>OX457034.1:7789533-7921885 GCA_949752745.1 Protula sp. h YS-2021
CCCACGCGCTGACTTACGGTGGACTGTACACACAGACTAGATAGAAGGCGTTAGAGGCTATCTACGCCCCTCCCCCTCCTCCCCCGCCCCCCCCCCCCCCCCCCACGCGCTGACTTACGGTGGACTGTACACACAGACTAGATAGAAGGCGTTAGAGGCTATCTGCGACCCGCGTCGGTAAACAGAACCACAGATCTTTGTGCCACAGCCGACTTTAGCAGAATTGTCCCACACCACCTGTAGATAAATTGAAAGTGAATCCTGTTTCAACATACCCCCTCCTCCAGCAGCTAGGAGATTCTACATACCGCTTCTTGAACGTCGGTTAAAATAATCTTATATTTTAGCTATTAAAATACATTAAAACTGTATTACTGAAAACTTACTTTCGCACCGAAGTTATACAAGTATGTCAAGAACTGTTTGGTCGACATTGAAGCACCAACATGGACGTTGGATCGACGTCGCAATGCTCCCATGAACACCTGAGCGAGACGGCAGTGGGATGACAACTCCCCACCCCCTCCCTCCCCCTACCCCAGTCAGACCTAAATTTCTTTGCTCAACACATAGGACGTAAGGTTTTCCTGTTGCAATCTCTTTTGGTAGCAAAATTTGGACAAAACTTGATTGATTTATCCGTACAGCGGTATAATGAACCGCACGTTGCTCGGGAGCATGCGCCGTGTTGTGACGTCATAGTAGTTTCTCTCGTTGATCCAGTCGGTTATTCTGGATCTCGCTGTACCAAAGGATCCAGTTCCGAGCGCCAGATTTTGTCCCAGTCTCGTTCCATCGCACCTGTGATTAATGATAATAATAACAAAAACAATATAAAAAACAACATCAAAAACAATATCAAAAACAGTATCAAGAACAGTAGTGATAATAATAATAATAGTTACAATAATAACGACACTAATGATGAGGATGGTGGTGGTGGTAGGTGAGGTGGTGATGGTGGTGGTATTGGTCGATGACGTGCTGGTGGATGTGGTGGTGGTGGTGGCGTTGGTGGATGAGGTGGTGATGGTGCCGGTGGTGGTGGTGGTGGTGGTGATGGTGGAGATGGTGGTGGAAGTGGTAGCGGTGGTGGTGGTGATGGTGGTACATCAGTAGTGGTAGGTGACAGTGATGGGTTTGGTGGTGGATGTGAATGAGGTGCAGGTGGTAGTGGTGGCGATGGATGAGGTAGTGGTTGTTGTAGTGGTGGTGGATGAGGTTGTTCTGGTGGTGGTGGTGGAGGTGCTGGTGCTGGTGGGTGGTGATGGCGGTGGTGTTGGTGGAACTGGTGCTGATTGTGGTGAGTTTGGTGGTTGCGGTGAATGAGCTGGTGGTGGATGTGGCGATGGATGAGGTGGTGGTGTTGGTGGCGGTGGTGGCGGTGGAGATAGTGGTGGTAGAGGTGCTGATGCTGGTGGTGGAGGTGGTTGTTGGTAGTGGTGTAGGTGGTTGTGGTGGTGGCGGTAGTGGAAGTGGTGGTGGTGGTTGGTTTGGTGGTGGCGGTGAATGAGGTGGTAGTGGTGATGGTGGATGAGGTGGTGGAGATGGGACTCTCGAGATGTTGTTCTCTACTCACATTTGTGTGAGTCGGTGTTCGAATACACACGTGTCGGCGAGTTGCTGTGCCCTGCGGGCCAGTGCGTCATCCCATGACTGTAACATCAACAGTTAGTTATTGATATATGCTAATTTTTACTCGTCACATGTTTAACAACTTTCTATCAATTTTTGTTTATAAACAAGACAAAAAGTAAAAAATCGTTTAATATTTTACTAGTAATTTTACAAGTGGCCTTAGGCTGGTCATTGTGGGAAATGGGGGAATATTTGTGGCTGTTGTGGCAGCATGACTGATATTCACGAACAACATCGCCACGTTTTGCTCACAAGGGGCTGAAGCGAAGGTGTAAAAGCCAAGTGGGTGACGTCACAAACTTGGGGGGTAATGTTGGTGATGTGATGGTAAGCAGGATAACGTCACAAACTTGATGGCGAATCTTGTGATGTAACAGGCAATAAGATGACGTCACTAATAGCCAATGGCCCTAGTTACAGATGCCTGCCCCCCCCCCCCCCCCCTCGGTGTGCAAAAATGAATTTCTGAACAGTAAATGAATTCTGAATTAAGTATGATACCATGTTACAGATAACAATATGACACACACACCCTGCCCCGCTCACCTACCGCCCCCCCCCATCCCGCCCCGCCCCCACCTAAAATATAAACCAATACGCTAACCATTTTGAGCATGCCGGCGGCTCCCGATGACGCGTGCTTGCGAGCGTCGTTGTGCAAGTTCACGATGAGATCCCGCACGCCAGCACTCACGGCGGACGGAACGCCGCACGTCTGCCTCTTACTAGTCAAAACATATTTCACAACTATTTAACTTCATATTTTATTTCATTATATTTCTTCTTTTATTTTACAAGGCAAATGAATATACATGGTATATGTAAATATCTGATCCACTTTGCGTCTCGGGGTTGTTTTTAAAAAGTTATGACCACACACGGTAATTAATATATAGATAATCCCTTATGGATGGTCCCTTACGGTCAACCCCTAATGGATGGTCCTTTACAGATATTCACTTACGGATGGCGCCTTACAGATAATCACTTTTGGATGGTCCCTTATAGATAACCACTTACAGATGGTCCCCTATAGATAAATACTTATGGATGATCCCTTATAGATAAACACTTTTGAGCTGTCTCTTATAGATACGAGAGATCGCTTATAGATAACACATTTATGGATGCCCCCCTTATAGATAATCACTTTTGGATGGTTCTTATAGATAACGAATTGTGGATGATCACTTATAGACAATTTCTTTTAAATGGTCTCGAATGACAGTTGAAATTTCTTCCAGTTAGCAACTTAAGTTAAATTTACTTACCGTAAGGTTTTTCTGAAATGCTGTAAGGGGCTGGCATTTATTGAAGTAAGTGTGACGCACAACAGTAAACAGTGAAACAAAAACATCGTCGTCACTTTTTATGTGGAAGTCTTTCTTTTTCTGAAATAAGAAATGAAACGATTCATTCATTCAACACGGATGGGAGGGTCGGGGTGGGGAGAGGGGTGCACTGGGGAATTGACATGGGTGGGGAGGAGAGGAGGGATTGGTTTGGGAGGGAAGGGAAGGGTCGAGGTGGGGAGAGGGGTGCACTGGAGCATTGGCATGGGTGGGGGGGGGGGGAGAGGAGGGATTGGGTGGGGAGGGAAGGGAGGGGTCGGGGTGGGGAGAGCGGTGCGCTGGAGCATTAACATGGGTGGGGAGGGAAGGAGGGATTGGGTGGGGAGAGAGGTGCCCTGGTGCATTGACATGGGTGGGGGGGGGGAGGAGGGATTGGGTGGGGAGGGAAGGGAGTGATCGAGGTGGAGAGAGAGGTGCACTGGAGCATTGGTATGGGTGGGGGGAGGAGGGATTGGGTGGGGAGGGAAGGGAGGGATCGAGGTGGGGAGAGGGGTGCCCTGGTGCATTGGCATGGGTGGGGAGGGAAGGAGGGATTGGGTGGGGAGGGCAGGGAGGGGTGGGGTGGTGAGAGATTTGCACTGGAGCATTGGCATGTGTGGGGGGGGGGGAGGAGGGATTGGGTGGGGAGGGAAGGAAGGGGTCGGGGTGGGGAGAGGGGTGTACTGGAGCATTGACATGGGCTAACACCTTCCAGACACAGCACTTACAGAGCGCTCGGATTGTAATGAACCGAGAGAGTGGTTATCCTCCAGCACGGTATTTCCACCCTTCTTGTTGGAACTGTTGGAGCCTCCTACCACAACCCCTACTACCCTACTATACCTCCCTACCACCCACCACCCTACCATAACTCACTACCACCCTACCATAACTCACTACCACCCTACCACAACCCCTACTCTCCTACCATAATTTCCTACCACCCTACCAAAAGTCACTACCACCCACGACCCTATCGCAACCCCTACCACCCTACCATGCCTCACTACCATCCACCACCCTACCATACCTCCCAACCACCCACCACCCTACCACAGCCCCTACCACCCTACCATAACTCACTTCCACCCATCACCCTATCATACCTCACTACCACCCACACCCTACCACAGTCCCTACCCCCTACCATAACTCACTTCCACCCATCACCTTATCATACCTCACTACCACCCACCACCCTACAATAACTCACTTCCACCCATCACCCTATCATACCTCACTACCACCCACCACCCTACCATAACTCACTTCCACCAATCACCCTATCATACCTCACTACCACCCACCACCCTACCATAACTCACTTCCACCCATCACCCTACCATACCTCACTACCACCCACCACCCTACCATAACTCACTTCCACCCATCACCCTACCATACCTCACTACCACCCACCACCCTACCACAACCCCCTACCACCGTACCACAACTCTCATACCAACCTACCTTAGCAAACTACCACCTACAGCAACTCACACCACTCTACGTCAACCCTCTATCACCCCACCATCCTACCAAATTGCTCTACCACCCTACCTAAACTCCTACCACCCTACAACAAGCTCCACTATCCTACCTCAAACCCTACCACCCCACCACCCTTCAGCAATCTTTACCACCCTTTCACAACCCCGTACCACCCAACCACAACTCGCTACCACCCTACCACCTTATCACAACTCCCCTACCACCTTATCACAACTCCACTACCACCCTATCACAACCTCCCTACAACTCATCACCCTACCTCAACCCCCTACCACCCCACCACCCCACGACCATCCAACCTACGCCCCTACCACCCCTCCACAACCCCTAGCAACCCACTACAACTCCATACCACCCTATCCCAACCCCCTACCAACCTACCGCTACTCTCAAGACCCTACCTCAACCCTCTACCACCCTACAACAAGCCCTAACACAATCCCACTACCCTACAACCCACCTACCTCAATCCCTTACCACCTTACAACACTACCAAAATTCCCTACCACCCTACCCCAACCCCACCATCCTACCTAGACCCCTACCATCCCGCCACCCTACCACCCTACTACAGCCTCTACCACCCTACCATAGCCCCTACCACCCTACTATACCCCTACTACAGGGAGGGGGGTTGAAATTGTGGTTGGTGTTTCGATGCGCATATAATTTTCAACCAACGTAAATATGTTTGGCCGGCATATGTTTTCCCTAGTCCAACTGTCAAATAAAGACAGGTAAAATATTCAAATTTAAGACACATAAACCCAAGTCGTGCTTCAATCCCGGACGGGGGGGGGGTGGGGAGGGGGGAGGGGGAGAGATGGTGGTGGTCATTTATATACAGATTATTTGTCATACGTAACCATAAATGTTTAAAACGGAATGTCAACATCTCTTGCTTTAGTTTTACAGAATGTATTTATATAACGTACAACATTAAGTTTAATTGCTGGAATAGCTCAAAACGTTTGATTGTTGGAACAGCTCAAAAGTTTGATTGCTGAAATAACTCAAATAGTTCACCATTAAATTGAAGAAAGAGATTTGATTAATATCTTAAATGGAAATATATCAACGTCATTTCGCACAAAATAGCTAAATAATCAGATGTAAAATACTATAATTTGTCTTAAAGTAGGTCTTCAAAAGGAATGACGTCATTTGGTCTTTTGAAAGAATTTAGCACAACGATGCATCTCAACCTTGGTTGTTTTTCTAATTGTAATTTATCAAAAATACATTTTCAATGCCATATCTTCTTTTGGATTTGGTTGGTGATTTTTATAATATTTAAAAAAATGTTATTTCTAAATAAGAAAATTCAAGACATTTAAGTTTTATGAATAAGTGGCAAATAAGAAACTATGAAACTGTAAAAAATGTAATTTTATTCTTAATATACTTAAGAATCCCAAAATACCCTATTTTGTTTAATTATTATATTTTAGACGTATCTGTGATCAAGTTTCCAAAAAAAAAATTAATTATTAGAATCAGATATCAGAACTTGATATATGCCTAATTCAATAACAAAAAGTGATACATCAGTGGAAAAATAATTAAAAGCCATTAAGCAATGTGTCAATTAGACGATGTGTCAATTAAGCGATATGTCAGTTAGGCTATGTGTCAACTAAGCGATGTTTCAAGTGCGCGAAGTGTCAATTGAACGAAAGAGACATTGAAAGACATCAGTTTTGTCAATCTGTCGGATAAATTATGCAAATTGCTTTGCTTATGTTAAATTTTCATTGAGTGTTTTTTTTTTTTTTTGCTGCGTTTTATATAAATGGTAATATTGCCATGTTATAAAATGAATTGTTAGAATAGTGATAAATTATTTGTTTTAAAAATAAATAAAATGTAGAACAGTCATAGAAAAAAGAAGAATCTAACGTTTAAATAAGAATGATTAACTTTAGAAAAGGCCAAAATAATGATGCATATATATATATATATATATATATATATATATATATGATGGATCACGTGACCATAAACATTCATGAATCAATAAGTGTTTTTTATGGAATGCCATTTATTTATGCAACTATTGATATCAAAAATTCATTTTGATCCAAACATTTATTTAAAATTAAATTAAGAATTACTTTTTGCTGTCTGTAATTATATTATTTTTATTATGTTCTAAAATGTTTTGATAACTCTAAATATTTTTTGATCACAACAAGTAAATTTTAGAATCAATATATACTTTCAGACATAAAAAAATATTTATTTATGTCACAAAAAATTGAAAATATTTAAAAGTTCATTTTAAGAGATAACAAAATCGAAGTTATTAGTTGTACCTATAACTGCATGTTTACTTCATCAGCAACAAATTTAGTATGAACTTTTGAAGCTCTACTAAGAACTTTTTCAGAACTAAAACATAAAACAACGATTTGACAATACAGCGATTTTAATCTTAACACCTTTCTCGTAATTACAGACAAGAATCAATATTTAACTATATTCCAATTCATTAAAAATATCCACTAATTAAATATATTTTAATGCTTTGACTTGAGAAACAAAGCATTAAGCTGATCTTTCTTATTTATTTAGTGTACAGCAAAGGCATGGCTATTTTGAGACCATTTCAAACAATTTATTTTAATAAAAAATATCCTCAGTTCTAATTCTTAATCACGTACATTTTTTTAATTTGATATAAGTATTGAGAGTTTAATTACATCCAAAATGAACCTTGTTGAACTCTAGCTGTTAGCGGAACTATATCCCAAAGAGATGGGTTCTGAAAGGCGAAACCCTGACCCAAATATGGGCTGGAAATGAGGCTACTTGCTACGTAATAAGACAAAAATAGCTCTATACTTTATTGATGAAATATTGAGATGAAGAAACATCTTTTATGAGTTTTGTTTATTGAATAAAATGACATTTTTGTTTATTTTCGTCTAAAACGGTCGCGGGTGTGTGCTTTATCACAAGGGTTACTGTCTAAGTAAAAGAGAGCGAACATTTTCCCTGGATTGTAATTGGTTGAACTGGCCCTGTGATGAGCGAACTTTCGGCAGCCTAGATTCTCGACAGTGAACACATGATGTTGATCCCAGACATCTTGTCGTCATTTCGCCACACAGGCACATGTCGCGCTTAGTGCTCATTGGTCAAGTGCCAACCATCGAGGGAGTTGCTCCCATATATACTTAAGGACAGTTAAAAAGCAACAGTGAAAAAGACAAATCATATAACAATATGAACTGTACCTATTTTATTAAATTTTTCAAATTAACAGTGTTGTAAGTCCCTCTCTCAGTACACGATTTGTTTTCTTGAACACTGACTGTAACTGCCGCCATTGAACAAAATTTCTTGCTCATTTCAAAAATTCGCCATACAGATTTGGACTTGAAGACATTTGAAATGCTTAGTAACGCGTGTGGGCACCTGGCGGGTTTATAAGGACATTTATCCGCCCTGGCAGCGACGTTATGAACCTGTTGATACGCCAGTGTGGCATCCGATTGCATTCCTCGATCAAGGCTTGGCGCAGTGCTGCGTGCATTTGGGGTTGCCGCATATGCGCGTGAATTCTTCGGTCGAGGACATCCCACATGTGTTCGATGGTATTCATGTCGGACAACTAAGGCGGCCACTCTAGAATGTAAATGTTGTTGGCGCGTAACCTATCCTGACAAATGGCGGCTACGTGCAGACGAGCATTATCATGCATGAATATTGCACGAGGATTGTGTTTGAAATAAGGCACGACTTTTTCTTCTTAGGTATCGCTGAGCCCTAAGAGTGCCGTCAGTGATTAGGAACCGTGATTTCCATCCGAGCTTTATCGCTCGCCACACCATGGTACTACCACCTCCAAATCTGTCGATCTCGCAGACGCATGCATGGTGATATCGTTCCCCTTCTCGTCGGTATACGCGTTGCCGTACATCATTGCGGAATAGCAGGAAACGTGACTCATCGCTAAACACAACGCGGTTCCAATTGTGACGTTGCCAAAGTCTGACTGAGTGGTTTTATGCCCACTGACGCCTTACATACTGTCTACCGTTATCCAACACAGGTCCAACATCGGCCGACTGTTGCGCTCACGAAGACGTCGCAACACGGTCCTTACACTGATTAGCGGGTTGTATCTACCTGGCGTAACAGCCGCTGTAGCCACAGCACTTTGAAATCTATCGCGGAGGTGTAGCATTCGAATTTCACGATCCTTACTCGCGGCTGGCCTGGTCTTGGGTGATCGCGCGTCGATCCGCTTTCCTCGTGACGTCTTACGAGACTAAGAATTGTTGATATAACAGCATCGAACTGTGTGGCCACCGCTGTACGCGAAGCACCACCCATCAACATCCCTATAGCCTGGCCTGTAACCTCTCGTTTTTGGAAAGTCGCGGCATCGTAACTTCCGCGTTGAATAGGTCACATAGCCTCAAATTGCATAGACCAGAATTAACTCACACATTGATACCGCCAGACAGAAAGTTGTATCCAGGCACTGAAGCGTGACCGTAGATTAATAAATTGGCTACCTATTTGCAATTATAACTTAACAAATTAAAAAAATGAAAATACATTTCTTTATTGCGTTTTTAAAGTCCCTAAGTATATAAATCACTATTTCTCTTTATTCGTCAATTGCTGCCTTGCAGCTCGAGTAGCAACATCAAGTTCTATGAAAATTCTGCCCACCCCATTGCCCTCCTCCCCCTAATCCCCACATAAGCATATATATGCCGTGTTTTTGCTCGCCCAACCTCCACACCTCACTCCCCATCCCCCATTCCCACACACACCCTGTTCTACCATTTTAATGTACAAGTGTTGCAGCCTTGCGCAACCCCTTTCCTTGTTTCCCTGCTTTGTCGCATTAATTGCGAAGAAGGTATGTGTATGTCATGTTATTTTTTTTGTTTTATTTTGTAAGCCGTTCTCACATGGAACTTATCATGTATAAGTTACTCTGGTACAAACCCAAAAGCGCGGATTTGGCACGCAAAAGCGCGGATAAAAAGGACGTAAAAGCGCGGAGGAAAAAGACGTAAATCTTTTTATATATCAAAAGCGCGGAAAATCACAGGTAACTGGCAAAAAGACTATCGGTGTCCATCTACAGGTGAAATTGCATTTACAAAGTGACAGCTCGAAATTTATGTCCAATACTTCTAACAAAGTCTTTGCGCGTAATTTTGTGATTTGTCATCTTCGCATATTGTCTCTTTTTCTTGCTCTCTTTTGGTTGCTGATTTTAGCGTATCCAGGCTCCTAATGGTAAGGTAATTCGTTGTTTTTGTACCGCAAGCGACGTGCAGAAATGCGAAAACCGACGAGTTGTGTGAATAAAACCCCCGAATGAAATGAGAGTGACATGATTCACACCTATTGTTGGTACGCCACCTGTCACAGGGGATGATAATTTCAGCAACGGGACAGATAATACTCAGCACTGCGCGTCTGCACGGCGCCGTTTACACACAGAGATTATTTTACGCACACAACTGTGTTAACCAATTTTCCTGGTGTATCAAAAATCAGCCATTTTACCAGATTAAGGAATCCGCGCATTTGACTACTTCTTTCCACGCTTTTAACACCTTTTTCTCAATGTTTATTCCGCGTTTTTACGTCCTAGCCGTTACTCTATATAACATAGTTTTATTGTGTTGGGCATCCAGCACTTTAAGTGCTTTCGTTTGCGTTATTTCCACTTGCAAACATAGTCAAAAACCGGAAGTTGACCATTATCTCGAGAACGGTTAGAGACATAGCGATTTGGAGCTTATTTTCGATCCTTTGGGCCTAAAAGACGTTATATAACAGGTACCTCAGTGGCCTTGGCCGCCTTCGTCATGGTCAAGGTCAAAACCGGAAGTTGACCATTATCTCGAAAACGGTTAGAAAACTAATGTCGAAACACTGAAAAATGTGTCTTTGACCAGATAGATTGTACCATTGCAGGTGGGTGCCATTTCGCTATGTGTAGCGAAATTCGGTCTAGGTTGTATTGCTATGGATTGTTCAATCGAGAAAACAAGCAACAAAAAATGCAGCTCGCCCAAAACCTTCCTACTTTTATTCGCGTTTAATTGACCGTGTTTTGACTGAGACGCAATAAAGTTTTTTGGAATTACATTTAATTAAACATTTAAGAGCAAGACGCCGCTGCAAGGCACATTACTGCAATCATGGAATGAGAAATGACGCATTTAAGAACGTTTTTGGTCCAGTTTTTGGTCCCCCCCCCCGGTAACGTCCGAAAGACTGCTCTCCCCCTCCTATCCAACACCAACCCCCTTCCCCCCTCTCCCCTTTGTGAGAAAAACTAGAAACATTGCATGAAAAGTTGTCATTTGTAACGAGAACAGCGATCCGTGTGCCCCGCGTGTGGTTCCAGAACTACCCTCTTTTCTTTTTTTTTTTGAGTTTTTTTTTACAAACGTGAAAGAAATTATGCTAAATAATCCTCAGGATTACCATTCGAGATTGCAGAGAAATATCCCGGAAGGAGGTCAGCTGTACTTGGTAGGAAATGTGTCATGCGTGTCCAAAACAAAAAAAAGGCGGAGAAAGAGGGGTAATTTTGTGGACAGTTGCTGTCCACGGACAGTACTCATTTCGTTAAAAGGAGGGGTAATGTTTAATAAGTAATCGGCGTTTCCCACAAAAAAGGGAGTTATTTCGGAATTTTTGTCCGTGTTTGGTTAAAAAAGGGAGTGTTATTTCAAAATCAACACTGCACGTTTAGGGATCGGTTAAAAAAGTCATGGACATGCATGGTAACCATTTGGTATGTGAGTGGTCCCCCATTCCTAGGTAAAAATATACATATTTATATACTTGTCTCGTGCCTCATTGCCTACGTGGGGTATTGGTCTGACACTTTCATAAAAAACCTATCACCCCCCTCCCAGTCAGCTTTTCAATTGAGTTGGAACTGGGGACAGGATCAGTTAATTGTGCATGTTATGAAATATCACGGTATATTTCTATCGGGTGTGGAGACTTTTCCACTAGAATAGGTGAATATAATCGTTTCGGGTTTCATAAAATATTTACTATACAAATAAATCCACTTCAACTCAATAGTTCATAATATTTGCCTGTAAAAAGAACACAAAATCAAGCATAATATTCGACAGAAAGCCTGCTTGGAAAGAATACACAGCGCCTTTAGGATAAAACTTCCTCTTTTTCGCTTATCAGATCTTCATTGCGTCGCTGCATTTTTCACTCACTTCAACTTCTGTGATCTAGAGCAGGATATTATTTTATTCCTTGTAAAAAATTGTCTAGCTCATCAAGTTAATTATGCCTCAGTTGCTAGTTTAGGGGGAATGTATTCCTTGGTTATAATTACCAGGCTGGCACAGCTTGCTTATTTTTCAGATACTTATTTTTCAGGTAAAAAAAATGATCAAGTCACGAGTTTCATAAATGTTTGAAAACTTGAAACCCTTGTGGTGTGCACAAATAAGAAAAAAGTTCATCTTAACCCCCTCCACCCCCCTCCCGGTGGATTTATTCTTGCAGTTAATGTGTACACAGATGTGCGTATGTTGCGCGTGCGCCGTGTCTGTAATTATCCCCATGATCCGATTGTGATTGGTCTAGCGGTTCGTAAACTTGAATATCCTCTGCATTGACAGCCCCTGAATTCATGTTTATATTCTGTTTATGTTCAATCTTCTGTCCTGCTATTTCGATGCTTACTGGTGCTCTTTCTGGTGCTCTTTCTGATGCTCTTTCCAGTGCTTTTTCCGGTGCTCTTTCTTCTCCCTGTTCTAGCTTCGATACGTCTTCATATGGCAAATCGATGTTACTGAAATGTTCGTCCTTATCATTTCTACCATCAATTTCACTCTGTGACGTCATCGCAGAGTTAATAGGGTTTCCAGGAGATTTAAGCAGCACTTGATTCAGTCGTTTTTCCATTGAGTAAACCTTAAATATTAAGAAAATTACGGGTGTTCCCAGTACCAACAGGACTATTCCATTAACAACGTACAAGGGCACGAGCGAGTTATTCTCACTGTCAGTGTTTGGTTTTATATTGTGTTCGTTGTTGCTAGGAGATGGCTCTCCACAAGGGTTAGATGTGGTAGATGCCTCAAAATGCCGACAAGCGGTTGGAGTTGTTTCTCTTGTTATTGTCTGAAGCTGAGGTTCTACAAAGGCTGTGTACTCGCGCCTATCGGTACATACTAAATCCAGCACTGTGTCGGAACCTAGAAAAGTCATAAAAGGGCACTTGAAGATGTAACATTTACAGTTTTCTATATTGTCCAGTAAGACGCCCTAAATCGTATAGGCTGACCTCTGATAATAAAAGTTTTTGTAAACATGTATACATAAGCGTTTGAGTTTCAAGGTTACGGGGCACATGCATTAAGCAGTCTTATGAATTTTCCTAAATTTCTTGTTTATTTGAACAGAAAATTAAGCTCTTCAGAGGCACATCGCAAGTTCAGTGATGTGGATCTTATGTCCATAAATATCAGTCAACAAGGATAAATTCAACAGTGATTTCATTGACAAAAACAATGGACAATATTGAACAAAAAATTAAACAATAAACAAAATAATCAATTTGTTTTTGATTGTTTATTAATGAAATAAATCAATGAATCACCAGATAAAATCTTCTGAATATATTTTTTTTTAAATTTAGTTATTGTTCTTTAAAAATATGATTTAAAATATAATCCGTTTTCATGATCTTCTACATTAAACACTGGCATATAATAAAAAAGAAAACAATGAGCATTATGTAAGTAACAAGCTAAACACTGGTGGTCTACATAAAAGAAGAAAAATCAAACAAAGTTTTAACTCTAAATAATTGCCGTGCCACATTGTGATTTAGAAACCACTGAAGGCACAAAAATAGGTTTAATATAAAGTTTATATTTTATATTTTGGCTCAAGTCAAATTATTTATCATCTGCTACATTATTGAAAATATTTCTATCAAGGATAGTTGATCAAATGTACATACAGTGTGTCCAAGAACAGCCTTTCTATGTCCATATTCCAGCAACAAATTAAGACTTAAGACATGTTTATAAACATTACAACATTAAAGTTATATATAAACATTAATAGTACAACACATTTAATATTCCACATTTATATTATATATAAAGGTGTCGGAAAAAAAACTACTATGTTTTTAGATTTTGTTTCGTTGGATTTGAATTAAATAATGAAATTTTATCACGAAATTTACGTGGTTTTTTAAGACATATTTTTATATTTTTTAATTATTATTTTGTTTATGTGCTGTAAATAAATAGTCTAAAGACTAGTAATGTAGAGATGACACTGGGGCCAAAAGGTAAGTAAATAATGAACTGCTCTCCTAAATCTAGTTCATTGCTCAAATGAACATGAACTGCTCCATTAATGCAAATGCAAAACTTATATTGCATGATGTAACACAAATTCAAATAGATAATTTACAAATACATCATACAATTGTTAAACTCCGTATGGCCTTTATTATTATTATTATTATTATTATTATTATTATTATTATTATTATTATTATTATTATTATTATTATTATTATTATTATTATATTTATTATTATTATTATTATTATTATTATTATTACATTTAAATATCACGTCCAAGCAAACTCGATAGAGTTTTTTGTGCAATAACAATAACAATATTTAATATTTAACGCATTAATAATGAGTTTAAACGCTTTCTCTTTATTTTGCATCACCAGACCGTGTCATTGGTGGATTAAGAAGGTTTCGGTGCCCCGTATTTTGGTACGTTTTCTTCTCAACCTGCGCATACGTGGCCGGTGATGTAGATGGCGCTGCAGTGTCAAGCTCGTACGGAGAAGAGCTGTCTGCCACGCTAACCTTACTGCGTAATAACAGATCTGGATCTGCATATGGTGATGCTAAATCTTGATTGTCCGTACATTTCTTTTCAACATCTTCATAGGGAGTCATTGCTCCTTGCTTGGTGTACTGTGTTTGAGAATTAGCTGCCTGGCTTACCGGCTGGCCGAAATCAATATCGGCGTAGTTCAACACAACGTGACTGCTTTCCATCCTTGACCTTGCCTCCGCTTCTTCTCGCGCGACAACACCTGGGTTTCGCGGTACAAGAGAGGCACTGTTTATATCCGCGTACACCACTCCAGGAAGTTCGGAATTCTTACACTTCTTTTTAGATGATTTTGATTTTCCAGAAGCTTCGCTTTTCCTTCTCCGTATGAGGACTATCGCAATGATAACAATGAAAGTCAATACAAGCAAAGTTGGAGCAACAGTTGCTATTATAATGGTGAGGTTACTATTGGAATCACTCTGTTTGTTTTCAGTTTGCTTTATATTTGTTGATATATCAGCCGTGGTAGTTCTAATTTCACCGGTAATCGCCAATGTTTCACTCGAGTTTTGATTTGTGACATCATCTGTAGTGTCATTGTCAGTGGTATTCGTACAGCTTGTAACATTTCTTTCGTCACGTGATCCATTAAATGCTACGGGTTGGTTTTGGTCTGTCCAGCAAACTAAATCTAGGCAGCCAGGAGTAGCTCCTCCTACATTCCCGCAAATAACAACTATATGATCACTTGATTTATATATATATATATATATATATATATATATATATATATATATATATATATATATATATATATATATATATATATATATATATATATATATCTTTTATTTCGGCATTAGCGGCACCGATTGTCCTTTAATTTAGGCATTATTACAGGGACCGGGAAATTATCGGCACCAAAAACCGGTCCGATAAGTTTGTCTTCAGTACTATGTGTGACATATTTGTAGAAATCTTACAATTTTAATGTTGTTGTACAGAATTAACATTAGGACATCATTTGCACTCCAATATTTTTCGCAAAATTATATATTTTTGATATATTTAAAGTTTTATTACTTTGTGTTGTATATAATATATATTGTATATAATAGTAATTAGCGAGACCGCCATAAAATGTCGAATTTATATATATATATATATATATATATATATATATATATATATATATATATATATATATATATATATATATATATATATATATATATATATATATATATATATTTATATATATATATATATATATATCTACAGAGGGAGAGAGAGAGAGAGAGAGAGAGAGAGACAGAGAGAGAGACAGAGAGAGAGAGAGAGAGAGAATGAGAGCGACAGAGAGACAGACAGACAGATAGACAGAGTCAGAGAGACAAACAGAGAGAGAATGTGAATGCGTAAATATATTTTATTCTTTTTCAATAATTGTGACATCCAGCATTGATTTCAATATTTACCTGACTCAATAACGACATCAAGATTTATCGTGTCTGTTCCTCGAATAGTTATGGTTCAGCAGTAGTAGTGCTTTCAATTTTAACTTCGAAATAAATCACAGGATACATGTCAAACTCATACACTTCGTTTCCAAAACTTGCTGTGGCTCCGCTAATATTGTATGTTGACCTTAAAGCGCAGTGACATTCGTCATATTGTGACACAGTTGGGTGTTTTTCTATGGTAATTTCAGCGAGATTTATTTGTTCTCTCATCGGACATTCCAATGTATTTTCTGAAACATTAACCTGATCACGTTAACTTCAGGTTACCTAGAAAACATCGGTTAATTATACATGTGTTTTTATGGGCAATATGAAATGCTTTTGTGCCTAAAAATGTATTGCTCAGCGTTAAATACCATCCCGAGTAACTCAAGCTTCCAGCTGATGACCATCTTTGCCGAACAAAAAGAAAACAGCCGTACATTTCATTGAAATCGAGACTGATTTTCTGGTTATTAAGGCAAGATACATCATTATGCGAAACTTTGTTCACCAGAAATAATTATTTTCACACAGATTAAAAGATTATTCAGGTTTTAGATGTTAACATGTAAAAAAACTAATAGTTCGGCAGATAGCAAAATTCTCAAATTCTTATACATTTTCATATTATACATTTTTTATAGTATATTTAGCTATGCATAATGCAGAGAACTGAAAGAACATTATTTAAACACCACTATTTAACATACCAATTCCCGAGCTTCGTAAAACCTTAAACATTATCGCCGCAGCTGATGTAAAATTTATGCAGATTAATCCAATTATAATAGAAAACATACAGCGTGCATCCATTTTTACGAAAGCCATAGTAAGTTAAAAAGCAAAACAAAAATATGCCATGTATAACTTTACGATGCCTTAGAAAATAGCCAAGGATTCTTCCGTTTATATCTCTTACATTCGTCCATATAAAGGTTACATACTCTTTCACGTAAAATATATAATTATCAGCAATTATAGACATTTAAATTTAACCTCTAGGTTATAGAGTTTGTAGTTTATTTTGTTTACTTCCGTATTGAGCTTCATATTTGTATGTCTAACGTCGAATGAACTATCATACCTCTGTGCAAACACAAGGACAATATTTACATCAGCATTGATTTATGTATTGAAATCCCCTGCTATCAAGTGCTTTCCTTTAAAGCAAAGGCTTTGCAAAGCAGAGCATGTTCATGCAAACGCTCTTATGCATGTCGTAATTTATTATATGAGGGCCATATTCATATTTTGTTTAAACTATTTGCACGTTGTTTGCCCTGTATCCTCTTCGTTTTTTTTCATTACATTGATACTGAGGAGTTATAATAATATTATGTTAATATTGTGGTTAACATGTTAACATGTTAATATTATAGTGTTTATATTGTAAAATTACTATGTTAATATTATTGAATATTAAACGATTAAAGGACTTATTTTGTATATAATAATAATAACCAATAAATGAATGAATAAATAAGTAATATTTAAGCGTCTGAGTAATTTATTTGGAAATGTAATATATTACACATAAAGTATATGTTAACAAATAACAATGTCAATATCATTAAATGCTTGTATGTTCATTTATTTTAGACACACTAAAATTTTTGGTGTATAACTGACCTTTTTGTGTCCTTCATAACTTTTCTTGGCAATAATTAATCGGTCAAATGAGTGCATTCATTTCAATATTAGGCGCCAAACCAACTAATCAAATGACAAAACTTCATAACCAAGTAAACAAAGAAAAACGAATATAAAATATTTGTAAAAATGGGCTGTAAAATGAAAGAGCAGAGTTTTTGTTGACTCTTTTACTCATTATTTGACAGCATAAACAGGAGTACTGCTGGTAGGCTGTAAAAAGCATGGGACTTGCTTTGTTGGAAGTTTTAATATACCAAAGAGGCTTCTATTTGAATATATTCAAATATATTCCAATTTGCATTTGTCATTGATAGTCTTATTTATAATCTTATAGAAAAGAAACTTGAAGATAAATATTAACAAGCAAATTTAGATTTTTATTTAAAACTTATAAGTAAGTAAAGAAGGGTAAATATGTGATCCGACAAGCTACAACATACATAGATACAGACATAGACGCAAACACAGACACATACACACACAAACACACACTTTAACTGCTCAGATACTGTGAATAGGCTTCGATGTCTAAATTTAAAATTTTGTATGTAAAACGCAAATGAATTTTAAAGCAGATTACAGGAGGATCAAGTAGACTTAAGACAGCATGTCTCCGCCAGATTTGGTCGTCCCAGCCGTAGCTGTGTCAAACTAGTTAGCTGGACATACTGATGTGGTGTAAAAAAAGGTATCAATCGAAAACTCACAGCACCAATTCAGTACAGTGCCAATTTACAGTACAAATAGACAATATTTATTGAAGGATATATTTTCAAAATATGCTGTAGAATTTTCGCTGTATGAAATTGCTGTGAAGATAGTTGTTCATATGTTACGTTCGTGCCTTGTTCATCAATATGATGATGTTGAATGCTTTGCTCTTAGTCAAGTGATTCGTAAAGCTCAATATCCGCTGCGTTGACATCCCGAGAGTCAAGATGTATATTTTCATATTGTTGGTGCCTAATGTTTACTGATTGACTGTGTTATGGTATTTTAACATGCAGCTTTGACGCATCCTCATATGGCATATAATGCCTTTTAAGTACTAGAATGTTTTTACTTCTGTTATAAGATCTTACCTTTTCAGACGTAGTGGCATTTTATGTTCCATTATAATTTATTTCAATACAATGTGTACAATGTTACACACGGCCTTGCCATTTAAAAAGCATGTTTGATTCTCATTTTACTTTTCAGCATAAAAATTGAAACAACCAGTAAGAAACTTAAGCGTATTTCATACCAATTGTATTACAGAAATAGCAACATCTAGCGTTTTTCCTGAACATTTACCAGCCGTGATAACAACATCCAGATTCATCGTTTTGAATCCTTCATTACCCATATTAATTGAAGGGGTCCATGCATAAACTTGATAACTGCAGTTATCAGCAGTGGAGAAAAACGCTTTTAAAGTTTGAAATTTTTGTAACAAACATAGGTTTTTCCGAGAGCATTTTCCTAAAAAATGCCCACTTCTAATCGGTTTTGAGGTGTAAGACTTACATATGTGATAGAACAGAGGCCACGAAATACCGTGGTGGTAATAGTGCATTTTCCTGATAAGTGGAGTTATCAAGTTTATGCATGGACCCCTTCATTATTGTCACGCCTCGCTTTGACCAGGGCAATCAGTCATTTCAATTTGAACTCGAAAAAATATCGAGATACATGTCAAACTCAAACTCCTAATTTTTTTAAAACTTACAGTGGAAGCGCTAATATTTCAGGTTGTAAGTTGCAAGTTTGTCAGTTTCCCGTAAGATCATATGTTCTATCGTGTAAAATATTTAATCAACAAAAATTGCACGCATTGAAATTTAACGTCCATAGAAAATCTGTGAAAATTGTGATTTATTTTGTTTACTTCCATGTTGAGCTTCAGAAATGTTTATCTTACACCGAATAAATTATAATAACTCTATGTAGACACACAAAGGCCAATATTTATCGGTCTTAATTATTGACTTATCTATTGAAATCCCCTCAGGTTAAAATTTTTTCTAAAAAGAAAAGGCTTGGTGCGGTTATGTAAATTTAAGTAAATTCACTTAGCAAGTCGCAGTTCATTGCACTAGGATAGAAATTCAATATTTCTTTGTATTTACTCGTATGTTCTTCGCTGTTTCTATTGCACTGATACTGAGATACTGCGGTGCCAGAATTATGGTGTTAGCAATATTAAGTAAATATTGTGATGTTATTGTTATGATTTTTAGTTTAAGATGTTTTTGTTTTGCACATGTTTATCGAGCGTAAATCCATAAAAGGTAACTACTGCGTTTCATTTACCATCAATTTTTGCTAGAAATTACCAGTAAAACTTTGTGGGACTGGACAGGATTGAAAGGAATTATTTCATGAGAAATTTCCCTTTGTAAAGATACTTAATGAGTAACTGAAGCAGAAGAAGAGAAAAATTGATTTCAAATGTCATAACCTTCGCTTTGTGTTTTCAAGATTTTAATTTCATATTTGGATGCGATCCTCATTGACAATCAATAACGCAATCTTAATATTATAAATAATATTATTAAATTGTTTGTGATTGTTTGCTCATTTATTTTTAGATTTACGACAAAGCAAGGCACAACTTGGACAGATGGCGTAATAAAGATTTACATATTTTTCAAATAACAGGAGCGCATTCATTTCATTAACACGCGGCAAGTCAATGCTTATGAAGAAGACACTGTAGTACTATGAGATTATTTACTTACACATTGCATGATGGTATCATCACAAGAGCGTTGTTAGCAGAACATGATCTGCATGGGCGTGGTAAAAGGTGTTGGCTATGAAACATACATCCTTAACCAAAGCAACTAATTAAACAATGCTGAAATAAAACCTTTATGTTCAGTTTTATGGTACCTTTAAGTGATCTTTTTGTAAGGTTTTAATTTTTGTTGATTTTAGTTGGAATTTTTGGAGACAAGTTCATTTCTGCATGTTATTAATCAAGGCTGGTGAACGAAAAATTATAATAATATAAAACGTTAATAGTTAAACAAAAGCACACTGATGGCATTCAAACAAATTATCAATTTAATGTGTGTTGAGTGTTTAACGTACAAAATACCAAACTTCTATATAAATCTTCATGTGACAGTGTGTTGCAAACATCTATAATTATCACATTCCGATAAAGGCATATTGCGCGTTATAATACCGACAGCTCATGGGGCTGGATGTTTCGTATTAGATTCGGATACGCGTGGAGGGCCTGTAAACGATTTTCTTCATACTGATGGGTATTGCCATGCGTTAGACATATTGAGATCGCAACCATTCCTTTAACTCTAAAATACTACCAAATTAACAAACCGAAAAGTGAATAAGATTATGTTCAGCGATTATGAACTTAATCTTGCAGCTGTACCAGTATAAAATGAGGGCATTAACAATAAGGTTTACCATTGTATTAGAATTTATTTATTCGAGACAGCTGCTACGTGAAAAAACAGTAAAACAAGATTGTTTAAGCTAAGTTGTATGAGTTGTTAGTGACTGGCTACTTGCACTGAGCATCCCATCAATTTTAATTTGACCTGCAATGCAGAAATTACTTACGCTTCACCTGGTAATACTAAACTTATAACAACTTATAACACTGCCGCAATAACAATGTGGCGCTTAAATATCAAATCACCAAAATCGATTGTTAAACTACTTGGGTAAATGCCACAATCTGATTGAATGATTTCTGAGTCAATTATTCTGTCAACGTTGATCGGAACACAAAAGTACACATTGTTGCTATTTGCAATAAAATCACGCAAAATCATGCAACACAACATGTAGCAAGAAGTTTCTATTAACCAGTTACGCAAAAATTTTTCTATAGGTCAACATTTTCTTCCTTGTCAATAATGCTAGTCAATATCTCATATTTAATGGCCAATTTTTACCAATATTTTTTCAACATTTCAACATAACACTTTCACATTCAAGTCGCGTTAAACACTTTGAAAAGTAATGAAGCGTATACATGACAGGATGTTTGGTAACACGTGACTTATTTTTCCTCCTCGCAATTTTTGCACTCTGTTATATGTAGAAATTCTCAGTCTAAAATCAAACAAATAAATGGTTGTTATGTTTGGTATTTTTTTCTCTAATTATAGGAAATCGCACATTTCTGAGAGCATTAATAAACTAAAGCTAAATAAAAATAGTATTAAAAAAAGAAATAAGAGTTTCCAAAATTAAAAAATAAAATATATGTAATCATTTTGGTAACCTTTGTGTTCTTTTCTAGACTTTTACTTTATTTTTGACAAGCATGACATGTTTGTGGTGTAGAACATATATACTCATATTCGTAACCTTTGTTATTTTTTCTAGACTTTAACTTTATTTTTGACAAGCATGGCATGTTTTGTGGTGTAGACTATATGTAATCATTGTTGTAGCCTTTGTTATCTTTTCTAGACTTTTACTTTATTTTTTGAAAAGCATGGCATGTTTGTGGTGAAGAACATATGTAATCATTGTCGTAGCCTTTGTTATCTTTTCTAGACTTTTACTTTATTTTTGACAAGCATGGCATGTTTTGTGGTGTAAAATATATAAGTAGAATATATGTAGTTCTCCATTTAAGTCATATGATATTAGCATTTACTTACCTCTTGCCGTTGTCCATTAACATTATAGAACTATACGTGCTATTGATGAAATTGAGGCTGTGTCTATTTTGCACTATGTAATCGAAAAGTAATTCATCTATATAATCAAAGAACTTAATGGATTTATCCGCCAGAGCACATGGCAAATGTTTGCCATTGAAAAAATTTACATTCTTCTTAAATAAGATTTTGTAAATCAAATGTACGCAATTTATAAACATTTATGTAAACTAAAAGGTGGCTAGTAATTGTTAATGATTTTTGTTATGTCTGCTGAATAACATGAATAATTAATAAATGAATAAGTAAACATGTGAAGTCTTTTAGCATCGCGCAATGCACAAAATAAACAAAAAACACAGAGCGCCGAATACTGTCTCTGCAGTCTCTCCTATCACTGGGCCCTGATACAACTTTTATTACTTATATTTCGCCTTTATCTTTATTTTATTATGTTTCGTTATATTTGCATTCTTCAGTTTCTGAGGGAGAACAAGCAACTAGCCTTTATTGCTAAATTTAATATTTCATTCATAAAACCAACAAATGGATATAAAAAATTATTTTAAGCATCATTTTTAAATTTTATGTTGAAGATTTGTCCAGCTCCAATAAACTGTGTTTAGATTTTTCTAAATGTTAGGTGGTAGAGCTGTCGTATTTCATGATGGAGCACCAACGAATCTCCTCTTTTTTGCCGCTTAAAAAAGCTACAGACGGATCCAATCAAAACCTCATTTTATCACTTTTATTTAAAGAACAGCCGGCTTTCAGATGCTTTCAGATTGATGCATTTTTGCGCGATTTCTCACATATTGGAAACCTTGTAAAATATAAATAAATCCATATTACATGGAAAGGAAACCTTAAAAAGATAAAAGTAGGCTGTTATCATAGACCTAAGAATCATAGGCTTAAAAATCATATGCCTATAAATCATAAGCTTATAAATCACAGGCTTAAAAGCATGGGCTTATAAATCAGAGACTTGTAAGTGATAGGTTTTACAATGATGACTACCTGTTTTATACAAAAAGCAACTGATTATATTTTTCAGACAATTTTTGAACCCTAACATTTAGGATGGGCCGTGGAAACTACAAAATTAATGCACCCTCAATCGTTTCATTTTCTTCATAAATCTCGTGTTCTTTAATTCAATAAATTATATTTCAAGTTGTTATTTATCATTCATGTGTTTATTAATAGTTTGTTTGCTCTGTGTTTGCAAGTGACGTCGAAAATGTTGTCATGTTTTTCGTTTAATAATTTCGCTTTTTGTTTAATAGTTTCGTTTTTGTTTAACAATTCAGTTGCAAATGCAACAGCTCTTCTAGTTTCTCAAAATTTAATGTAAATATAAGAACGTTAAACATATTTATGAGTCTTTGGAAGTATCTACCGATAGTGTCTCCTTTGTGACTTGCCATCTTTCCCCCAACAGTTATCGGTCCTCTATTAAACCCCAAGATTCTACAAAAGAAAAAATAACTTAAGGTAGCAAGATCATCTAGTTAGTGACGCGCATAATTGCATTAACGGCATTTGATGAAACCACATGGTTGGATTAATGGCATTCTCTATCCTCTATTTGGTGAAACCACAACCAATTGAATGGGTTTGACAAACACGAACCGGAAAGCCGCTGCCGCTAGTCTGAATAAGTTGTACTACACGCTTGGATTCCGACAGACTTACATGCCGATAGACTTACATGTAACTCAGTCTACACCACATAGCTTTTCTTTTTTATACGTTGCCATAGTTACCGCTGTAGAGGGTAAGCGTCTATGTATGTCACATCCTAATAGACCCAATTTTGCCGAATCGCTTAGTTCTTTTCTGTGGTATCTAAAGGCCAAGCAGAAAACAGACAATCGCGTCACTCGAGAAACAATCAATTTCATCGTTCAAGATTTACCATCAGTATGCAAGCTTGTAATTGGTCATAACGGTCAATATTGTGTAAAAAAATGAAGATGCAAATGTGAAAAATTATACGTTCCTTATTTTTGTCTGAATTCAGACATACAAAGGTGCTGATGAGTTCATCCGCCCATATGTAATCATTGAGGTGCATTTTTTTGCCCAGGCCATTTCTATTATCCTACCTGATCTGAAGATTTGCAACTGTGCACAATAAAAGAATATACTGCAGATGCAAAGTGTTGTAATTGTTTGGCAGAATATAGACAAAAATTTACACTTTGCTTCAACAATCGGGCTTCTATCCGGGCAAGTTCAGAAACTGTAAGACCCCAAGATTAAAGTATCTTATTGTTAAAAACCACTACACTGAAAGCTTGGATAACATTTTATCAGCGGGAAAGTGAAGTATCTGTTCTTACTGTGGAATCGTCAATGTCTACAAATAAACAAGTAAATACAAGAAAACACGAACGCACCGATCTTACCATTGTTCAACCAATACAATGCACAAATGTGACGGGATGGAGAGACATATCTTTTCTTAACCAAAAGTGTGGCTTCAAGACTCAGAGGGCGTTAATTTATTCTTTAATAGGTGATCTGACCCACCGCTTCGCTTAGCTACGGCAATTGGAGCAAACATTAATCTCCCGCTTACAAGCGGGATCCTAACGCTTTGGAATTACCAGGACAACGCTGTAACCAGCCGAGCTAACCGTCATCAGATTTGCCGTTTTAGTTATTTGTAATATACATTTTTGTGTAATATTAACTAGTTAATGTGGTAAAATATCTATAAAGTGGTCATATTTAGAAAATAATGAGCAAATCCCAGCAGGGACATCGAAAATTGCCGCTATAGCAACCACAATCCATATGCATCGTGTTATATGCATAAAATCGGCCACCAATGCCTGATTTAGTTTCTTCAAAAATAGCCTTTTAAACGTTGTCACATGCTCTAGACAAGTAAAAAATGTACATTATCTTACGTAAATGGTTTTTTCGATGCAAGCATTGTAGTTTCAACATTGAAAGCGGAACACCTGAGTGCTTATGTTCTTACCCTTTTTTTGAAAAGTGCTTTACAACCATCTTCCAATATCAATTGAAATTTGACTCCGTTTCCGGTGTCATCGTTTGCCGCTAAGCTGCCGTTCATTCCTGAATTTACTCAGTGATCCGTGCTGTAGCAGCACTCTTCCTGCATTTACATATTTGTTTTTCATCTTTGACAATGTGTAATTTCTTTTTGTAAGGAAATTGTGTTGCAAATATTAATACATTTTGTGTCAAGTTCAAGAATTTTATATCGTATTACTGATTACTGGATACTGATGTTTGTCGGGGGAGGGGTTCAACTTCAAAAAAGCACCCGAAGTAGTTTACCAGTCAATCAGAAAACATGAGGTATAACAGTCTAGATTTTTTCAGATATAAGGGGTGGGGTTTGCAAGTATGTGAACCAGCTACGTAGAATTTCACTTGTGTGGGCGTGCGTTGGCCTTTTTAACTCTGCGTCAGAGCTGAAGAAATGACGCGATCAGTTCTAGAGGTCATTAACAATAAATCAGTAAACTATTTTTTATATTTAACTATCCTATTTACTTCCATGAAGAAAGCTTGATTTGTAGACAGATTTTGAGATCAATAAAAGTCTATAAACGTAGGATTTATCGGGAATATAAAACACCGGAATAATTTATAGCATAATTAATTATAGAAAAATGAAAAAATACACAGTTGGTGATATACTGATAATGCAAAACTGCAAGCATTGTAACAGACTGACATGGACTTCTGGCTGTAGTGCTAACATATTTTGTTGAATATATTAGATATTCTGGAAAGTGTCCGTTTATATATGAGCGGTGTTATGCTTAAGCATGTATTTTAAATCAACGTGAAGTAATTAACCAGGGAAAACGTTTGACTTTTCTGCAACTGTCATCATGTTAATCAGTGATGCATCACTTAATGGCACTTTAATTGCAAATAAGTGTACTGTCTATGAATAAATGAAAAATGCGCCCCGCTCATTGTTTCCAGGGGCCACTTAGCGCCAGTTTCATTAAAAAGGGGTGTAATTTTTAGTCCCATAAAACGATTTTTATCAGAACTTTACTCCTCGTTTGGCTAAAAAAAATGGGGAGGGGGTAATTTATCAGAAACATAACACTTCCTCCTTATACTTTTCTTTTCCCGTTTTGGAAACAAACACGTATCTTCCTTCTTTTCCCCTTGGACAATAACGGGTTTGTAATTGCACATGATATCATCGATGCACACTGTACTCTTAAAATAACACGCCACGACATCGCTAATGTACACAAAGAGTACACTGACAAAGGGTTCGACTATTGTTAATATGGCGCATGCCGCATTACGCACAGCGCAAGCTCGGAAATAAAAAAATTGCACCATCCTTCATGCAGTCAACATGTCTAATTCACGTCTTATTTCCATACTCGTGGAAACACATGCATTACTTTTAAGGCTATATTTTTAAAACAAATCATACTGTTCGCTTCCCTCAATAAAAAGCTAACAAGAAATACTTTCCAAAAACTAAAATTTGAGTTTTAAATGTGACTTGTAAGATGTAATTATATTCGAATTTAGGGCAGTTCATTCACTCTAAGTTATTGAATTGTTCATTACTCTGTTGCTGTCATCAATCGTGTTTTGTTAATCGCAAACAAAAACAAAAACTCTATTTGGAATAAGTTATTTGAAATAAGTAACACCGCTTGCCATTGTGATCAACAATCGTGTAGCGCCGGTTGTCATTGTGATCAACAATCGTGTAGCGTCGCTTGTCATTGTGAGCAACAATCGAGTAGCACAGCTTGTCATTGTTAGCAACAATCGAGTAGCACAGCTTGTCATTGTGATCAACAATCGTGTAGCGTGGAATTAGATAATCGACACCATGAAAAGGATATACTAATAAAAAGATTGCCACAATGAAGTAAATGACCAGCAATCGCGTCAAAACATATTCTGACATATGTGCCAAAAGCGACACTCATTTTTATTTTAACATTTTCAATACTATTGAGATTTAATATGAAAATTAGATATTAAGGCTCAAAGTAACTATTCGGCTAGTCCACTAGCTGTTTCCATTTCGATAGTCCAACAGAGACTTGAGCAGTCGATTACACAGATTCATCTCTAAAGAGATTATGTTATGTACACAACTGCGTTTACCAATTTTCCTGGTGTATAAAAATCACCTATTTTACCAGGTTAAGGAATCTGCACATTTTGGCTACTTTCTTTCCGCGCTTTTGACACCCTTTTTAATGTTTATTTGTTTTATTTCCTAGCCGTTACTCTATATAATATAGTTTTGTTAGTGTTGGGCATTCAGCACTTTAAGTGCTTCCGCTTTGCGTTATTTGTATTGTTATGGATTGTTCAATCGAGAAAAGAAGCTGCAAAAAATACAGCTTGCCCAAAACCTTCCTACTTTTATTTGCCTTTAATTGACCATATTTTGACTTATTCTGTGCTAGAGGGGCAAGAAACTGGGATGAAAAGTGACGCAATGAGAAACGATTTCGTGCAATTTTTGGTCCCCCCCCCCCGGAAAGGTCCAAAAGACTCCTCTCCCTGTCCTACCCCGCACCATCCTGCCCTTTCCCCTTGTCCCCGTTGTGAGAAAGCGAGAAACATTGCACGTAAAGTGGTCATTTGTAACGAGAACAGCGATCGATGTGCACCACGTGTGGTTCCAGAACTACCCTACTCTTTTCGCCTTTTTTCGAAAGTAAGAGAAATGCTGCTAAATAAACCCTGAGCATTACCATTCCAGATTACACGGAAATAACCAGGGGGAGTTCGGCTGTAATTGGTAGGAAATGTGTTACGATACGTGTCCAAAACAAAAAAAAACAACGCGGAGAAAGGGGGTAATTTTGGGGACAGTTGCTATCCGCGCAGGGTGTTCATTTCGTTAAAAAGAGGGGTAATGTTTAATAAGTAATCCGCGTTTCCCACAAAAATAGTTATTTCGGAATTTTTATCCTCGTTTGGTTAAGTAATGTTATTTCAAAATAAGCATTTCGCGTTTTTAGCGTTTAAGGATCGGTTCAAAAAGTCATGGACATGCAATGTAACCAGTTGGTACGTGAGTGCCCCCCATTCTCCGAGAGAAATATACATATTTGTATACTTGTCTCATGTCCTATTGCCAATGTGTGCTATTGGTCTGACACTTGCGGCAAAAAACCTGTCACTATCCCCTCCCCCTCAAACCAGCTTTTCAATTAAGTTCGAACTGAGAAGAGAATCAGTTCATTGTGCATGTTATGAAATACCATAGTACATTTATCGGATGTGGAGACGTTTCCGCTGGAATAGGTGAATATTATCGTTTCAGGCTCCATAAAATATTTACTGTACAAATAAATCCACTTCAACTCAATGGTTTATAATATTTGCCTGTAAAAAGAAAACTACTTCAAGCATAATATGTGACAGAAGGCCTGCTTAGAAATAATACATAGCGGCGTTATGATAAAACTTCCTCCTTTTGGCTTATTAGATTTGAATGTTATTGCTGTTATGTTTTCATTGTGTCGCTGCATTTTTTACTCACTTCACCTTCCTTAATCTAGACCAGGATATTATTTTATTCCTTGCGAAAAATTTTCCAGATCGTCAAGTTAATTTAATCCTATTTAAGGTGGTTGTATTCTGTGGTCATAATTAGCAGACTGGCACAGTTTGCTTGTTTTTCAGACACGTATTTTTCATATAAAGAAAAAAGGATCAAGTCAAGAATTTCACAAATGTTTGAAAGCTTGAAACCCTTCGTTTATGGTGTGCATGAATTACAACAAATGTTCATCTTTCGCTTCCTTGTGCCATTTATTCTTGCAGTTAATGTGTAGATAGATGTGCGTATGTTGCGAGTGCGCCGTGTTCGTAATTATCTCCATGATCCGCTTGTGATCGGTCTAGCGGTTCGTAAACTTGAATATCCTCTGCATTGACAGCCCCTGAATTGATCTTAATATTCTGTTCATGTTCAATCTTCTGCCCTGCTACTTCGATGCTTTCTTGAGCTCTTTCTTTTCCCTGTTCTAGCTTCGATACGTCTTCATATGGCAAATCGGTGTTACTGAAATTTTCGTCCTTATCATTTCTACTATAAGTTTCCACGTCGTTTCGGAACCTAGGGAAGTCATGAAAAGGTAAATTTAACGTTAACATTTTTCGCCTAAATCGTTGACCTCTGATAAACTAAGTTTGAGTTTCAAGGTTATTAAACAGATTCTTTCTATTTTTTTTATTTGAACAGAAAATTAAGCTCTTCAGAGGCACAGCGCAAGTTCAGTGATGTGGATCTTGTGTCCATTAATGTTAGCTAACAAGGATAAATTCAACAGTGATTTCATTGACAAAAGTAATGGACAACATTGAACAACAATTTGAACAATAAACAAAATGATAAATTGTTTGATTGTTTAATAATGAAATAAATCAATGAATCACGAGAAAAAAATTAAATATATGTTTTGAATTTAATTATTGTTCTGTAATAATATTATTTAAAATATAATCAGTTTTCATGATCTTCTATATTAAACACTGGCATATAATAAAAAAGAAAACAATGAAAATTAAGTAAAGTAACAAGCTAAATACTGGTGGTCTACACAAAATAAAAAAATCAAACAAACTTTTACTTCTAAATATTACATTAATTGTCGTGCTACATCCTGATTTAGAAGCCACTGAAAGCACAAAAATTGCTTCAATATAAAGTGCAATAAAATTTATATTTTTGCATGCTCAAGTCAAATTATTTATCAACTGCTACATTATTGAAAACATTTCTATCAAAGATAATTCATCAAATGTACATATGTCCAAGAACAGCATTTCTACTTCTATATTCCAGCAACAGATTAAGACTTAAGACATGTTTTATAAACATTACAACATTGAAGTTATTCATAATCATTAACAGTACAACACATTTAATATTCCACATTTATATTATATATAAAGATGTCGAGAAAACTCATGGCAATCCACAATTTATTTAGATTTTGTTTCGTTGCATTTGAATTAAATAATGAAGTTATATAAAGAAATTTACGTCGTTTTTTAAAGACTTTTTTTATTATTTTGTTCCTGTACTATATATAATAATAGACTATTACTATGGAGATGACACTATTGGCGAAAGGTATGATCACAGTAAATAATCAACTGCTCTCTTAAATTTAGTTCATTGTGCAAATGAACATGAATTGTTTGATTAATGCATTATGCAAAACATAATAAGCAGAATTGCATGATATAACACAAATTTAAAAGGATAATTTAAAAATAAGTTACACGAGTGTTAAACCTCCATACAGTCTTCATTATTATTATTATTATTATCATTATTATTATTATTATTATTATTATTATTATTATTATTATTAGTAGTAGTAGTAGTAGTAGTAGTAGTAGTAGTAGTAGTAGTAGTAGTAGTAGTAGTAGCAGTAGTAGTAGTAGTAGTAGTAGTAGTAGTAGTAGTAGTAGTAGTAGTAGTAGTAGTAGTAGTAGTCTTAGTATTAGTATTAGTATTATTATTACTGTTATTTTTAATTATTGTTATTCTTTCAATAGAAAAGCTTACATTTAAATGTCACAGGCAACCTTGATATGAGCTTGTTATGCAGCATCAATAACAATGCAAGTGAATCTCTTTATTTAACGCATTAATAATGAGTTTAAACGCTTTCTCTTTATTTTGCATCACCAGACCGTGTCATTGGTGGATTAAGAAGGTTGCGGTGCCCCGTATTTTGGTACGTTTTCTTCTCAACCTGAGCATACGTGGCCGGTGATGTAGATGGCGCTGCATTGTCAAGCTCGTACGGAGAAGAGCTGTCTGCCACGCTAACCTTACTGCGTAATAATAGATCTGGATCAGCATATGGTGATGCTAAATCTTGATTATTCTTACAGTTCAATTGAACATCTTCATAGGGAGTCATAGCTCCTAGCTTAGCGTACAGTGTTTGAAAATTAGTTGCCTGGCTTGTAGGCTGGCCGAAATCAAGATCAGTGTAGTTAAACACAACATGACTGCTCTCCATTCTTGACCTTCCCTCAGCCTCTTTTTGGGCGACAACATCTGGGTTTCGGATTGCAAGAGATTTGCTGTTTATATCTGCGTGCACTACACTTGGCGATTCTGAATTCTTACACTTGTTTTTTGTCGATTTTGTTGTTGGAGAATCTTTGTTTTTCCTTCTGAGTATTACAACTATTGCTAAGGTGACAATGACGATCACTACAAGCAACGACGGAACGACAGCTGCTGCTATTATGCTTAAAGAATCACCGGAATTATCCTTTTGTTTTTCTGTTTCTGTTATGTTTTTCTGCACATTTGAACTTTCAATTACTCCAGAAACTGGTGCATCTGTTTCATCATTTTCAGCACTGCTATATGGCAGCTGTGTGGTGTCAAAATCTGGGTATGCTCGATGTTCTTGACAAAATAGTTCTAAAATTTTGTTGTTCCCTTAAATTTAAAGTATAACAATTTATTCGTCTCAAACAGTAAACAAATTTAGCTTTCCGCGAAAACGTGTTGATAAAATTAAACTCATCAAAGCCAGAAGAGTATTTCTTATATATATACCAGATACCATTTTTATTGAAAAATCTACCATTTTTGCTAACAATTTGCATTCTCTTTAACAAGAAATAAATACGATCTGTTTTTTTTTCAAAATGACATGTCAGAAAAGATTCAATATGTGAAACAAGTATATGCACAGAAAGAGTTTTATTGCCAATTTAGAAATAATGCCTGTGTTTTATTTTACGTTCTTAATTTTTTTTTGCCTTTTAGTCAATTCTTCTTATCATAAAGATTTCACAGAAAATACTTCAATTGACGGGTGCTGCACAGACTTTTCTACAATATGCTTACATTTTTAAGAAGTGTTGCTTAGGAAATATTAATCTCTATAAAATGGTTTATTGCAGATTTTAGAATACTTGATTACGAGCTACAGGATCATAAATGTATATATTAAGTATTTACCTGGCATTATTACGACAGGCAGATTCTCGGCAATTGCACCAACATTATTAGTTTCAATAATAATTTTTCCTCCTCTACGCCCACTCTCAACATTTTCACTACTACTTTGAAATTTATCACATTATACATATCAAACTGATAGAGTTCATCTTTAATGGTCACCATTGCTCCGTGTGTATCAAACGTAGATTGCATAGCACACCAACACTGTTCATATTGGCCAGAAATATGTGTTTCAATAGTTACTTTAGTAATGTTTCGCCCATTCACGGATGAGCACCTGATTCTTTCAACTGAAACAAAAATGAACATATTATATTAATAATGATGTGCGTTCACATGCATTCAAACACCAACGAATTAAACTAGTATAACCAGTTATATCGTTGTATTGGCACCTGTAAATGTAAGCGTTTTGTTTATCTTCAAGAATAAGTCAGTATCTCAGGGAGTGCAGAATAGACAGACCTCCACTTTGGCGCTACTATGCGAAAATTTATAAAATTAATATAAAATGAAGCCTAAAACGACAACCAGGAGAACAAATATCTTATACAAATTAAGAATTTTATTTCACACACATAAGAACGTTGAAATAATTTTAGCAAGTATTGATGAAACTGGTGAAATATTGAGAGTATTGCATAATATGTAGTTTCTGTGGTGTTTTGTAATCAGGCAGAAGAATTAATACTTTCTAATATAACATACCATTTCCTGTGGTTCTGGAAATTTCAAATGTTATTTCCTCCTCTGCCTGTACAAATATGCATATTAATCCATGGAAGATAACATGCACACAGAGGTGATTCTTATGACCAAAAAATGCTACCATTTTAATCCTTTGTAATTTTGAAAGCACATTTTATTATTGCCACACTAATTTTAACAGATATTATCACATTGTTTCTATACTAGTTTGCATTCGAGTTACAATTTTATGTTTTTCCACTGTGAAATATAGTTATTTAAAGGTTTGCTTCCGTCTTTGAAAGATAAGATTGTATGTCGTGCCTTTTGTTGCTATTCCTTACTGGAGCTTTACTGAATAATATAATCTCATATCAGTACCTATATATATATATTACCACATATTCAATGTTACAAGGTTATTCGTCACGCTGCTTTGTCAGGACAGAAAGGCACTTGAAGTGTATGTATGTTTATTAGTTTCTTTATATACAGAAAACCTGTGCTGTGCTGCCCATTCGGCAAACTGGAGAGAGCATGTGTCTCTCTATTCTCAAATGCTATTGATTTTATACAGTTTCAAGGCCTTTGTAGAAAGGTTACTCTGGGTATGAGATACTAAAAAATCGTTTTACCTAAGCATTAATTTGTTTAGCATAGACGCAAGACTTTATGTCTCCAAATTCTAACAGCACTTCACTTTGTGGCCTTTGTATACTTTGAAAATACATCCTACAATTAAATATTTTCTGTAACTACACCTGGGAATGTTTAATCCCAATAGTTTGTTGAATCAATACTTTGCATTTTAGATTGATTCTTTTCCATCACACCAACTAGTCTAAGGCAGTTTTCGCTGGGACAACCAAATTTAGCGAAGGCATATTGTATAGAGTCTAGCTGACCCTTCTTTTGTTTGTTTTGGAGTTCATGTGCATATTTATACCACAAATGACACTGAAAGATTGCTATGCTAGTCTGCATTATAAACACGCACAGATCAAGGAGTACACATACAAAGGCCAATATTTATCGGCCTTATTTACTGATTTCCCCTCTGTGAGGCTTAGTGCGCTGGTGTAGATTTATGAAAATTCACTTGGGCATGTCGTAGTTCATTGTACTAGAATTGAAATTCAACACTTCTTTGCGTTTATTCGTATGCTCTATGCCTTCTTCGCTGTTTCAATTCCACTGATACTGGAATACTGTGATGCCAGAATTATGGTGTTAACATTTTTATGTAAATATTGTGATGCTATGTTATAATTTTTACTTTAAAATGCTATTGGTTTGCACATGTTTATCAAGCGTAATTCCATTAAAGAGAACTGCTGCATTTAATTTACCACAAATTTTTGCTAGAAATTACCAGTAAAACTTTGTGGGACTTCAGAGGATTGAAAGGAATTATTGTATCAGAAATTGCCCCTTTTTCAAGAAATTTAATGAGTAACTGAAGGGGAATAATAGAAAAATTGATTTCAAATGTCATAAGCTTCGCTTTGTGTTTTCAAGAATTTAATTTCATATTTGGATACAATCCTCATGGACAATCAATAAAGTAATCTTAATATCGTTAAATTGTTTGTGGTTGTTTGATCATTTATTTTTAGATTTACCACAAAGCCAGGCAGAACTTGGCCAGATGGCCGTGATAAATATTTACATATATTTCAAGTAACAGAAGCACATTCATTTCATTAACATGCGCCAAGTCAATGCTTATGAAAAAGATACTGTAGTGATATGAGATTATGTACTTACACATTGCATGATGGTAACATCACAGGAGCTCTGATGGAAGATTATAAACCGTATGGGCTTGGTAAAAGGTGTTCGTTATTAAGAACATATCCTTAACTAAAGCAACTAATTAAAACAATGCTGAAATAAAACCTTTATGTTCAGCTTTATGGTATCTTTAAGTGCTCTGTTAGAAAGGTTTTAATTTTTGTTTATTTAGTTGGCACTTTTAGAGGCAAGTTCATTTGTACAAGTTAGTGATCAAGGCTGGTGAACGAAAAATTATAATAATATAAAACGTTAATAATTAAACAAAACACACTGATGGCATTCAAATAAATTATCACTTTTATGTGTGTTGAGTGCTTAACGTACAAAATACCAAACTTCTATAAATCTTCATGTGACAGTGTGTTGCAAACACCTATAATTATCACATTCCGATAAAGGCATATTGCGCGTTATAATACCGACAGCTCATATGGCTGGATGTTTCGTATTAGATTCGGATACGCGTGGAGGGCCTGTAAACGATTTTCTTCATACGGATGGGTATTGCCATGCGTTAGACATATTGAGATCGCAACCATTCCTTTAACTCTAAAATACTACCAAATTAACAAACCGAAAAGTGAATAAGATTATGTTCAGCGATGATTAACTTAATCTTGCAGCTGTACCAGTATAAAATGAGGGCATTAACAATAAGGTTTACCATTGTATTAGAATGTATTTATTCGAGACAGCTGCTACGTGAAAAAAACATTAAAAGAAGATTGTTTAAGCTAAGTTGTATGAATTGTTATTGACTGGCTACTTGCACTGAGCATCCCATCAATTTTAATTTGACCTGCAATGCAGAAATTACTTACGCTTCACCTGGTAATACTAAACTTATAGCAACTTGTAACACTGCCGCTATAACAATGTGGCGCTTAAATATCAAATCACTAAAATCGATTGTTAAACGACTTGGGTAAATGCCACAATCTGATTGAATGATTTCTGAGTCAATTATTCTGTCAACGTTGATCGGAACACAAAAGTACATATTGTTGTTATTTGCAATAAAATCACGCAAAATCATGCAACAAAACATGGAGCAAGAAGTTACTATTTACCAATTACGCAAAAGTTTATCTATAGGTCAACATTTTCTTCCTTGTCAATAATGCTAGTCAATATCTCATATTTAATGGCCAATTTTTACCAATATTTTTCAACATTTCAACATAACACTTTCACATTCTAGTCGCGTTAAACAATTTGAAAAGTAATGAAGCGTGTACATCACAGGATGTTTGGTAACACGTGACTTAGTTTTCCTCCTCGCAATTTTTGCACTTTGTTATATGCAGAAATTCTCAGTCTACAATCAAACAAATAAATGGTTGTTATGTTTGGTATTTTTTCTCTAATTATAGGAAATCGCACATTTCTGAGAGCATTAATAAACTTAAGCTAAATAAAAATAGTATTAAGAAAAAAGAAATAAGAGTTTCCAAAATTAAAAAATAAAATATATGTAATCATTTTAGTAACCTTTGTGTTCTTTTCTAGACTTTTACTTTATTTTTGACAAGAATGGCATGTTTGTGGTGTAGAACATATATACTCATATTCGTAGCCTTTTTTATTTTTTCTAGACTTTAACTTTATTTTTGACAAGCATGGCATGTTTTGTGGTGTAGACTATATGTAATCATTGTTGTAGCCTTTGCTATCTTTTCTAGACTTTCACTTTATTTTTTAAAAAGCATGGCATTTTGTGGTGAAGAACATATGTAATCATTCTCGTAGCCTTTGTTGTCTTTTCTAGACTTTTACTTTATTTTTGACAAGCATGACATGTTTTGTGGTGTAAAATATATATGTAGAATATATGAGCATTTACTTACCTCTTGCCGTTGTCCATTAACATTATAGAACTATATGTGCTATTGATGAAATTGAGACTGTGTCTATCGAAAATTTGCATTATATAATCGAAAAGTAATGCATCTATACAATCAAAGAACTTGATTGATTTAACCGCCAGAGCACATGGTAAATGTTTGTCATTGCAAAAGTTTGCATTCTTCTTAAATAAGATTTTGTAAATCAAATTTACGCAATTTATAAACAGTTATGTAAACCCTAGGTGGCTAGTAATTGTTAATGATTGTTGTTATGTCTGCTGAATAACTTGAATAATTAATAATTGAATAATTAAACATGTGAAGTATTTTAGCATCCCGCCAATCACAAAATAAACAAACAACACAGAGCGCCGAATACTGTCTCTGCAGTCTCTAATATCACTGGGCTCTGATACAACTTTTATTACTTATATTTCGGCTTTCTCTTTGGAATAAAGAAAAACTTTATTTTATTATGTTTTTGTCAGAGACCTAAGAATCACAGGCTTAAAAATCATACGCCAATAATTATAGGCTTATAAATCATAGGCCTATAAATCATAAGCTTATAAATCACAGGCTTAAAAATCATAGGCTTATAAAACACAGGCTCAAAAGCATGGGTTTGTAAATCAGAGACTTGTAAATGATAGGCTTTACAATGATGACTACTTGTTTTGTACAAAAACACAACTGTTTCTATTTTTCAGACAATTTTTTTCTGTATTTTGACTCATGACACCAATCTAAACGACATCTTACTTACCGATTGTGAACCCTAGCATTCAGGATCGGTCGTGGGAACTACAAAATTGATGCACCCTCAATCGTGTTACTTTCTTCACAAATCTCGGGTTCTTTAGTCTTTAATTTGGCTGCAGGATTTTCATTAGAAAACATAGCCGTCTACAAATAAATGAACAAGATGATTAGGATAATATTGATTGTATTTCGTTATCTAAATGTTATTTAAGAAGGTTTTTTTTCAAAGAAACACAACCACTGGTATTGTATGACATTATCAACCAGAATAACCTTCGATTGTAGATTTATTCACATGTTCAATAGAACCAAAGAAATTTTAAAGTGGACATGAAAATGTCTGAAGAACAGCTCCAAACATAACCTATTACAGGAAAATCCAATATAATATATTTCACATTATTATTTATCAGTCATGTGTTTATCAACAGTTTGTTTGCTGTGTATTTGCAAGTGACATTGCCACTATTGTCATGTTTTTCGTTTAATAATTTCGCTTTTTGTTTAATCGTTTTGTTTAACAATGCACGTGCAAATACAACAGTTCTTCTGGTTTCTCAAAATTTAATGTAAATATAAGAACGTTGAACATATGATGTGCGTCAAATATTTTTACCTTTTGTGAGTCTTTAAAAGTATCTACTGGAAATATCTCCTTTGTGACGTGGCATCTTCCTTCCAATAGTTATCGGTCCTCTATTAAACCCAAGATTCTACAAAAGAAAAAACCTGTCCTTTAGGTTCAGAATCTCCATTTAGGAATCTAGTTTATAACAAGGTTCAAGGTTGTTTTCGACAAATTTTTAATCCAATTTTAATTTATGTTATTATTGTTGAATTAAACCAGATTTATATTTGTAATAATGGACTCCACAACTGAAAACAAATAAGTAATGTAATAAGTCGTCATTTGCAGAACAACCACAAAACCTGTAATTATAGAGATTCTCTTATATGACGAAGAAACTCGACTGGATAAGCTATAACTATCTTAAGGTAGCAACATCATCTAATTAGTGACGCGCATAATTGCATTAATGGCATTTGATGAAACCACATGGTTGGATTAATGGCATTCTCTATCTACTATTTGGTGAAATCACAGCCAATGAATGGATTTGACAAACACGAACCGGAAAGCCGCTGCCGCTAGTCTGAATAAGTTGTACGACACGCTTGGGTTTCGACAGACTTACATGCCGATAGACTTACATGTAACTCACTCTCCACCATATAGCCTTACTTTTTACACGTTGCCATAGTTCTGTAGATGGCAAACTGCTATTTCGCCATTTTGTCTGTCACATCCTAATCGACCCAATTCCGAAGACCCGCTTAGTTTTTTCTGTGGTATCTAAAGCCCAAGCAGAAAAGAGACAATCGCGTCACACGAGAAACAACCAATTTCATCGTTCAAGATTTACAAGCAGTATGCAAATTTGTAATTGGTCATAACGGTCAATATTGTGTAAAAACGAAGATACAAATGTGACAAATTATGTCTCAATTCAGACATACAAAGGTGCTGATGAGTTCATCCGTCTATATGTAATCTCTGAGGTGCATTTTTTGCCCAAGCAATTTCTATTATCCTACCTGACCTGAAAATTTGCAATTGTGCACAATGAAAGAATGTACTGCAGATGCAAAGTGTTGTAATTTTTGGCAGTATATAGACAAATATTTACACTTTGTTTCAACAATCGGGATTCTATCCGGGCAAGTTCAGAAACTATAAGACCCCAAGAATAAAGTATTTTATTGTAAAAAACCACCACACTGAAAGCCTGGGTAACATTTTATCAGAGGGAAAGTGAAGTATCTGTTCTTACTGTGGAATCGTCAATGTCTACAAATAAACAAGTAAAGAAAACACGAATGCACCGATCGTACCATTGTCTTTCTTAACCAAAAGTGTGGCTCCAAGACTTAAAGGACGTTAATTTATTCTTTGATAGGTAATCTGACCCACCGCATTCGCTTAGCTACGGCAATTATAGCAAACATAAATCTCCCGCTTACAAGCTTGAATTGGATCCGAACGCATGGGAATTACCAGGGCAACGCTGTAACCAGCCGAGCTAACCGTCATCAGATTCGCCATTTTAGTTCTTTGTAATATGCATTTTTCTGTGTAATATTAACTACTTAATGTGGTAAAATATCTATAAAGTGGTCATATTTAGAAAATACTGAGCACATCCCAGAAGAGACATCGAAAATTGTCGCTATAGTAACCAGAATCCATATGCATCGTGTTATATGCTATAAAATCGGCCACCAATGCCTAATTTAGTTTCTTCAAAAATAGCATTTTAAACGTTGTAACAAGCTCTAGGCAAGTGAAAAATGTACGTTATCTTACGTAAATGGTTTTTTCGATTGAAAGCAGAACACCTCAGTGTTTATGTTCTTACCCTTTTTTTTGAAAAGTGCTTTAGATCTATCTTCCAATATCAATTAAAATTTGACTCCGTTTCCGGTGTCATCGTTTGCCACTAAGCTGCCGTTCATTTCTGAGTTTACTCTAGTGATCCGTGCTGTAGCAGCACTCTCCGTGCATTTACATATTTGTTTTTCATCTTTTACAATGTGTAATTTCTTTTTGTAAGAAAATTGTGTTGCAAATATTAACACATTTTGTGTCAAGTTCAGGAATTTTATATCATATCTTATAAGAAATTTGTGTCTGAACGATGATGAAGAGTTTCGAACTGAATTCATGTCAACAAACAGTAAATTATAGTTTTACACTGGTGGATACTGATGTTTGTCGGGGAGGGGTTCAACTTCAAAAAAGCACCCGAAGTAGCGAGTTTACTAGTCAACCAGAAAACATGAGGTATAACAGTCTAGATTTTTTCAGATATAAGGGGTGGGGTTTGCAAGTATGCGAACCAGCTACGTAGAATTTCATTTGTGTGGGCGTGCGTTGGCCTTTTTAACTCTACGTCAGAGCTGAAGAAATGATCAGTTCTAGAGGTCATTAACAATAAATCAGTAAACTATTTTTTATATTTAAACTATCCTATTTACTTCCTTGAAGAAATTGGAGTTGTAGACAGATTTCAAGATCAATAAAAGTCTATAAACGTAGTATTTATCGGGCATATAAAACATAATTAATATATAGAAAAATGAAAAAATACACGGTTGGTGATATACTGTTAATGCAAAACAGCAAGAATTGTAAAAGATTGACATGGACTTCTGGCTGTAGTGGTTACATATTTTGTTTAATATATTAGATATTCTGTCAAGGTCATGTTAATATATGAGCAGTATTATGCTTAAGCATTGTAGCACGCACCAACAATTAAATCAACGTGAAGTAACTTACCAGGGAAAATGTTTGACTTTTCTGTAACGGTCATCATGTTAATCAGTGATGTATCACTTAATGGCGCTTTAATTGCAAATAAGTGTACTATCTATGAATAAATGCGTGCCGCTTATTGTTTCCAGGGGCCACTTATCACCAGTTACATTAAAAAGGGGTGTAAATTTTATTCATATAGAACGACTTTGATCAGAACTTTACTCCGCGTTTGGCTAAAAAAATTTCGGGGGTGGGATAATTTATCAGAAACATAGCACTTTCTCCTTATACTTTTCTTGTCCGGTTTTAGAAACAAACACTTATCTTCCTTCTTTTCCCCTTGGACAATTACAAGGTTTGTAATTGCATATGATATCACGGATGCACACTGTACTCTTAAAATAACACGCCACGACATCGCTAATGTACACAAAGAGTACACTGACAAAAAGTTCCACTATTGTGAATATGGCGCATGCCGCATTACGCACAACGAAAGCTCGGAAATAAACAAACTGCATCATCCTTCTAGCAGCCAACATGTTTAATTCACGTCTTATTTCCACACTCGTAGAAACATATGCATTACTTTTAAAGCTATATTTCTAAAACAAATCATACTTTCCCCTTCTCTCAATAAAAAGTTAACAAGAAATACTTTCCAAAAACTAAAATTTGAGTTTTAAATGTGACTTGTAAGATGTAATTATATTCGAATTTAGGGCAGTTCAATCACTCTAAGTTATTGAATTGTTCGTTGCTCTGTTGCTGCCATCAATCGTGTTTTGTTTATCGCATGCAAAAACAAAAACGCTATTTGGAATGAGTTATTTGAAAAAGTAGCACCGCTTGCCATTGTGATCAACAATCGTGTAGCGTCGCTTGTCATTGTGATCAACAGTCGTGTAGCATAGCTTGTGATTGTGATCAACAATCGTGTAGCGTGGAAATTAGATTATCGACATCATGAAAAGGATATACTAATAAAAAGATTGCCACAATGAAGTAAATGACCAGGAATCGCGTCAAAACATATTCTGACATATGTGCCAAAAGCGACACTCATTTTTATTTTAACATTTTCAATACTATTGAGATTTAATATGAAAATTAGAGATTAAGGCTCAAAGTAACTATTCGGCTAGTTCACTAGCTGTTTTCATTTCGATAGTCCAACAGAGACTTGTGTAATCACACAGATTCATCTCTAAAGAGATTATGTTATGTACACAACTGCGTTTACCAATTTTCCTGGTGTATAAAAGTCACCCATTTTACCAGATTAAGGAATCTGCACATTTGGCTACTTTCTTCGCTCGCTTTTGACACCCTTTTTAATGTTTATTTGTTTTACTTCCTAGCCGTTACTCTATATAATATAGTTTTGTTAGTGTTGGGCATTCAGCACTTTAAGAGCTTCCGCTTTGTGTGATTTGTATTGTTATGGATTGTTCAATCGAGAAAAGAAGCAGCAAAAATACAGCTTGCCCAAAACCTTCCTACTTTTATTTGCGTTTAATTGACCGTATTTTGACTTATTCTGTGCTAGAGGGGCAAGAAACTTTTTTGGAATTATATTTATTTAAACATTTAAGAGCACGACGCCGCTACAAAAGCACGTTACTGCAATCATGGGATGAAAAGTGACGCAATGAGAAAAGATTTCGTGCAATTTTTGGTCCCCCCCCCGGAAAGGTCCGAAAGACTCCTCTCCCTGTCCTACCCCGCACCATCCTGCCCTTTCCCCTTGTCCCAGTTGTTAGAAAAGCGAGAAACATTGCACGTAAAGTGGTCATTTGTAACGAGAACAGAGATCCGTGTGCACCACGTGTGGTTCGCCTTTTTTCGAAAGTAAGAGAAATGCTGCTAAATAAACCCTGAGCATTACCATTCGAGATTACACGGAAAAAACCAGAGGGAGTTCGGCTGTAATTGGTATGAAATGTGTTACCATGCGTGTCCAAAACAAAAAAAAAACGCGGAGAAAGGGGTTATTTTGGGGACAGTTGCTATCCGGGCAGAGTGTTCATCTCGTTAAAAAGACGGGTAATGTTTAATAAGTAATCCGCGTTTCCCACAAAAAGGGGGGAGTTATTTCGGAATTTCGATCCTCGTTTGGTTAAGTAATGCTATTTCAAAATAAACACTTCGCGTTTAGCGTTTAAGTGTCGGTTCAAAAAGTCATGGACATGCAACGTAACCAGTTGGTACGTGAGTGCCCCCCATTCTCCGAGAGAAATATACATATTTGTATACTTGTCTCATGTCCTGTTGCCTATGTGGGGTATTAATCTGACACTCTCGACAAAGCACCTATCATCCCCCCTCAAACCAGCTTTTCAACTGAGTTGGAACTGAGGAGAGAATCAGTTCATTGTGCATGTTATGAAATGCCATGGTATATTTATCGGATGTGTAGACTTTTCCGCTAGAATAGGTGAATATTATCGTTTCAGGCTTCATAAAATTTTTACTATACAAATAAATCCACTTCAACTCAATGGTTCATAATATTTGAACGCTCTTGCCTGTAAAAACAAAACTACTTCAAGCATATTATGTGACAGAAAGCCTACTTAGATATAATACATACCGGCTTTATCATAAAACTGCCTCCTTTTAGCTTATTAGATTTTAATGTTATTGCTGTCATATTTTCATTGTGTCGCTGCATTGTTTACTCACTTCACCTTCCTTAATCTAGACCAGGATATTATTTTATTCCTTGCGGAAAATTTTCTAGATCGTCAAGTTATTTACGTCTCAAATCCCATTTAAGGCGGTTGTATTCTGTGGTCATAATTAGCAGACTGGCACAGTTTGCTTGTTTTTCAGACCCTTATTTTTCAGATAAAGAAAAAAGGATCAAGTCAAGAGTTTCATAAATGTTTGAAAGCTTGAAACCCTTTGTTTATGGTATGCATGAATTAGAACAAACGTTCATCTTTCGCTTTCATATGCCATTATTCTTGTAGTTAATGTGTAGATAGATGTGCGTATGTTGCGGCTGCGCCGTGTCTGTAATTATCCCCATGATCAGCTTGTGATCGGTCTAGCGGTTCGTAAACTTGAATATCCTCTGCATTGACAGCCCCTGAATTCATGTTGATATTCTGTTCATGTTCAATCTTCTGCCCTGCTATTTCAATGCTTTCTTGTGTTCTTTCTTCTCCCTGTTCTAGCTTCGATACGTCTTCATATGGTTAGTCGGTGTTACTGAAATGTTCGTCCTTATCATTTCTACCATCAATTTCACTCTGTGGCGTCATCGCAGACGTAATGGGGTTTTCAGGACATTTAAGCAGCACCTCATTCAGTCGTTTTTCAATTGAGTAAACCTTAAATATTAAGAAAATTACAAGTATTCCCAATACAAATAGGACTATTCCAATAACAGCGTACAACGGCACGAGCGAGTTATTCTCACTGTCAGTGTTGGGTTTTATATTGTGTTCGTTGTTGCTAGGAGATGGCTCTCCACAAGGGTTAGATGTAGTAGATGTCTCAAAATGCCGACAAGTGGTTGGCGTTGTTTCTATTGTTCTTTCCTGAAGCTGAGGTTCTACAAAGGCTGGATAGCCGCCCGTATCGGTGCATACTAAATCCAGCATTGATCCGGAACCTAGAAAAGTCATAAAAAGGTACTTGTAGATGTAACATTTGCAGTTTTCTATATTGTCCAGTAAGACGCCCTAAATCGTATAGGCTGACCTCTGATAATAAAAGTTTTTGTAAACATGTATACATAGGCGTTTGAGTTTCAAGGTTACGGGACACATGCATTAAGCAGTCTTATGAATTTTCCTAAATTTCGTGTTTATTTGAACAGAAAATTAAGCTCTTCAGAGGCACAGCGCAAGTTCAATCATGTGGATCTTATGTCCATAAATATTAGTTAACAAGGACAAATTCAACAGTGATTTCATTGACAAAAACAATGGACAATATTGAACAAAAAATTAAACAATAAACAAAATAATCAATTTGTTTTTGATTGTTTGTTAATGAAATAAATCAATGAATCACCAGATAAAATCTTCTGAATATATTTTTTTTAATTTAGTTATTGTTCTTTAATAATATGATTTAAAATATAATCCGTTTTCATGATCTTCTATATTAAACACTGGCATATAATAAAAAAGAAAACAATGAGCATTATGTAAGTAACAAGCTAAACACTGGTGGTCTACATAAAAGAAGAAAAATCAAACAAAGTTTTAACTCCAAATAATTGCCGTGCCACATTGTGATTTAGAAGCCACTGAAGGCACAAAAAATAGCTTCAATATAAAGTTTATATTTTATATTTTAGTATGCTCAAGTCAGATTATTTATCAACTGCTACATTATTGAAAATATTTCTATCAAGGATAGTTGATCAAATGTACATACAGTGTGTCCAAGAGCAGCCTTTCTACCTCCATATTCCAGCAACAAATTAAGACTTAAGACATGTTTATAAACATTACAACATTAAAGTTATATATAAACATCAATAGCACAACACATTTAATATTCCACATTTATATTATATATAAAGGTGTCGAAAAAAACTACCATGTTTTTAGATTTTGTTTCGTTGGATTTGAATTAAATAATGAAATTACATCACGAAATTTACGTGTTTTTAAGGCATATTTTTATATTTTTTAATTATTATTTTGTTTATGTGCTCTAAATAATAAAAGACTAGTAATGTAGAGATAACACTGTGGCCATAAGGTAAGTAAATAATCAACTGCTCTCCTAAATCTAGTTCATTGCTCAAATGAACATGAATTGCTTCATTAATGCAAATGCAAAACTGAATAAGCAAAATTGCATGATGTAACACAATTTCAAATAGATAATTTATAAATACATCATACAAGTGTTAAATTTCCGTATGGTCTTTATTATTATTATTATTATTACATTTAAATATCACGTCCAACCAAACTGGACAGGGTTTTTTGTGCAATAACAATAACCATGCAAGCGTATATCTTTATTTAACGCAATAATAATGAGTTTAAGCGCTTTCTCTTTATTTTATATCAGCAGACCGTGTCATTGGTGGATTAAGAAGATTGCGGTGCCCCGTATTTTGGTACGTTTTCTTCTCAACCTGTGCATACGTGGCCGGTGATGTAGATGGCGCTGCAGTGTCAAGCTCGTACGGAGAATAGCTTTCTGCCACGCTAACCTTACTGCGTAATAACAGATCTGGATCAGCATATGGTGATGCTAAATCTTGATTGTCCGTACATTTCTTTTCAACATCTTCATAGGGAGTCATTGCTCCTTGCTTGGTGTACTGTGTTTGAGAATTAGCTGCCTGGCTTACCGGCTGGCCGAAATCAATATCGGCGTAGTTCAACACAACGTGACTGCTTTCCATCCTTGACCTTCCCTCAGCCTCTTCTTGGGCGACAACATCTGGGCTTCGCGGTGCAAGAGAGGCATTATTTATATCCGCGTACACTACTCCAGGAAGTTCGGAATTCTTACGCTTCTTTTTAGATGATTTGGATGTTCCAGAAGCTTCGCTTTTCCTTCTCCGTATGAGGACTATCGTGATGATAACAATGAAAGTCACGACAAGCAAAGTTGGAGCAACAGTTGCTATTATAATGGTAAGGTTATTGCTTGAACCATTTTGTTTGTTTTCGTTTTGCTTTTTATTTCTAACTGTTTCACCCGTGTTGGGCCCTGTTTCACCCGAGTTTCGATTCGTGACATCATCTGTAGTGTCATTGTCACTGGTATTCGTGCAGCCTTTAACAGTCCGTTCGTCTCGAAGCTGCGATCCGTTAAATGCGCCATTCATACAAACTAAATTTAGGCCGCCAGGAGTAGCTCCTCCTAAATTTCCATAAATAACAGCTGTATGATCACTTGATTTATCATATATATATATATATATATATATATATATATATATATATATATATATATATATATATATATATATATATATATATATAGAGAGAGAGAGAGAGAGAGAGAGAGAGAGAGAGAGAGAGAGAGAGAGAGAGAGAGAGAGAGAGAGAGAGGGAGAGACAGAGACAGAGACAGAGAGAGAGAAAGAGGGAGAGACAGAGGGAGAGACAGAGAGAGAGACAGAGAGAGAGAGAGACAGACAGACAGACAGACAGACAGACAGAGACAGACAGAGAATGAGAGAGCGTAAATATTTTTTATTCTTTTTCTATAACTGTGATATCCAGCATTGATTTTAATATTTACCTGGTGCAATAACGACATCAAGATTAATCGTGTCTGTTCCTCGATCATAAAGCTGAATAGTTATGGTCCCTCCACGACCAGGAGTAGTAGTCCTTTCAATTTCAATTTTGAAATAAATCACAGGATACATGTCAAACTCATACACTTTATTTTTAAAGGTTGCTGTGGCTTCGCAAATATTGTATGTTGACCTTAAAATGCAGTGACATTCGTCATATTGTGACATAGTTGGGTGTTCGTCTATGGTAATTTTAGTGAGATTCCTTTGTTCTCTCATCGGGCATTCCAATGTATGTTCTGAAACATAAATCTGATCACTTTAATTTCATGTTACCTAGAAAACATCGATTAATTCCCACTTGCAAACTTCGTTTGCAAATGGGAATAAGTTTGTAGTTTTTCTCGAAATTTCTGTCCTTTTCTTTTCCTTTTTTTCTTCTCTTTTTTCTGTCACAGAGGTTTCCAAAAAACTCCTCCTAGGCTATTTGACGAAGGACGATGAAATTTGGCACAGTGATAAAGGGTAACGAGATATCGTCAAATCTGCAAAAAAATTTGACCTTGACCTTGAAGGGCAAGGTCAAATTGAGGTCAAAGTTTTTCTGACCTCAAAGTGGTTTCCAGAAAACTCCTCCTACAGGGTTTGTCGTAAAAAGACGGCATTTGGCAGAGACATAGAGGGTAATGAGTTGTCGTCAAATCCATAATTTTTTTACCTTGAACCTCAGAGTTCAAGGTCAAATTGAGGTCAAAATATTTTTGGAAACACCTATTAATCACGAAAAGTAGCCATAAAGGTGCTCAAATCCCAGTCTGAATGCATAAAACGTACTCAGTAAAGGGTAAGCTTTCATAACTAACCTTGACCTTGAGGGTCAAGGTCAAAGGTCACGTGACTTCACGCGTCCTTAACGACAGGCCGACTCAGCTCGAAAAGGGTTAGAGATAGAGCGATTTTGAGCTCATTTTCGACCCTTTGGGCCTAAACAACGTTACATAAGAGGTACCTCGGTGACCTTGACCTTCTAGGTCACGGTCAAAGTCAAAAACCGGAAGTTGACTATTATCTCGAAAACGGTTAGAGATAGAGCGATCTTGAGCTCATTTTCGACCCTTTGGGCCTAAACAACGTTACATAAGAGGTACCTCGGTGATCTTGACCTTCTGGGTCGCGGTCAAGGTCAAAAACCGGAAGTTGACTGTTATCTCGAAAACGGTTAGAAATAGAGCGATCTTGAGCTCATTTTCGATCCTTTGGACCTAAACAACGTTACATAAGAAGTACCTCGGTGACCTTGACCTTCTGGGTCACGGTCAAGGTCAAAAACCGGAAGTTGACTATTATCTCGAAAACGGTTAGAGATAGAGCGATTTCCAGCTCATTTTCGACCCTTTGGACCTAAACAACGTTACATAAGAGGTACCTCGGTGACCTTGACCATCTGGGTCACGGGCAAAGTCATAAACCGGAAGTTGACTATTATCTCGAAAACGGTTAGAAATAGAGCGATCTTGAGCTCATTTCGACCCTTTGGGCCTAAACAACGTTACATAAGAGGTACCTCGGTGATCTTGACCTTCTGGATCACGGTCAAGGTCAAAAACCGGAAGTTGACTATTATCTCGAAAACGGTTAGAGATAGAGCGATTCTGAGCTTATTTTCGATCCTTTGGACCTAAAAGACGTTATAGAAGAGGTACCTCGGTGATCTTGACCTCCTCCATCATGTTCAAGGTCAAAAACTGTAAGTTGACCAGTGTCTCAAAAACGGTTAGAAATCTGAATTTGATTCATTTGTGCCCAAATGAGGTTACGTTATATTCATTTCGATGGCCTCGGTCAAGATAATAATTTGGAAGCTGACAATTATGTCGAAACACTGAAAAATGTGTCTTTGACCAAATATGTTGTGTCTCTGCCCTTGCAAGTGGGTGCTTTTTCGCTACGTGTAACGAAATTCGGTCTAGTTATACATGTATTTTTATGCTCAATGTGAAATACTTTTGCGCCTTAAAATGTATTGCACAGCGTTAAATATCATCCCGAGTAACTCAAGCTTCTAGCTGATGACCATCTTTGCCGAAAGAAGAGTCGCGAACGGTTAGTGAACTTGCAATGAGACACTCAAATCCCTTTTTCGAACAAAAAGAAAACAGTCGTACATTTCATAGAAACGAGACTGATTTTCTGATTATTAAGGCAAGATACATCATTATGCGAAACTTTGTTCCCTAGAAATAATTATTTAAACAGGTTTTAGATGTTAACATGTAAAAAAACTAATGATTCGGTGGACAGCAAAATTCTCAAATTCTTTTAAAATATGCAGTGCAATATATTTAGCTATGCATAATGCAGAGAACTGAAAGAACATTATTTAAACACTACTATTTAACATACCGATTCCCGAGCTTGGCAAAACTTTAAACATTATCGCCGCAGTTGATGTAAAATTTATGTAGATTAATCCAATTATAATAGCAAATATACAGCGTGCATCCATTTTAACGAAAGCCATAGTAAGTTAAAAAGCAAAACAAAACTATGCTATGTATACTTTTATGATGCCTTAGAAAATAGTGAAGGATTCTTCCGTTTATATCTGTTATATCCGTCCATATAAAGGTTACATACTCTTTCACGTAAAATATGTAATTATCACCAATTACAAGCATTTAAATTTAACCTCTACGTTATGAAGTTTGTAGTTTATTTTGTTTACTTCCGTATTGAGCTCCATATTTGTATGTCTAACGTCGATTGAACTATCATACCTCGGTGTACACAGGCCAAGGCCAATATTTACACCAGCATTGAATTATGTATTGAAATCCCCTGCTATCAAGTGCTTTCCTTGAAAGCAAAAGGCTCTGCAAAGCAGAGCGTGTTCTTGCAAACGTATTTGTACATGTTATTGTGTTAGAAAGATTTTCATTATTTTGTTTAAGCTATTTACACTTAATTGTACGCCCTGTATCTTCATTAATATATTAAGTTACATCAGTTATATTAATATTATGGTTATGTTAATATGTTGATGTTATGCTGTTTATAATTTAAAATTGTTATGTTAATATCATTAAATTATTAAACAATTAAAAAAACTTATTTCTTAACAATAATAATAATAATAATAATAATAATAATAATAATAATTAATTAATAATATTTAAGCGTCTAACTAATTTATTTTGAAATTTAATATATTACACATAAAGTATATATTAACAAATAACAATATTAATATCATTAAATGGATTGTATGTCTATTTATTTTAGACACACACACATGTAAGAAAAACTAATAACTCGGTAGACAGCAAAATTCTCAAGTTATTATAAAATAAGCAGTGCAATATATTTAGCTATGTATAATGCAGAGAACTAAAAGAACATTATTTAAACACTACTACTTAACATACCGATACCTAATTGTATGCCCTGTATCTTCTTTGCTTTTTTCCATTTCATTTATACTCGGGAGTTATGTTACGTTATGGTTATGTTAATATGTAATTCAACAAAAAACGAATATATAATATTTGTGAAAAGGAACCGTAAAATGAAACATGAGAGTATTTGTTTACTCATTGCTTGAGGTCACAAACAGGAGTGCTGCTGGAAGGCTGTGAAAGTATAGGTTCAGTAGTATATACTTAATGTTTAACAAAGATCTTAACAAGCAATCAATCAATACATGGCACCCAAACCTTTAGATTCAGATTTAAGATATCTGTAATTGCTTTGTTTGAAAATTTAATGTGCCAAAGGGACTTCTATTCACAAATACATTCAAATATATTCCAGATAGTTGTGCATATGTTACGCTCGTGCCTTGTCCATCAATATAACGTTGAAAGCCTTGCTCTCAGTCAAGTGATTTGTAAAGGTCAATATCCGATGCGTTCACATCGAGAGAGTCAAGATGTATATTTGATTTTCATATTGTTGGTGCCTAATGTGTACTGACTGACTGTGTTATGGTGTTTTAGGATGCAGCTTTGATGCATCTTCATATAGTATATAACGCCTTTTAAGTATTAGAATGTTTTTACTTCTGTTATCAGATCTTACCTTTTCAGACGTAGTGGCGTTTTATGGCCCATTATAATTTATTATAATGCGATGTATTCTGTCGCTTTTCCACCAAATTTTACACACGGCCTTGCCATTTAAAAAGCATGCTTGCTTCTCATTTTACGTTTCAGTACAAATATAAAAAAAACAACAAAAAACTGAAGCGTATTTCATACCAACTGTATTACACCAATAGCGACATCTAGCATTCTTAACATTAATCTGTTTGTGATAACAACATCCAGATTCATCTTTTTGAATCCTTTATTACCCAGATAAATAATCATGGCACCGCATTGATCAGGACAATCAGTCATTTCAATCTGAACATCGAAATAAATCACGGCATACATGTCAAATTCAAATTCTTAATTTTTCAAAACTTAAGATGGAAGCGCTAATATTTCAGGTTGTAAGTTGCAAGTTTGTCAGTTTCCCGTACTTATATCTTTGATATCCAGTGGAGTAAAGATCGTATGTTCTTTCATGTAAAATATTTAATATTGAGCTTCAGAAATGTTTATCTTCCACTGAATCAGTTATCATAACTCTATGTAGACACACAAAGGCCAATATATATCGGCCTTATTTATTGACTTATTTATTGAAATCTCCTCAGGTTAGAATTTTGATAAAAACAAAAGGTGCGTATGTAAATTTATGTAAGTTCCCTTGCGCTTGTCGCAGTTCATTCCACTAGGATAGAAATTCAATATTTCTTTGTATTTATGCCCTATGCCTTCTTCGCTGTTTCTATTACACTGATACTGAGATACTGCCATGCCAGCATTATGGTGTTAGCATTATTATGTAGATATTGTGATGTTACTGTTATGATTTTTACTTTAAGATGTTATTTTTGCACATGTTTATCCATAAAAGAGAACTGCTGCGTTTAAATTATCATCAATTTTTGCTAGAAATTACCAGTGAAACTTTGTGGGACTTGATAGGATTAAAAGAAATAATTTCATGAGAAATTCCATTTTGTAAAGAAACTTAATGAGTAACTGAAGGAGAAGAAAAGAAAAATTGATTTCAAATGTCATAATCTTCGCTTTGTGTTTTCATGATTTTAATTTTATATTTGAATGCGATCCTCATTGACAATCAATAAGGTAAGCATAACATCATTAAACTGTTTGTGGTTGTTTGCTAATTTATTTTAAGATATACCACAAAGCCAGGCAGAACTTGGGCAGATGGTCGTGATAAGTTTTTTTATATTTTTTCAAGTAACAGCTGCGCATTCGTTTCAGTAATACGCGGCAAGTGAAGCACTCAAATGCGAAAGCTTCATAAAATATTAAATAAAGAAGAAAGGATAAAAATGCTAATGAAAAGACAGTGTGGTGATATGAGATTATGTATTTACACATTGCATGATGGTATAATCACAGGAGCTCCGATGTAAGATTACAAACCGTATGGGCTTGGTAAAAGGTGTTGGTTATTAAACACATATCCTTACCTAAAGCAACTAATTAAAACAATGCTTACATAAAACCTTTATGTTCAGCTTTATGGTATCTGTTAGAAAGGTTTTAATTTTTGTGTATTTATTTGGCACTTTTAGAAGCAAGTTCATTCGTGCAAGTTAGTGATCAAGGCTGGTGAACGAAAAATTATAATAATATACAACGTTAATAATTAAGCAAAAGCACACTGATGACATTCAAATAAATTATCACTTTTATGTGTGTTGAGTGCATAACGTACAAAATACAAACTTCTATATAAATCTTCATGTGACAGTGTGTTGCAAACATCTATAATTATCACATTCCGATAAAGGCATATTGCGTGTTATAATACCGACAGCACATGGGGCTGGATGTTTCGTATTAGATTCGGATACGCGTGGAGGGCGGTAAAAATACGACCAAATTAGCAAACCGAAAAATGAATAAGATTATGTTCAGTGATGATTAACTTAATCTTGCACCTGAACCAGTATAAAATGAGGGCATTAACAATAAGGTTTTGATCATTGTAATAGAGTTTATTCATTCGAGACAGCTGCTACGTGAAAAAAACATTAAAGAAGATTGTAGTAAGTTGTATAAGTTGTTATTGACTTACTACTTGCACTGAGCATCCCATCAATTTTAATTTGACCTACAATGCAGAAATTACTTACGCTTCTCCTGGTAATACTAAACTTATAAGAACTTATAACACAGCCGCTATAACAATGTGGCGCTTTAATATCAAACCACCAATATCGATTGTTAAACGACTTGGGTAAATGCCACAATCTGATTGGATGATTTCTGAGTCAATTATTCTGCCAACGTTGATCGGAACACGAAAGTACATATTGTTGCTATTTGCAATAAAATCACGCATAATCATGTAGCAAAACATGTAACAAGAAGTTGCTATTAACCAGTTACGCAAAAGTCTATCTATAGGTCAACATTTTCTTCCTTGTCAATCATGCTAGTCAATAGCTCATATTCAATGGCCAATTTTTACCAATATTTTTCAATATTTCAACATAACACTTTCACATTCAAGTCGTGTTCAACAATTTGAAAAGTAATGAAGTGTATATATGACAGGATGTTTGGTAACACGTGACTTAGTTTTCCTCCTCTGTTATATGTAGAAATTCTCAGTCTAAAATCAAACAAATAAATGGCTGTTATATTTGGTATTTTTTTCTCTAATTATATTAAATCGCACATTTCTGAGAGCATTAATAAACTGAAGCTAAATAAAAGTAGTATTAAGAAAAAAGAAATAAGAATTTCCAAAATTAAAAAATAAAATATATGTAATCATTTTAGTAACCTTTGTTTTCTTTTCTAGACTTTTACTTTATTTTTGACAAGCATGGCATGTTTGTGGTGTAGAACATATATACTCATATTCGTAGCCTTTGTTATTTTTTCTAGACTTTAACTTTATTTTTGACAAGCATGGCATGTTTTGTGGTGTAGAATATATGTAATCATTGTTGTAGCCTTTGTTATCTTTTCTAGACTTTTACTTTATTTTTTCAAAAGCATGGCATGTTTGTGGTGAAGAACATATGTAATCATTGTTCTTTAGCCTTTGTTGTCTTTTCTAGACTTTTACTTTATTTTTGACAAGCATGACATGTTTTGTGGTGTAAAATATATTTGTAGAATATATGTAGCTCTCCATTTTATGTCATATGATATGAGCATTTACTTACCTCTTGCCGTTGTCCATTAACATTATAGAACTATATGTGCTATTGATGAAATTGAGACTGTGTCTATCGAAATTTTGCACTATATAATCGAAAAGTAATGCATCTATACAATCAAAGAACGTGATGGATTTAACCGCCAGAGCACATGGTAAATGTTTGCCATTGAAAAAGTTTACATTCTTCTTAAATAAGATTTTGTAAATCAAATTTACGCAATTTATAAACAGTTATGTAAACTAAAGGTGGCTAGTAATTGTTAATGATTGTTGTTATGTCTGCTGAATAACTTGAATAATTAATAATTGAATAATTAAACATGTGAAGTATTTTAGCATCCCGCAACGCACAAAATAAACAAACAACGCAGAGCGGCGAATACTGTCTCTGCAGTCTCTAATATCACTGGGCTCTGATACGGCTTTTATTACTTATATTTCGGCTTTCTCTTTGGAATAAAGAAAGACTTTATTTTATTATGTTTTATGTCAGAGACCTAAGAATCACAGGCTTAAAAATCATACGTCAATAATTATAGGCTTATAAATGATAGACCTATAAATCATAAGCTTATAAATCACAGGCTTAAAAATCATAGGCTTATAAAACACAGGCTCAAAAGCATGGGTTTGTAAATCAGAGACTTGTAAATGATAGGCTTTACAATGATGACTACTTGTTTTGTACAAAAAAACAACTGTTTCTATTTTTCAGACAATTTCTTTCTGTATTTTGACTCATGACACCAATCTAAACGATATCTTACTTACCGATTGTGAACCCTAACATTCAGGATCGGTCGTGGGAACTACAAAATTGATGCACCCTCAATCGTGTTACTTTCTTCACAAATCTCGAGTTCTTTAGTCTTTCCTTTTGGCTGTAGGATTTTCATTAGAAAACATAGCCGTCTACAAATAAATGAACAAGATGGTTAGGATAATATTGATTGTATTTCGTTATCTAAATGTTATTTAAGAAGGTTTTTTCAAAGAAACACAACCACTGGTATTGTATGACATTATCAACCAGAATAACCTTCGACTGTAGATTTATTCACATGTTCAATAGAACCAAAGAAATTTTAAAGTGGACATGAAAATGTCTAAAGAACAGCTCCAAACATAACCTATTACAGGAAAATCCAATATAATATATTTCACATTATTATTTATCAGTCATGTGTTTATCAACAGTTTGTTTGCTCTGTTCTTGCAAGTGACGTTGCCACTATTGTCATGTTTTTCGTTTAATAATTTCGCTTTTTGTTTAATCGTTTTGTTTAACAATGTACGTGCAAATACAACAGCTCTTCTGGTTTCTCAAAATTTAATGTAAATATACGAAGGTTGAACATATGATGTGCGTCAAATATTTTTACCTTTTGTGAGTCTTTAAAAGTATCTACTGGAAATATCTCCTTTGTGACGTGGCATCTTCCTTCCAATAGTTATCGGTCCTCTATTAAACCCAAGATTCTACAAAAGAAAAGAACCTGTCCTTTAGGTTCAGAATCTCCATTTAGGAATCTAGTTTATAACCAGGTTCAAGGTTGTTTTCGACAAATTTTTAATCCAATTTTAATTGATGTTGTTACTGTTGAATTAAACAAGATTTATATTTGTAATACCAGACTCCACAACTGAAAACAAATAAGTAATGTAATAAGTCGTCATTTGCAGAACAACCACAAAACCTGTAATTATAGAGATTCTCTTATATGACGAAGAAACTCGACTAGATAAGCTATAACTATCTTAAGTTAGCAAGATCATCTAATCAGTGACGCGCATAATTGCATTAATGGCATTTGATGAAACCACATGGTTGGATTAATGGCATTCTCTATCCACTATTTGGTGAAATCACAGCCAAGTGAATGGATTTGACAAACACGAACCTGGACGCCGCTGCCGCTAGTCTGAATAAGTTGTAACGCACGCTTGGGTTCCTAAATTCTTACATTCCAATAGACTTACATGTAACTCACTCTCCACCATATAGCCTTACTTTTTAACACGTTGCCATAGTTCTGTAGATGGTAAATGCTATTTCGCCGTTGTGTCTGTCACATCCTAATCGACCCAATTTCGCCGACCCGCTTAATTTTTTCTGTGGTATGTAAAGCTCAAGCAGACAACAGACAATCGCGCCGCTCGAGAAATTTCATCGCTCAGGTTTTACAAGCAGTATGCAAGTTTGTAATTGGTCACAACGGTCAATATTGTGTAAAAAATGAAGATACAAATGTGAAAAATTATGCGTTCTGGTGCTGATGAGTTCATCCGTCAATATGTTATCATTGAGGTGCATTTTTTGCCCAGACCATCTCTATTATCCTACCTGATTTGAAGATTTGCCCCTGTGCACAATGACAGAACATACTGCAGATGCAAAATGTTGTATTTTTTTGGCAATATATAGACAAAAATTTACACTTTGCTTCAACAATCGGGATTCTATCTGGGTAAGTTCAGAAACTATAAGACCCCAGGATTAAGTATCTTGTCATTGTTAAAAACCAAAAAAACTGAAAGTGTTTGTAGCATTTTATCAGCGGGAAAGTGAAGTATCTGTTCTTGCTGTGGAGTGATCATTGTCTACAAATAGACAAGTAAATATAAGAAAACGCGAATGCACCGATATTACCATTGTCCAACCAATACACTGCACAAATGTGACGGGATGGGGAGACATATATTTTCTTAACCAAAAGTGTGGCCCAAAGACTCAGAGGGCGTTAATTTATTCCTTGATAGGTGATCTGATCCACCGCACTCGCCAAGCTACGGCAATTATAGCAAACATGAATCTCCCGCTTGCAAGCTTGAATTGGACCGAACGCTTTGGAATTACCAGGACAACGCTGTAACCAGCCGAGCTAACCGTCATCAGATTTGCCATTTTAATTATTTGTAATATACATTTCTGTGTAATATTAACTACTTAATGTGGTAAAATATCTCTAACAACCAGAATCCATATGCATCGTGTTATATGCATAAAATCGACCACCAATGCCTGATTTAGTTTCTTTAAAAATAGCCTTTTAAACGTTGTAACATGCTCTAGGCAAGTGAAAAATGTACATTATCTTACGTAAATGGTTTTTCGATGCAAGCATTGTAGTTTCAACATTGAAAGCAGAACACCTGAGTGTTTATGCTCTTACCTTTTATTGAAAAGTGCTTTAGAACTATCTTCCAATATCAATTGAAATTTGGCCCCTTTTCCGGTGTCATCGTTTGCCACCAAGCTGCCGTTCATTCCTGAGTTAACTCTAGTGATCCGTGCTGTAGCAGCACTCTTCCTGCATTTACATACTTGTTTTTCATATTTGGCAATGTTTAATTACTTTTTGTAAGGAAATTGTGTTGCAAATATTAATACACTTTGTGTCAAGCTCAGGAATTTTATGTCATATCTCATAAGAAATTTGTGTCTGAACGATGATGGAGAGTTTCGGACTGAATTCATGTCAACAAAGAGTAGATTATAGTCCTATACTGGTGGATACTGATTTTTGTCGGGGGAGGGGTTCAACTTCAAAAAAGTACCCGAAGTAGCGAGTTTACCAGTCAATCAGAAAACATGAGGTATAACAGTCTAGATTTTTCAGATATAAGGAATGGGGTTTGCAAGTATGTGAACCAGCTACGTAGAATTTCGCTTGTGTGGGAGTGCGTTGGCCTTTTTAACTCTACGTCAGAGCTGAAGAAATGACGCGATCAGTTCTAGAGGTCATTAACAATAAATCAATAAATTATTTTTTATATTTAAACTATCCTATTTACTTCCATTAAGAAAGTTGATTTGTAGACAGATTTTGAGATCAATAATAGTCTATAAACGTAGTATTTATCGGGAATATAAAACACTGGAATAATCTATAGCATAATTAATATATAGAAAAATGAAAAAATACACAGTTGGTGATATACTGATAATGCAAAACTGCAAGCATTGTAACAGACTGACATGGACTTCTGGCTGTAGTGCTAACATATTTTGTTGAATATATTAGCTATTCTGGAAAGTGTCCGTTAATATATGAGCAGTGTTATGCTTAAGCATGTATTTTAATTCAACGTGAAGTAATTTACCAGGGAAAATGTTTGACTTTTCTGTAACGGTCATCATGTTAATCAGTGATGTATCACTTAAATAGTGCTTTAATATATCAACGTGTAGTTAGGTACCGGGTAAAAGTTTGACTTTTCTGTAGCTGTCATCATGTTAATCAGTGATGCATCACTTAATGGTACTTTAATTGCAAATAAGTGTACTGTCTATGAATAAATGAAAAATGCGCCCCGCTCATTGTTTCCAGGGGCCACTTAGCGCCAGTTTCATTAAAAAGGGGTGTAATTTTTGTCCCATAAAACGATTTTTATCAGAACTTTACTCCTCGTTTGGCTAAAAAATGGGGGGGGGGGGGTAATTTATCAGAAACATAGCACTTCCTCCTTATACTTTTCTTTTCCCGTTTTGGAAACAAACACGTATCTTCCTTCTTTTCCCCTTGGACAATAACAGGTTTGTAATTGCACGTGATATCATGGATGCACACTGTACTCTTCAAATAACACGCCACGACATCGCTAATATACACAAAGAGTACACTGGCAAAGGGTTCGACTATTGTTAATATGGCGCATGCCGCATTACGCACAGCGCAAGCTCGGAAATAAAAAATTGCATCATCCTTCATGCAGTCAACATGTCTAATTCACGTCTTATTTCCATACTCGTGGAAACACATGCAGTACTTTTAAGGCTATATTTTTAAAACAAATCATACTGTCCCCTTCCCTCAATAAAAAGTTAATAAGAAATACTTTCCAAAAACTAAAATTTGAGTTTTAAATATGACTTGTAAGATGTAATTATATTCGAATTTAGGGCAGTTCATTCACTCTAAGTTATTGAATTGTTCATTACTCTGTTGCTGCCATCAATTGTGTTTTGTTAATTGCATACAAAAACAAAAAAGCTATTTAGAATGAGTTATTTGAAATAAGTAGCACCGCTTGCTATTGTGATTAACAATCGTGTAGCGCCGCTTGTCATTATGATCAACAATCGCTTAGCGCCACTTGTCGTTGTGATCAACAATCGTGTAGCACAGCTTGTCATTATGATCAACAATCGTATAGCACCACTTGTCATTGTGGTCAACAATCGTGTAGCGTGGAAATTAGATTATCGACATCATGAAAAGAATATACTAATAAAAAGATTGCCACAATGAAGTAAATGACCAGCAATCGCGTCAAGACATATTCTGACAAATGTGCCAAAAACATTTTCAGGACTATTAAGATTTAATATGAAAATTAGATATTAAGGCTGTAAGTAACTAATCGACTAGTCCACTGGCTGTTTCCATTTCTATAGTCAAACAGAGACTTGAGCAGTCGATTACACAGATTCATCTCCAGAGAGATTATTTTATGCATACAACTGTGTTAACCAGTTTTCCTGATGTATAAAAAATTATCCATTTTACCAGGTCAAGGAATCTGCATATTTGGCTACTTTCTTTCCGCGCTTTTGACACTCTTTTTAATGTTTGTTTGTTTTTACTTCCTAGCCGTTACTCTATATAATATAGTTTTGATACTGTTGGGCATTCAGCACTTTAAGTGCTTCCGCTTTGCGTTATTTGTATTGTTATGGATTGTTCAATCAAAAAGAGAAGCAGCAAAAAATACAGCTTGCCCAAAACCTTCCTACTTTTATTTGCATTTTATTGACCGTATTTTGACTTATTCCGTGCTAGAGAGGCAATAAGCCTTTTTGGAATTATATTTATTTAAACATTTAAGAGCAAGAAGCAGCTACAACATCATGTTACTGCAATCATGACGCAATGAGAAATGATTTGGTGCCATTTTTGGTCCCCCCGGAAAGTCACGAAAGACTCCTCTCCCCGTCCTACCCCGCATCATCTTTCTCTTCCGTCCTCTACCCCGTTGTGAGAAAAGTGAGAAACACTGCACGTAAAGTGGTCATTTGTAACGAGAACAGCAATCCGTGTGCACCACTTGTGGCTCCAGAACTACCCTGCTCGTTTCTCCGACGTTTTTTACGAACGTAAGAGAAATGCTGCTAAATAAACGCTGAGGATTACTATTCGAGATTACACAGAAATAACCAGGGGGGGGGGGGGTCGGCTGTAATTGGTATGAGATGTGTTACCATGCGTGTTCAAAAGAAAAAAACGCGGAGAAAGGGGGTAATTTTAAGGACAGTGGCTGTCCGGGCAGAGTGTTCATTTCATTAAAAAGAGGGGTAATGTTCAATAAGTAATCCGAGTTTTCCACAAAAAAGGGGGAGGTTTTTTGGAATTTTGGTCCTCGTTTTGTGAAGAAAAGGGGGTGTTATTCAAAAATCAACACTTCGCGTTTAGCGTTTAGGGGTCGTTTCAAAAAGTCATGGACATGCAATGTAACCAGTTGGTACGTGAGTGCCCCCCATTCTCCGAGAGAAATATACATATTTGTATACTTGTCTCATGTCCTATTGCCAATGTGTGCTATTGGTCTGACACTTGCGGCAAAAAACCTGTCACTATCCCCCCCCCCCTCAAACCAGCTTTTCAATTAAGTTGGAACTGAAGACAGAATCAATTCACTTTGCATGTTATGAAATACCATAGTATATTTATCGGATGTGGAAACTTTTCCGCTAGAATAGGTGAATATTGTCGTTTCAGGCTTCATAAAATATTTACTATGCAAATAAATCCACTTCAACTCAATGGTTCATAATATTTGCCTGTAAAAAGAAAACTACTTCAAGCATGATATGTGACAGAAAGCCTGCTTAGAAATAATACATAGCGGCTTTATGATAAAACTTCCTCCTTTTTGCTTATTAGATTTGAATGTTATTGCTGTCATATTTTCATTGTGTCGCTTCCTTTTTTATTCACTTCACCTTCCTTAATCTAGACCAGGATATTATTTTATTCCTTGCGAAAAATTTTTTAGATCGTCAAGTTAATTATGTCTCAAATCCTATTTAAGGGGGTTGTATTCTGTGGGGATAATTAGCAGGCTTGCACAGTTTGCTTGTTTTTCAGACACTTATTTTTTCAGATAAAGAAAAAAGGATCAAGTCAAGAGTTTCATAAATGTTTGAAAGCTTGAAAACTTCGTTTATGGTGTGCATAAATTAGAACAAACGTTGATCTTTCGCTTCCTTGTGCCATTTATTCTTGCAGTTAATGTGAAGATAGATGTGCGTATGTTGCGCCTGCGCCGTGTCTGTAATTATCCCCATGATCCGCTTGTGATCGGTCTAGCGGTTCGTAAACTTGAATATCCTCTGCACTGACAGTTCCTGAATTCATGTTAATATTCTGTTCGTGTTCAATCTTCTGCCCTGCTATTTCGATGCTTTCTTGTGCTCTTTCTCCTCCCCGTTCTAGCTTCGATACGTCTTCATAAGGCAAATCGGTGTTACTAAAATGTTCATCCTTATCATTTCTACTATCAGTTTCACTCTGTGACGTCATCGCAGACGTAATGGGGTTTTCAGGACATTTAAGCAGCCCTTTGTCTGTCGCTTTTCAACTGAGTAAACCTTAAATATTAAGAAAATTACAAGTATTCCTAATACAAATAGGACTATGTCAATAACAGCGTACAACGGCACGAGCGAGTGATTCTCACTGTCAGTGTTTGGTTTTATATTGTGTTTGTTGTTCCTAGGGGATGGCTCTCCAAAAACGTTAGGTGTAGTAGATGCCTCAAAATGCCAAAAAGATGTCTGTGTTGTTGCTCTTGTTCTTATCTGAAGCTGATTCTGTATAAAGGCTGGGTAGACGGTACGGGTGCATACTAAATCCAACGTTGTTTCTGAACCTAAGAAAGTCATAAAAAAGGTAAATGTAACGTTAACAGTTTTCGCCCAAATCGTATAGGTTGACCTCTGATAAACTAAGTTGTTGTGAACATAAACGTTTGAGTTTCAAAGTTACGGGTCATATTTATTAAACAGATTTTCCTAAATGCCGAAAATTCTTTCTATTTTTTATTTGAACAGAAAATTAAGCTCTTCAGAGGCACAAATCAAGTTCAGTGATGTGGATCTTGTGTCCATAAATATTAGCCGACAAGGATAAATTCAACAGTGATTTCATTGACAAAAGCAATGGACAACATTTAAACTAAAATTTGAACAATAAACAAAATGATAAAGTTTTTTATTAATGAAATAAATCAATGAATCACCAAAAAACAATTGAATATATTTTTAATTAAATTAATATTTTTTAATAATATTGCTTAAAATATAATCAGTTTTCATGATCTTCTATAGTAAACACTGACATGCAATGAAAAAGAAAACTAGAACCTCATTTTGCTAGCATGTTAAACACTTGACAAAAATTAAAACGCAAAAATACTTCCTTCAATGGGTTATTTCTTGAATAATATATTGCAAACAACACAGCTTGAATACGCCATGTAAGCCGAGTAGTGTTTGGTTTTTGCTGACTTAAGATTTTATTGATCAGTCATACGCCGTGTTATCTATTTACGCAGTGAAAGCTGAGCAATTTATATTCTGTGCTGTGCGTTAAATGCTCCGCATTTACTTGCAAAAATACACTCTTTTCTCTTGGCGTTTTAAGCAAGAAAACGAAATCGAAGGCAAAAAAAAAGTGTCATGCACACGTTTATATCAAGTTCCACCTAAGTCCCAAGTTTCGTGGCCCTAGGGAACGTGGTGTCAGTGGAGGAGATGACACAGGAAATCCGATCACTGTCAAGAAAAAAGATACCAACGGCTGCTCGCACAAATTCAAAAAGGCCTTACAAGCCAAAGTCGTTTCAAGTGTTAACAATGGGAAATGTGTAAGCAACAAGTTAAACACCGGTGGTTTACATGAAATAAAAAATCGAACAAAGTTTAATTCTAAATATTACATTAACTGCCATGCCATACTCAGATTTAGAAGCCAATGAGATCACAACATGGCTTTAATATTAAATGCAATAAAAATTTATATTTTGGCATGCTCAAGTCAAATTATTTATCAACTGCTGTATATTACTGAAAACATTTCTATCAAGGATAATTGATCATATCTACATATGAACAGCCTTTCTACTTCCATAGTCCAGCAACAACTTAAGACTTTAGACATGTTTAATAAACATTACAATATTAAAGTTATTCATAAATATTAATAATACAACACATTCAATATTCCACATTTATATATGTGTAAAGGTGTCGAAAAAATCAAGACAATCCACCAGTTTTTAAGATTTTGTTTCGTTGCATTTGAATTAAATAATGAAATTATACCAAGAAATTTATGTGGATTTTAAGACATATTTTTATATTTTTCAATCATTATTTTTGTGTGCTATAAATAATAATAGACTAGTAAAGTAGATATGACACTATGGACAAAAGGTAAGTAAATAATCAACTGCTCTCCTAAATCTAGTTCATTGCGCAAATGAAAATGAATTGCTTCATTAATGCATTATGCAAAACTTAATAAGCAAAATTGCATGATGTAACACAAATTCAACTAGAAGCTAACTGCGCGAGCGCAATTGTCTCACATGGCATATTGGGGTACATTTGGGAAACTTGAGACAAAATACAGAATCATGGAACTTACACTAAATGTCGGGGCCTTATTAATAAAAAAGAATTTGAAAGCACTTTTCACATTCAGACAAATTTTTTAAACAAAAACACAACTAGAATTGTTTTAACTCCGAAGGCTCGAAAACTCGCCGCCGAGATACCCTTCTATACAATGTGTTATAACCTTTGGGTCGAAAATTCGCTCAGAATCGCTCTATCTCTAACCGTTTTCGAGTTAGTGGCCAACTTCCGGTTTCGAAGTCGATCGTCACCCGACCGGGTCGCGCTCGCCGACATACCCTTTTCTACAGTGTGTTTTACCCTTTGGGTCGAAAATTCGCTCAGAATCGCTCTATCTCTAACCGTTTTCGATATAATAGCCAGCTTCCGGTTTCGACGTAGATCGTCACCCGACCGGGTCAGGCCCACCGAGATGCCATCTTATACAAGTGTTTTAACCCCGAAGGATCGAAAATTCGCTCAGAATCGCTCTATCTCTAACCGTTTTCGAGATATTAGCCAACTTCCGGTTTCGATGTCGATCGTCACCCGACCGGATCGACCTCGCCGAGATACCCTTTTATACAAGTGTTTTAAAACCTAAGGTTCGAAAATTCGCTCAGAATCGCTCTATCTCTAACCGTTTTCGAGATATTAGCCTACTTCCGGTTTCGACGTCGATCGTCACCCGACCGGATCGACCTCGCCGATATACCCTTTTATACAAGTGTTTTAAACCCAAAGGGTCGAAAATTCGTTTGGAATCGCTCTATCTCTGACCGTTTTCGAGATAACGACCAACTTCCGGTTTCGAAGTCGATCGTCAACCGACCGGGTCGCGCTCGCCGAGATACCCTTTTATGCAGTGTGTAATAACCTTTGGGTCGAAAATTCGCTCAGAATCGCTCTATCTCTAACCGTTTTCGAGATATTAGCCAACTTCCGGTTTCGACGTCGATCGTCACCCGACCGGATCGACCTCGCCGAGATACCCTTTTATACAAGTGTTTTAAACCCAAAGGGTCGAAAATTCGCTCAGAATCGCTCTATCTCCAACCGTTTTCGAGATATTAGCCAACTTTCGGTTTCGACGTCGATCGTCACCCGACCGGGTCCCGCTCGCCGAGATACCCTTTTATACAGTGTGTTATACCATTTGGTTCAAAAATTCGCTCAGAATCGCTTTATCTCTAACCGTTTTCAAGATATTGGGTAACTTCCAGTTTCGACGACGATCGTCACCCGACCGGATCCCGCTCGCCGATATACCCTTTTTATACAGTGTGTTATACCCTTTGGGTCGAAAATTCGCTCAGAATCGCTCTATCTCTAACCGTTTTCAAGATATTGGGTAACTTCCAGTTTCGACGTCGATCGTCACCCGATCGGATCCCGCTCGCCGAGATACCCTTTTATGCAGTGTGTTATACCCTTTGTTTCGAAAATTCGCTCAAAATCGCTCTATCTCTAACCGTTTTCGAGATGTTAGCCAACTTCCGGTTTCGACGTCGATCGTCACCCGACCGGGTCGCGCTCGCCAAGATACCCTTTTTTCAGTGTGTTATACCCTTTGGGTCGAAAATTCGCGCAGAATCGCTCTATAATCGTTTTCGAGATATTACTTGTTTTAACTTTGACCTTGAATTTGACCTTGAAAACAATGCTCAAGGTCACTGAAATTCAGCGCAGATTCAGTTCACATTAGTCTACGTATGTGTGCCAAGTTTCAATTTTCTGCGCCCAGCCGTTTTGGAGGAGAAGCGCGAACAAGAATTCGGCCGCAATTTACATTTGACCTTGAATTTGACCTTAAAGATAATGCTTAAGGTCACTGAAAATCGACGCAGATCGAGTTCACGTTGGTCTACATACGTGTGCCAAGTTTCAACTTTCTACGCCCAGCGGTTTCGGAGGAGAAGCGCGAACAAGATTTTGGCGGAAAAGTAAAAAAAAAACAAAAACAAAAACAAAAAATAGGTGAAGAATTCTAAGCATTTCAATCTCATATGGTATCTTTGATACCATGTGAGAAATAGATAATGTATAAATACACCATACAAGTGTTAAATCTCCATATGGTCTTTATTATTATATTATATTATATTATTTTCACTCTATTGTTATGCTTTTAATAGAAAAGCTTACATTTAAATGTCACATGCAGCCTTGGTCCGATTTTGTTATGCAATGACAATAAAAATACAAGCGATATATTTAAAGCATTACGAATGAGTCTGAGTGCTTTTCTTTTAATTTGCATCAGCAGACCGTGTCATTGGTGGATTAAAAAGATTGCCGTGCCCCGTATTTTGGTACGTTTTCTTCTCAACTTGCGCATACGTTGCGGGTGATGTAAATGGCGCTGCAGTGTCAAGCTTGTATGGGCAAGAGCTGTCTGCCAGGCTAACCTTAGTGCGTAATAGCAGATCTGGATCTGCATATGGTGATGCTAAATCTCGATTATCCCTACATTTCTTTTCAACATCTTCATAGGAAGTCATACTTCCTTGTGTGGTGAATTGTGTTTCAGAAACAGTTGCCTGGCTTGTGGGCTAGCCGGAATCAATATCGACGTAGCGCTCTCCATCCTTGAACTTGCTTCAGCTTCTTCTCGCGCGACAACGTCTGGGTTTCGCGGTATAGGAGAGGCATTGCTTATATCCGCGTACACCACTCCAGGAAGTTCGGAATTCTTACGCTTATTTTTAGTTGATATGGATGTTCCAGAAGCTTCGCTTTTCCTTCTCCGTATGAGGACTATCGCGATAATAACAATGAAAGTTAGACAGGCAAAGTTGGAGCAACAGTTGCTCTTATAATGGCAAGGTTACTGCTTGAACCATATTGTTTCTTTTCATTTTGTTTTTTATTTGTGGCTGTTTCACCCATGTTGGTCCATGTTTCACCGGAGTTTCGATTTGTGACACCATCTGTAGTGCCAATTTCAGTGGTATTTGTACAGCTTTTAGCAGTTTTTTCGCATAGAAGCTGTAATCCGTTAATTGCAACGGGTTGGTTTTTCTTAAAAACTAACTCTAGGCAACCAGGAGTAGCTCCTCCTACATTTCCGTAAATGACAGTTGTATGATCACTTGATTTATCATATATATATATATATATATATATATATATATATATATATATATATATATATATATATATATATATATATATATATATATATATATATATATATATATATATATATATAGAGAGAGAGAGAGAGAGAGAGAGAGAGAGAGAGAGAGAGAGAGAGAGAGAGAGAGAGTGGGAGAGAATGAGAGCGACAGAGAGAGATAGACAGACAGTGACAGAGAGACAGACATACAGAGACAGTGAGACAGACAGAGAGAGAATGAGAGAGCGTAAATATTTTTAATTCTTTTTCAGTAACTGTGATATCGGGCATTGATTTTAATATTTACCTGACTCAATAACGACATCAAGATTTATCGTTTCTGGTCGTCGATCATTAAGGTCAATAGTTATGGTTCCCCCACGACCAACAGTAGAAATCCTTTCAATTTCAACTTCGAAATAAATCACAGGATACATGTCAAACTCATACGCTTCATTTTTAAACCTTGCTGTGGCTTCTCTAATATTGTATGTTGACCTTAAAATGCAGTGACATTCTTCATACTCTGAGAAAGTTGAGTGTTTTTCTATGGTTATTTTAGTGAGATTCCTTTGTTCTATCATTGAGCATTCCAATTCATCTTCTGAAATATAAATAAATTAACGCAGCATAAATAAATTTTATTTCTTTACAGCTCCTGATCACTATGCTCGATGTGAAATGCTTTTGGGCCTTAAAATGTATTGCACAGCATTAAATATCATCCTGAGTAACTGCAACTTCTAGCTGATGACCATCTTTGCCAAAAAAAGAGTCGCGAACTGTTAGTGAACCTGCAATGAGACACTCAAAGTACTTCTTCGAACCAAAATAAAATAGCAGTACATTTCATGGAAATCGAGACTGATTTTCTGATTATTAAGGCAAGAGACATCATTATGCGAAACTTTGTTAGGAGAAATTATTATGTCAACACATATTAAACGATTGTTCAGGTTTTAGATGTTAACATGTAAAAAAAACGAATAATTCGGTAGATAGCAAAATTCTCAAATTCTTATAAAACATGCAGTACAAAATATTTAGCTATGCATAATGCAGAGAACTGAAAGAACACTATTTAAACAATACTTTTAACATACCGATTCCCGAGCTTCGCAAAACCTTAAACTTTATCGCCGCAGCTGATGTAAAATTTATAAAGATTGATCCAATTATAATAGCAAACATACAACATGCGTTAATTTTAACGAAAGCCATATTAAGTTTAAAAGCAAAACATAAATATGCTATTTATAATTTTAGGATGCCTTAGAAAATAGCCAAGGATTCTTCCGTTTATATCTCTTACATTCGTCCATATAAAGGTTACATACTCTTTCACGTAAATATATAATTATCAGCAATTATAGGCATTTAAATTTAACACCTAGGTTATGAAGTTTGTGGTTTATTTTGTCTACTTCCGTATTGCGCTTCGTATTTGTATGTCTAACGTCTAATAAAATATCATACCTCTGTGTACACACGACAGGCCAATATTTGCATCAGCATTGATTTATGTATTAAAATTTCCTGGAAAGCAAAAGGCTCTGCTAAGCAGAACGTGTTCATGCAAACGTTCTTATGCATGTCGTAATTTATTATATTATGGCGATTTTCATTATTTTGTTTAAGATATTTACACTTGGTTGTATGCCCTGTATCTTCTTCATATTTTTTTTCATTTCATTGATACTGGGAGTTATGTCAATATTATGGCTATATTAATATTTTAATGTTAAGATGTTTATAATGTAAAATTGTTATGTTGATATTATTGAATTATCAAACTATTGAAAGAACTTATTTCGTATTAATAATAATAATAATCAATAAATAAATAATATTTAAGCGTCTAACTAATTTATTTTGAAAATTAATATATTGCACATAAAGAATATATTAACAAATAAAAATATTAATATCATTACATGGATTGCTCATTTATTTTAGACACACAGCAAATTTTTGTGTTCGTCATAAGTTTTTATATGTAATAATTAATCAGTGAAACGAGCGCAATCATTTCAATATTAGGCGCCAAACCAAATAATCAAGTGACAAAACTTCATAACTAAGTAAATAAAGAAAAAAGAATATGAAATGTTTATGAAAAGGAACTGTAAAATGAAACACGAGAGTGTTTGTTTATACATTGCTTGACGGCACAAATGAGAAAATGATCAAAAAATCAAATGGCAAAAATTCATAACCAATTAAAAAAAGGGAATATAAAATATTTGTGAAAAGGAGCTGTAAAATGAAACATGAGAGTATTTGTTTACTCATTGTTTGGCGGAAAAAACAGGAGTGTTGCGGTCAGGCTGTGAAAAGTATGGGTTCGGTAGCATATGCTTAATGTTTAACAAAGATCTTAACATGCAATCAATTAATACATGGCACACAAACCTTTAGATTCAGATTTAAGATATCTATAATTGCTTTGTTTGAAATTTTAATATGCCAAAGGGACTTCTATTCACAAATAAATTCAAATGTATTACAGATAGTTGTGCATATGTTACGCTCGTAACGTGACACAAAGACACACAAACACACACTTTACCTGCTCAGATACTGTGGATTATAGAAAGATTAAAATGCCACCAAGGCTCTTTGTTTTGGGCATACTTATAAAATGGATGTCAATGTCTAAATTTCATTTTTGTGTGTGAAATGCAAATGGGTTTTAAAGCAAATTACAGGATGGTCAAGTAGACTTCATACAGCATGTCTCCGCCAGATTTGGTCGTCCAAGCCATGTAGTTAGCTGAACATACTGGTGTGGCACAAAAAGGGTATCAAGTGAAAATTCACAGTACCTGTCAGTACGGTGCTAACTCATAGTACAGATAGACGATATTTAATTGAAGGATATATTTGCAAAAGATGCTCTAGTGTCAAAATATTTTTAAACAGAATTTTCACTGTACGAAGTTACTGTGCACATAGTTCATCAATATGACTTTGAATGCTTTGCTCTCAGTCCAGTGATTCGTACAGATGAATATCCTCTGCGCTGACAACCCGAGAGTCAAGATGATTTATATTTTCATATTGTTGGTGACTAATGTTTACTGACTGACTGTGTTATGATTGTTTGGCATGCAACTTTGACACATCTTCATATGGTATATAATGCCTTTTAAGTGCTAGAATGTTTTTACTTCTGTTATCAGATCTTACCTTTTCAGACGTAGTGGCGCTTTATATCCCATTATAATTTATTATAATACAATGTGTTCTGTCGCTTTTCCACCAAATTTTACACACGGTCTTGCTATTTAAAAAACATGCTTGCTTCTCATTTTACATTTCAGTATAAAAATTGAAACAACCAACAAGAAATTTAAGCGTATTTCATACCAATTGTATTACAGAAATAGCGACATCTAGCTTTTTTAACAGTTATCTGTTTTTGATAACAACATCCAGATTCATCTTTTTGAATCCTTCATTTCAATTTGAACATCGAAATAAATCACGGCTTACATGTCAAACTCAAACTCTTAGTTATGTAAAACTTACAGTGGAAGCGCTAATATTCAGGTTGTATGTTGCAAGTTTGTCCGTTTTCCGTACTTATATCTTTGATAACCGGTGGAGTAAAGATCGTATGTTCTTTCGTGTAAAATATTTAATCAACAAAAATTGCATGCATTGAAATTTAACGTCCATAGAAAATGTATGAAAATTGTGATTTATTTGTTTACTTCCATGTTGAGCTTCAGAAATGTTTCTCTTACAACGAATAAGTAATCATAACTCCATGTAGACACACAAAGGCCAATATATATCGATCTTATTTATTGACATATTTATTGAAATCTCCTCAGGTTCGAATTTTGATAAAAAGAAAAGGTGCGTATGTAAATTTATGTAAATTCCCTTGCGCTTGTCGCATTTCAGCAGTTCATTCCACTAGGATAGAAATTCAATATTTCTTTGTATTTATGCCCTATGCCTTCTTCGCTGTTTCTATTACTCTGATACTGAGATACTGCCATGCCAGAATTATGGTGTTAGCATTATTATGTAGATATTATGATGTTGCTGTTATGATTTTTACTTTAAGATGTTATTTTTGCACATGTTTATCCATAAAAGAGAACTGCTGCGTTCAAATTATCGTCAATGTTTGCTAGAAATTACCAGTAAAACTTTGTGGGACTTGACAGGATTGAAAGAAATTATTCCATGAGAAGTTCCACTTTGTAAAGAATCTTAATGAGTAGAACTGAAGGAGAAGAATAGACAAATTGATTTCAAATGTCATAATCTTTGCTTTGTGTTTTCAAGATTTTAAATTCATATTTGGATGCGATCCTCATTGAAAATGAATAACGTAATCTTAATATCATTAAACTGTTGTGGTTGTTTGCTCATTTGTTTTTAGATTTACCACAAAGCCAGGCAGAACTTAGACGGATGGTCGTGATAAATATTTACATATATTTCAAGTAACAGAAGCAGATTCATTTCATTAACACGCGGCAAGTCAATGCTTATGAAAAAGACACTGTAGTGATATGAGATTATTTACTTACACATCGCATGATGGTATCATAACAGGAGCGGTGATAGAAGAACATGAACCGCATGGGCGAGGTAAAAGGTGTTGGCTATGAAACATACATCTATAACTAACTGAATAATGCTGAAATAAAACCTTTATGTTCAGCTTTGGGGTACCTTTAAATGATCTCTTAGTAATCAAGGCTGGTGAACGAAAAATCATAATAGTATGAAAAGTTAATAGTTGAATAAAAACACACTGATGGAATTCAAATAAATTATCACTTTTATGTGTGTTGAGTGCACAAAATACAAAACTTCTATATAAATCTTCATGCGACAGTGTGTTGTGAACATCATAATTATCATATTCTGACAAAGGCATATTACCTGTTATACCAGCGATAGCTCATGGTGCTGTAGGTTTCGTATTAGATTCGGATACGCGTGGAGGGCCTGTGAACTATTTTCTTCATACGGATGGGCATTGTGGTGCATGTTATAACACGCGTTAAACATATTGAAATCGCAACCATTCCCTTAACTCTAAAATCCGATCAACTTTGCAAAGCGAAAAGCGAATAAGATTATGTTCAGTGATGATTAACTTAATCTTGCATTGGTACCAGTATAAAATTAAGGCATTAACAATAAGGCTTAACCTTGTATTAGAATTTATTTATTCAAGAAAGCTGCTACGTGAAGAAACATTAAAATAAGGTTCTTTAAAATAAGTTGCATAAGTTGTTATTGACTGATTACTTGCACTGAACATCCCATCAATATTAATTTGACCTGGAATGGAGAGATTACTTACGCTTCATCTAGTAATACTAAACTGAGGATATAACAGTACCAAACCACTAAAATCGATTGTTAATGACTTTGTAAATGATGCAATCTGGTTGGATGATTTCTGAGTCAATTATTCTGCCAACGTTGATCGGAACACAAAAGTCGATACATATTGTTGCTATTTGAAATAAAAATCTCATACAACAAAACATATATTGACTTATGTTGAGTCAACAAGAAGTTAATAGTAACGAGTTACACAAAAGTTGATCTAAAGGTCAACATTTTCTTCCTTGTCAATAATGCTAGTCAATATCTCATATTAAATGGCCAATTTTTACCAATATTTTCAACATTTCAACATACCACTTTCACATTCACGTCGTGTTTAACAATTTGAAATGTATGAAGTGTATATATTAATCAAATAAGTATAAGTAACTTCGAATAAAAACTTCACTTGCTTAAACAGCCAATTTGGAATTGAATTAATGAATGTCTTGGGCAGTAAAGAAAAAATGAACAGAAATGAACAGACTACAGATAACTATTGTCAACCATATGGGTATCTGCTGAGCTTCAAGGATTCACATAAATGACATGAAATTGAAGAAATGCCCATAAATTATTGTCAAATGACAGCTGTTGTAAAACATATTAACAGCTACTAAGCTTCAAGAATTCACATAAATGACATCTATAATTAAATCATATGCTGTTTCATTGAGAAAATTTATTTGCCTTAAAATATATAGGTAATTGTTAGTTCAGATGATCAGAGCACTGGTAATTGTTAGTTCAGATGGTCAGAGCACTGGTCTGGTTATCACAAGGCCCAGAATTCTATTTCGGGCGGTAAAAAGGCAATAGAGCGAGTTCTACTTGTCCAAACCCAGCGAATACAGAGGGTTAGAACATCTGTCACACAGTACAAAATCAGAATACTATGCAATCTTTTGTTTAACAAAATCATTAAAATGTTATTTATCTTCAATATTAAAACATTGATCTTACTGGGGAGATATTTGTTGAATTATTTCAGAGACGAAAAGAGTGACAGAGAAAATCAAAACCATCTGTAACTAGATTCTGTTTGAACGTCAACGTTTTGTCAATAGATGTTATTAAGAATACAAAAGCGATAAATTTTTCTTATGAAATGTTTCGCTACCTTGAAATGTGAAACAAAAGAAGTGTATACTGAACAGTTTAACTTTAACTGCGCAGACTTAAATGACTGAGAGATAATTTACAGCAGCTGTTGGTGCATCAGACCCATTTAAGCACTTGCTAGTCGGTAGTATAGGTTGCGGTATAAGGGTTTATTCTCAGCTTTCTTTTATAGCCATAGAAAAAATCCTATAGTTTTCTTGGATAGTTGAATAAAGACTTGGTCCTAAATTGGAAAAGTTCTTACATGCGCTAGCATCCTTAACACAGCCAAAGTACTCAACTGAAAGTGACAATTCTGACTCAGCGTATGCAATTGGCGGATTGGATATTTACAACTCTGAACATTGTTCATCGTTGCAAGAAACTTTGCGCTGTTGAAACATACAAGTATGAAACATTACATGGGTTTTACATAGTAACAAATTGTTGCTGCGGATTGCGGATTCACTATGCATGCGTTGTTACAGGCAATTTGTGCAAATTTCATGCAGTTTCTGGCGCCATCTGGCATTTCCGTCAATTCGTCTTATATATTATTTCACTGATATCCAAAATAAAATTAGGCTGTTGTTGAATCAAAACATGTTCTTGTAAAATTCATTGTCAGATATTTTCCCATAAAACTCCTAAGCATTCAATTTATGTGGAATTTCACGCTAAGGCCAAGCAACAATTTACTGTTATTGCGTAAATTTCTAGGAAGTTATATTAAGTCTTTACAATATAAAGATTTCTGACATTGCTCAACCCGTCGAACGCTTCTTTCCATTTCACGAAATGGTGCCTGTCAACTGTTGGTTGTGGCACATGTAAATGACTCCTATCCTTTATCCCTTTACCTTGGAACAAACCAAAATAGGAATTATGGCAAACGCACATCAAAGCACGAAAAATAAACTGACATGTTTTTTAAAAGTAATCAGTATTCTAGCCGTTGTTGTGTTAGTTCCATTAGTTCAAAAGTCAGGCGTTTTGGTGACACAAGTAGCACATCAAACTGTACACAAAGCTCTTAGAACGGTGTCAATGCAAAATATAAGCACATTGACTGCGCACATAATTAAACAAAACATAAACACAACGGATTTGATCAAGACTATGAAAACTAATACATTAAAATATCCAGCCAAGAATGTCAAAGTTACAACATTAACGTCTTCTAGACATCATAATAACTGGACAGGTTTGTTTTACTTCAAAACAATTTTCTTGTTGTTTTATAAAAAAAATAATTAGCTCATTTAATATATTCTTATTACATTTTTTTAAATACAGTCGAACCCGCGTAATATCAACACGGTTATAATGAAGTAAAGTGATTTACTTGGTCCTAATTTCAATGCATTGCTTTATATGGACAAAATTGACGTAACTTGAAAACGCCTAATGTTAAGTTCATGGTACTGTAAAGTCCGGCATTATTTCCTACAGGCCAAACTTACTGCCTAATCTGTTCGCGTAATGTGAACTACATAAACGCCCAAGGACAAAGGCACATAGAACGCAAATGCACAATAGACGAATAAATGTCAACATTGAATGTTATTGTTTATAAAAGACATTGTTGTTGGACCATCACAAAAGGGACACTAATTGCATTTGGCCAGTCATTGAGATGCCTTCATGCAGACAAAACAGCCGTAGCTATAAGTGATGAGGAACTCATCAGAGAAGTCTCGGCAGCAACAGCTGCCCTCAAACTTATCGATGTGCTGGTTTAACACACAAGCTGCTATTCCGGCGCAGGGAAAGGCTATGACCTTTTGGCCAAGTACATAGACTGGTCGCAGAAACAAAGAAGCAGAAGCTCCAAACAATCGAAAATTAAACAATACTTGAAATTGTGATTGATTTTAGCTGTAAATAGTGTGACTGTTCAAGTTCGAGATGTAAATAGCGCAAGCAAGAAATAAACCCAATAATCGTTCCAAAATAAGCAATAAATCTATGCCTATTGAATGCATAGATGTTTGAAAGTGTTTTTGCTCTGTCAGGACGACTTCATTTTGCTTTACATTGTCACCTTGTTGCATGCTATTGGTGTTAACATAAGCTGTATGTCTTTATTTTTATACACACAGAATACAATTTGTGCCAAATAAAACGTCTAAAGCGATTGCGACAGAGGTGTTACAACAGCGGCTACCGTCAATTTCAGCCGTATAATTCTGTGCCTATGAATGTGCTGCAGCAATTTGTGTCCTACACCTTGACAGATAGAAAGCACCGCATATTGATGTTGGCTGCTCCAAAATCAGGTGTTCAGCTGGAAATTTTCCAATACATGCGACTTTTAACTGTACTGTACTCGTGTAGTTAAGATATATAGCCATGCACAAGCAATTATAAATGCTGATAAACTTTGTTCAATGTGTTAAGTATTTTCTACCGGTAAGACGTACCTTATAACGTTTTGACAAATAATGAACAGACAAACTTCCATATTCAAATATTTTTATTTTAAATCCAGATTATTAACACGCTCTTAAGTTAAAAGGAACTTGGGCTTGTAAGATAGATTCTGCATAATTCACAGGGATATACCTACATCATTATGCCAGCCATATTGACAGTTTATTGGCACCTATTGATTTCACTTTCTGAAATATAGGTTGCAGCTCGTGGAAAACTCTTTTGGTTAAGAGCGTAGCAACCAAGCAACAACTGAAGCGTTACAATCTGTCGTCATGGGAACCAGCAGACGGTATACTGCATGGTCTCGGCCTGCCATACCTTACTCATGTCACCGCTTCAGCACATGATATTCAAAGCTATCTTAACAGCTACTTTTACATGCTTACGGGTAAGCAATTATCTTCTCTAATTGTAATCCATTGACTCTTTGACTGTGTAATTTGAATACAGAATATTATACTACATTATGGTAAAGTGTGATATTAAGTTCTTTGATATGGTTAGTTTTTGATGCAAACTAATAAGATTTACAGTATAATTTTCATATTATTGTATCTTATCTGATTTAAAATAACAAGCGTTCGAAAGGATACAAAGCTACTAAATAACCTATGTTAAGACCAAAAATAATTCCCCTGCCGGAGGGGGTAAGCAACGGTACATCCACCCCTTCACCCATTTGGGAACCCATTTGTTTCATTTCACTCTGGCCCCATCTATTGACACGCTATTTAACTTGAATAATTGTTTATTTTTGCAGTGAGGCATCCACTGAGCAGGCTAGAATCTGCTTATAGAGACAGAATACAGGGTTTTTATGCTCATTACACAAGAACATTCTGCTTGAAAATATTAAAACGCTACCGAAATATAACCAATGATACTCAAAAACGTGCCTTCAATAGCAATTTACATAAGATCTTAAATACCTCAGACCCAAATACGATTTCATTTTGGGATTTAAGGAACTTGCCAAGACCAACGTTTGAAGAATTTTTGAGATATTTAATAGATAATGGTTACAGGGAAGATCCACACTGGCAGAATTATGAGACATTTACTCATCCTTGTGCTGTCCATTACTCGTAAGTACTCAAACATTTGTTCATCTTTGTACTATCCATTAGACCTTTGTTCATCCTTGTGGTAATCATTACTCGTAAGTACTTAGATATTTGCTGGTTCTTACACTGACTATTACACGAAAATACTCGCTACCCGTGCTGTCTGTACTAATTCTTCGGACAATTGTCCTTCCTTGTACTGCCCATTGCTCACATGTACTCAGACATTTATACTTTCTTCTGCTATTCATTCTTTGCACTGACCGTCACTTGTTCGTACTTAGACACCTGTTCCTCCTGGTGATGCAGATTACTTGTAAGTAATTAGACATTTCCCATAAGTATTTGATAATATTATGACCTACCTCGGGTCTTAAAACTGGAACTTATGCTCTACAACTCATATGGAACTGATAAGGAATAAAATATCGGCTAGTCTTGTTATTTCATTGAACCTGCATTAGTACATACTTTAGTCACTGTTTATTTTTGTGCTAGAAACTGCAAAAAATATCAATTTTTTACAAAAAAAGAATATTTGTATAAAATTATAGTGTTTTACATGATACATTTCAATATGTGACTTTCAGCTTTATTGGAAAACAAGAAACAATAGACTTGGATATGACTTATATTAGCGAATCAAGACTGTCCATGAAAGCGGAACGAGTACATCTTAACATGAAAAGCAAAAATAGCAAATTAACAACCAGGTTTGCATTTTTGCCCTTGTTTGACAAATTGCCAAACAAGAAGAAATGGATTGAGCAAATAATGGAAATTTACGGTACGGATATGAAACTATTTGGTTATACTTTACATACTGACAAAGCTACTGGTACTCTTCAGGCGGGTTGTGAAGACTATGGATTAAATGGTCTGTGTTGCTAACATTAAGATTATATTAATGTCATTGCAAGAAAGTTGCTTTAAATGTTTACGAAATAGCTTAATAATACAAAATTTCTAGATGTTATTTGTTTGACCAAACAAAATTAGATGATAGTTTTTGCCATGAATTTCATATTTTCTCAGTGATATGTGTGAAATGCCGTTTTGACATTTAATGTTTATTTTTGACCTCAAAATATAATTAAAAATACCAATAAATCAACAGTGTAGAATAATTTATATTTTGCTATCAATAATTGAATCTTAGATGGCAAAAATTTATTTTAGAGATCAAAAAATTAATTTTACAAACTTAAAAAATCATAAGGGAGACACACATTTACGCAAAATATAACGAATCGTCAGTTAAATTGAGATCAATAATAACAATGCAATTTTTATCTCAAAAAATTGCTTCTTTTTGTACAGTAGAAACTTGAAAGAAGATTCTGTATGCAAGGACCAGTCATTATTTATTTACAGACGTGTTTTTCGGATTTTTTTTTTAAAAAAAAGTAGACTGATATTATGATTTCAAAAATCAAGTTCTGAGATAAAAAATCAGATTTTAAAATACAAATTAAAAAAGCATCATTCTGAAATATTAATATCTGAAATAAATTCTTGATATAATACAACAAAAAAATGAATTATTGAGCTCAAAATTGATGTTTTGCTCTGAAATATGTCATTTTTCCTATCAAGAATTGAATTTTTGATCTCAAAAATTCAATTTTAGATGTCATTAAGTCATTTTGATATCAACACATATTTTTGATATCTGTAAATATTTATTGATATCGAAAATTTTTCTAGATCAAGAATACATTAGAGATATCAAAATATAGATTTTTGAGATCAAAAATTAATTCTTGATATAAAAAACATTTTTGAGATAAAAAATTAATCATTGATATCAATAATTCCCTAATAAATGTGAAAATGGCATTCCATAGATACGTTGACCTTCAAGCAGAAATGCAGTAAGTCACAAAAGACTAAATAATATAGGACACTTCTTGCAATTGTTATGTTCTAGTAAACATTTGAGCGGCTTTATTCGACAATGCAATTGCTTTGATTATGTAAAGCTCTATCAAGACATGTCCATATCTTGTGCTTATTTGCTCAAAACATTAACTAATGGTATAGTACAAGCTAAACGCCATGCATTTATTCGTATTGATGGTTGTTGTGTGATCTGGGACGACGGCAAATAACAACTTGCTTAACCATTTGGTATACTATTGCCATCGTGGCATTCCAATTAGCATGTACCGTGAAAATATCGTGCCTTAAATGTCTTTTATATTGTGAATGGTTTGCTAAAAAGCGTATACCGTGAAAATATCGTGCCTTAAATGTCGTTTATATTGTGAATGGTTTGCTAAAAAGCGTATGCCGTGAAAATATCGTGCCTTAAATGTCGTTTATATTGTAAATGGTTTGCTAAAAAGCGTATACCGTGAAAATATCGTGCCTTAAATGTCGTTTATATTGTGAATGGTTTGCTAAAAAGCGTATACCGTGAAAATATCGTGCCTTAAATGTCGTTTATATTGTGAATGGTTTGCAAAAAAGCGTGTACCGTGAAAATATCGTGCCTTAAATGTCGTTTATATTGTGAATGGTTTGCTAAAAAGCGTATACCGTGAAAATATCGTGCCTTAAATGTCGTTTATATTGTGAATGGTTTGCTAAAAAGCGTATGCCGTGAAAATATCGTGCCTTAAATGTCGTTTATATTGTAAATGGTTTGCTAAAAAGCGTATACCGTGAAAATATCGTGCCTTAAATGTCGTTTATATTGTGAATGGTTTGCTAAAAAGCGTATACCGTGAAAATATCGTGCCTTAAATGTCGTTTATATTGTGAATGGTTTGCAAAAAAGCGTGTACCGTGAAAATATCGTGCCTTAAATGTCGTTTATATTGTGAATCTTTTGCTAAAAACATAAAGCTTTAACGACTGATCTTAACGCTAAACGTAAGTCGTGGATCAGTTTTACCTTGTTATATCTTGACTTAAATCTTTCATGATTTCATACATAAATAACTTACTTAACTTACAAGTACCAGAAATTTTGAGTCCCATCAATTTTGTCGGACCTTTTCTTGTTCCCGATCATGCACCATCCACAAACTTGAAATATTTTGACAAGAATCAGGAGGGAACTGTTTATATGTTAAAGAAATCATATGATTTGACAACTAAAATTTTAACATTTTTGACACCGATTAATCAATAAGATGTTTAAAAATAGTGTCATGTTTCAATTACTTACTACTTCATGTAGTGAAATATCTATAAAGTGATCATATTTAGAAAACTTTACTTCTCGTTTGGCTATGAAGGGGGAGGGGTAAATTATCAAAAACATAGCACTTCCTCCTCATATTTTCCTGCCTCCTTTTAGAAACAAACACTTACCTTCTTTCGTTTCCTCATGGATAATAACAAGGTTTATAATTGCACATGGCATCATATTTACACACTGGTCTCTTAAAACAATACGTCACGACAGCGCTACTGTACAAAAAGAGTACACTGCGAAAGCTCGGAAATAAACAAACTGCATCATCCTTCTAGCAGTCAGCACGTATAATTTATAATTTTTCCTTCCAGATACGTGGAAACATATGTATTATTTTTAAAGCTATGTTTCTAATACAGCCATACTATTCCCTTTTCTCAATAAAAAGTTAACAAGAAATAATTTCCAAAAACTAAAATTTGAGTTAACAATTTAAATTTGTCTTGAAAGATATAATAATGTTCGAATGAAGGGCAATTCAATCACTCCTAACTGTAATTGATAATACCTTATTCAATTATAAATTGCTCTGTCACCGCCATTAGTCATGTTTTGTTAATCGCATACAAAAACCAAAACGCTATTTGGAATGAGTTATATGAAATAAGTACCGGGAGTTTCCGAAAACAAGCTCTGGGGTTCTAAACGGAAACTCGACATTTTGAGCTCATATTGGAACCACGTTTCTAAATAGAAGCCCCGGGGCTTCTGTAATTATTTCGGCCATTCGTTAAATAAAAACAAGAAAAACATGCAATTTTCAAACCAAGTCCTACGCCGCATTTCAGTTTCTGCTTTGAGATAATTTATCTGCATTATTGACATCATGTTAGTTCAATGTTTTACACTTAACTGCAATTAAGACACCATTTAATTTTGCATGCTATTACAATTAATAATCACAAAGTGGTTGCAATATTTACATAAAGCCTTTTCTGCGACAAAGCATTTGCACCCATTTCTTCCTGAAATATACTGACCTCGTGGATTCCACCAAGCGAAAAGCTGACTACATCGCGAGTACCTTCTACTCCGGAGTACAGGCGCAAGTAGGGGGTTGAATTATGTTGACAAAAGGGGGAGGATTAGGGGTTGTTTGTGACGCAAGGGGATTGAGCGTAGCAGCACTTAAGATGTCAAGGAGTGGCTTTAATTTGGATTTTTTACTGTGGCCACCTTCAAACCAAATAGAAGCCTCGGGGACTTTTATTCGAAAACAGGTTCCAAACAGATGCCCCGGGCTTCTATATGGGGGCTTCTTTTCGGAAACTCCCGGAAGCACCGCTTGGCCTTGTGATCAACAATCGTGTAGCACGGCTTGTCATTGTAATCTTTGACACACATTGAATAGCACCTCCACTGGGATTAGAAATCAGATTATCAACATCGTGAAAAGAATTTGCTAATAAAAAGATTGCCACAATGAAGTAAATAACCAGCAATCGCATCAAAACATATTCTGACAAATGTGCCTATATAACAAATCGTAAACCCTTAAGCGACACACATTTTTATTTTAACAGTTTCAGGACTGTTGAGATTTAATATGAAAATTGAGGCTCCAAGCAACATATCGATTAGTCCACTAGCTATTTCAATTTCGATAGTCCAACAGAGACTTGAGCAGTCGACTACACAGATTCATCTGTAATTAACCACAATTTTTGTTAGTTTTTTGTTAAATTTAAAGTACATTTTATTTAGTTTTTTTAACGTTTACATTTTAAACTTCACATTTAATGGAAAATGACTAGGGAACAAGTCATCTAATCGATGGAATATTCGACTAACTGATGGAGTAGTCTACTAACCGATGTGCTAGTCGACTATCTGGTGTACAATTTACCCTACTGATGGGCTAGTGGACTAGATGGAGTAGTCCACTAATTGATTGACTATTGTCCAGCTTTATGAATATCTCACGCGCTTATTGGGCATCAAATTAATGTGCATTTCATGTGTCATTATTTAAATAAAATATTCCGATAGAATGTCTGTTATTTATTTGCATAATTAAAAATTGTGCTTGAAAATTTGTCTGACAACCGAATTCAATAAACGTATCATCTATGCTTTTTTCTACCGCACTTATCTATAAATTTCTTATTTAATAACTATAGTAAATTTTAACCAAATACTAGTTTAATACATATCTTTTTCTTTATTTTCGGTACCATTGTTGCATTAAAGCCATTAAAAGCTGCCGATTGGACCAAAGACACAGAAGAATATAAAGCATAATTGACTAACTGAATAAAATCTTGACGTGAAAAGAGAGTTTTCTTAAACTGAAGCAAATGTAGTAATCAGTGTCGTCTGATAAATGTTCCTTTACGTTATTTTATATGGCGTTTTTGTGATATCACGCTGCCGGTGAATACTTCTTTTGCCAAGAATGGGCTACATCCGTTCAACCCTGTTTTGTCGAACAAATCGAAGGATTGCGTTTTTTTACTATTGATAACAAATTTTTGGTATACAAAGTTACTTGTTATTGCGGAATCGGGTGACAAGAGGGGGCCGTCAAATACTCAGATACACCAATTGAATATCATCCTTTTGCCTTTTGCCTTTCATTTAATTTTCATTTAATTTATCCTTTACTTAAAGTAAGTGCTATAGAATGTGAGCATTGATTTGCATTGAGAAATTGTGCGCAATTCTTCTGCATGCTTTTAGTATCGTGCGCATGCCTCTACAGGCCGTTTCTTTGACTTCAGTGCACAGGTTTCAGTACAAATGTATAATAAGAACCGCATAATATAAAACCCACGCATACATATACACAGACACAAACGCAGAGAGAGAGAGAGAGAGAGAGAGAGAGAGAGAGAGAGAGAGAGAGAGAGAGAGAGAGGAAGGGGGTTAGAGAGAGAGAGAGCATCTCAGTAAATATACATAATCAAATATCGTTCGTTAAAACAAAAAACTTCAAAGAACAGGAGATTTAGCTGGCTAAAAGTAATAATCTGGTGAACATGTGATACAGACAACCGACCAAAATGAGCTGAAAGGCGATCCTTGGATACATCAAATTGACGTCATCAGAATGATGTCATCAGAAGCGGTTTTTTGCGACAGCGAATCTCATTGCTAAGACAATGCATGAAGTTACGTTGATGGTTTAAATGCACATAAATTTATATGTGTGTATATCCACTCGTCCTGTCATGAAAACGTGCACAGGGCAGTGAGAACAGATTAAAAAACAAAATGCCGCTGCTAAATTCACATAATGTTTGGCGCTAATAGGGCATCAATACACATATATATGTCAAGAGAATGTCGCTCTTTGAACTGCAAAGAAATGTGAAATTATTATCTGCAAACTTGAAATAGCGCACAATCTTTGAAATAGACCGGCATTCAAAAATGATAATAGCAGAGTCCAGGGATAGTTAACAGCATGGAGCATGGGTTCATCTCTGAAATAGGGCCCATTGTTGTGGTGCCGTGCCAGTTACCGTTAATTGTGAGGGCGTTACAAATGGGACGATCCCGAAAAAACGGACCAAGTTTAGTTCAGTCCCACAACAGATCCTTTTCCTGGTTCCTGTTGTAATTACACAAACAGCACTTTATGTAGAGTTTATCTGGACAACTTTAAGTACAAAATGGGGTGTTCATTATATTGCTTTATTTATTTATTTATTTAGTTTTTTTACAATTGTTTTGAAATTTAATAAAGAGTATTAAAGGTCTGTTCAAGCTGTCGACTTCTTGAACATGAAAAGGCAAACCGATGTACTTCAGAAATTTTTTCCAAAGAGCGTAAAACAAATGTATGAAGACTAGACGAAAGTCTTTGATTTAAATGCGTAATAAACTAGACAGCTGTAGAAGCTCATAAACCCAACCACGGTTGAACCGAAATATTGAAGTCCGAACAAAATAGATCGGTTCGAAAAACATTTATCACATATTTATTCAAGAATCCTCATAAAAATATATGGGTATACAGTACAACCTACCTACACCGGACAACGGGGGACTTGCTGATTTTGTCCGGTATATAGAGGTGTCCGGTATTCCAGGGTCATGTAAACCAATGGGGAAAACGGGACTGAGAATTCATGTCCGGTTTTTACAATTGTCCGGTATTTCAGGATTTGTCCAAAATGAGGTTTTACTGTATTGGAAAAAGGCCTCTTCTTTGTTTAATTGCTTACGGGATACGTTGAAACTCGATTATCAAAAGAAGTTTCTCGCGCTACAACGCAAATGTGTTTACATGGTTGTAGACATGTGCATGAAATAGTCTTAGCGTTGAATGCTGAGCAAATGAGGACACTGTGTACCTGGTATTTGAACAACAGGGAGGCTTTATATCAACAGACAAAAACAAGCCATCGCCAAATGCGAAGAACCCAACCAGACACAACAAGTCGCCATTGTGCCAATTTTTACCGATTTGAAAAATAACAAGACCTTGCACAGCTTCAATATATATATATTCACTGTGCTAGGTAGCATATGCCTAGGGCAAATAGTTTCGGAGAACTCGCGTAGAAACACCTAAGTCTTACATTAAAGTTGTCTAAAAATGGCAATTTATGAAAAGTCGCCATTTTGGCAAATTTTTTCACCGATTTCAAAAAGAACAGGACGTTGTACAACTTCAATATATATATATATATATATATATATATATATATATATATATATATATATATATATATATATATATATATATATATATATATATATATATATATATATATATATATATATATTTATATTCACTGTGCAAGGTAGCACATTTCTAGGATAAATAGTTTCGGAAAACTCGCGTGGAAACCACCTAAGTTTTATATTAGAGTTATTTAATAAATTTGCAGGTTTTGACAAGTCGTCATTTTGGCAATTTGTTACCAGTTTGAAAAATAGCACGACGTTGCTCAACTTCAATATACATATTCACCTTGTAAGGTAGCATATACCTAGGGCAAATAGTTTCGGAGAACTCGCGTGGAAACAAAACAGGATCCAAAGTGTGACACACGGACGGACCGACAGAGGGCAATCCCATAGATCCTCCTCCCGGGCTAGCCCGGTTGGGGTCTAAAACGTGTCTTTCTGCCAACTTTAAGATTGACAAGTGCAACAGCACCGTTTCTGGGGACAGAAAGACTGCTTTTAATGAAGATGAACAGAATAATATCAAATTTATCGTTAAAATGTTTCAGTTCTTTTTAGACCCCAACCGGGCGAGCCCGGGGGTCTATAGGATTACCCTCTGTCTTGCCGTCCGTTTGTCTGTCCGTCCGTCCGTCCGTCCGTGCCCGCAATGATTATGTTATGTGGTGGATTTTCGGTACATCCATCACTTATGTGGTTTTTGTTTCTTATGTGGCGGTTCTTATGAGGCAGCCAAACAAGCACCCACTGAGCACAAAACAAACCACATAAGGGAGTCCGTTAAAGTCCGTAGATCAACTGTCTGGTAACACCATCTGTTGGTAAATAATGGAACTATAAAGCTAACTTCTAAAGCAAATAAGAAGAGCAGCATTTGTATAAATCCTGCTGTGGGGTGGGCAGAATCTTAAGAATACTCCCACTGCGTTCTGTTCCGTGCATTTCTTCATTCTTCCTTCTTTTTTCCCACTTATTTCTTTAGCATGTGCATCCTGATATACCAATCTTAGTTGGTGAATGGGACATTAAACACCAACAAAAGATTAAACGCAAAACAGACAAACAAACAATTTGTTTAAAACTAGAAAGAATCCGCTATATAGCGGAATTGGCCCGCTTGCAAAAACCACCAAAAAAAATTTGTATTACATTATGACTAAAAACCTAAATGTCAAGCAGTACCCCCTTCTTTATCATCGCTTTCGTCCAACGGGCTCAGAATGAACTCAAATCCCTCTGTCTATAACCCTGTTCGAGATAAAAGGGAACTTCCGGTTTTTGACCTTGACCGTGACCCAGAAATTTAAGGTAAACATTGTTAGGCTCAAAGGGTAAAAAATGAGGTCACACTCGCTCTATCTCTAACCGTTGTTGAGATAATAGTCAAATTCCAGTTTTTGACCATGACCGTGACCGAGAACATTAAGGTCACCGAGGAATTTCTTATGTGAAGTTATTTGTGCGGAAAGGGTCGAAATGAAATCGTTTTCGGGATAATAGTCAACTTCCAGTTTTTGACTTTGACATCCAGGTCACCGAGGCATTTCTAAAGTAACGTTATTTGCGCACAAAGGGTCGAAAATGAGCTCAGAATCTCTCTATCTCTAACTGTTTTTGAGATAATAGTCACCTTCCAGTTTTTGACCTTGATCGTGACCGAGAAAGTCAAAGTCACCAAGGTAGCTTTTATGTAACGTTGTTTAGGCCCAGAAGGTCGACAATTAGCTCGAAATCTCTAAACGTTTTCGAGAGTATAGTCAACTTCCAGTTTTTGACCTTGACCGTCACCGAGAAAGTCAAGACCACCGAGGTACCTCCCATGTAGCGTTGTTTAGCCAGAAGGGGTCGATAAGCACCCCAAAATCGGTTTATCTCTAATCGTTTTCGAGATATTAGTCAACATCCGCTTTTTAACCTTGTCCGTGTCCGAGAACATTAAGGTCACCGAGGAATTTCTTATGTAACGTTATTTGGACGGAAAGGGTCGAAAATGAACTAATCTCTAATCGTTTTCGAGATATTATTCAACTTCCGCTTTTTAACCTTGTCCGTGTCCGAGAACATTAAGGTCACCGAGGAATTTCTTATGTAACGTTATTTGGACGGAAAGGGTCGAAAATGAACTAATCTCTAGTCGTTTTCGAGATATTAGTCAACTTCCGCTTTTTGACCTTGTCCGTGTCCGAGAACATTAAGGTCACCGAGGAATTTCTTATGTAACGTTATTTGGACGGAAAGGGTCGAAAATGAACTAATCTCTAATCGTTTTCGAGATATTAGTCAACTTCCGCTTTTTAACCTTGTCCGTGTCCGAGAACATTAAGGTCACCGAGGAATTTCTTATGTAACGTTACTTGGACGGAAAGGGTCGAAAATGAACTAATCTCTAATCGTTGTCCAGATAATAGTCAACTTCCGCTTTTTGACCTTGACCGTGCCCGAGAACATTAAGGTCATCGAGGAATTTCTTATGTAACGTTATTTTGGCGTTATTTGGGTGGGGGTCAGGTGGAAGAGCGGACTAAGGCGATCGGCTAGCCAGGCAACTATGATCTCGAGGTCGTGAGTTCGGGCCCGGCTTGCGACAGAGTTCGTAGTTTTACACAAAGTGTAAGGCCTCCTAGGGCTCACCAACAGACCATGCATGTAATGATTACTAATGGGCAAATCAATAGCTGTATTTATAATGTGTTTATATGTTATTTTTCTGTCATACACTGTAAATGTACCAACAGTGCAATGACCATATAGGGTTAGGGTATGTATATTCTATGATATATTGTGTAGTGTTAAAATGTCCGGCAGCAATTGCATGTATAGTGTGTCTAATAATAATGATTGGTTTAATACGTAGTATATTTGAACATTGTAAACTCTAGGCTAATGAATTATGTGAAGCGCTTTGGAATAAAGCGCTATATAAAAACCAGCTATTATTTTATTATTATTATTATTATTATTATTATTATTATTATTATTATTATTATTATTATTATTATTATTATTATTATTATTATTATTATTATTATTATTATTATTATTAAAGGCTCGAAAATGAACTAATCTCTAATCGTTGTCGAGATAATAGTCAACTTCCGGTTTTTGACCTTGGCCGTGACCGACAACATCAAGGTCACCGAGGCATTTCTAAAGTAACGTTATTTGCACACAAAGGGTCGAAAATGAGCTCAAAATAGCTTTATCTCTAACCGTTTTCGAGGTAATAGTCACCTTCCGATTTCGACCTTGACCGTGACCGAGAACGTCAAGGTCACCGAGCATTACTTAAGTAACGGTATTTTGAGCCCAAGGGTTCGAAAATAAGCTCAAAATCGCTCAATCTATGATCGTTTTCGAGATAATAGTCAGTGACCTTAATTTGACATTGACCACTGAGGTCCAAAAAATGCTGGTTCATGAAGACCTCGTCGCCCTCTACACGTGTACCAATTTCATCTCCCTCTGTAGGAGGAGTTTTCTGGAAACCATCCAAATGGAAGAAAAAAAAACGAAAAAAGGGCAGAAATTTCCAGAAAAGCTAAAAACTTATACCAAGCTGCAAACAAAGTTTGCAAGTGGGAATTGTACAAAACATTTGTGAAAGATAAGTTGTGAAATATCTTTATAAAGTAAAGTATCACATATAGAATTCCGTAGATTTACAAATGACACACACAAAGCATAAAATATTATTGACAATAAAATGACGCCTGCTTGGAACCACATAAGGGCACGCTCAAATATAAACCACCACGTAAGTATTTTTTATTCCCAAATAATCTTGTCCAAGACCTACCACTTAAATGCATTTCAGGCATATCAAATGCGACCACGTAATGCAGCCACCACACAAGATACCTCTCGTTGGTCCGTCCGTCTGTCCGTCCGTCCGTTATCCTAAGCATATGCTACCTTTCACATTGAATATATATATATATATTGAAGTTGTGCAACGTTGTATTATTTTTTTAAATTGGTCAAAAATTGTCAAAATGGCGACTTGTTGTGTCCGATTGGGGTCTGCGCCTTCGACGATCTCATGTTCATGTTACGTGAAGTGAAATTATATTTTAACTGGTGAAAGAGACGTATAAAATGACGTAGGAAAGAATTACAAATAAAAACAAGTGGTTGAGCGTAATGCAAAGGGAATATTTTTTATACGAATTACGATTCGCTGGAACAAAGTGTTCCGGTCTCTACGTCTTCAGTTTAACAAGTTTGAAGTATAGTTTTAAGTGTGCCGAGAAAAAAGAGGTGGAAGCGTAGCGGGTTTACACTTCTAACGGTAGTTACAACGTTTTTAAGTTGATGTGAACACTCTTTTAACATCCATAAACATAACTCCATGTATGTCAAGCATTATTCAAGTATCACTTAAACCTTTGACGGGCAATCTTTGCAATTATATATTAGTTCTATTACATTAATTGCACACCAGTTTTTATCAAAAGAAAAATGCTACGGCATATTGGCAAAAGCAATTTTTGAGCAATTTGAGATGGGATTATTTTCGCTTTTTCCGAAAGAAATAAAATAACTACTAAAATCAACAAAATATACTGAGGATTATGAGATTGATCCTTTTCTCACGAAAATGTTACAGTAAAACTCTGTTATAAAAAACATTTCTTGGATCAGCTTAAATGTGCATTATGCAAAATTGTTCACTAAAGACAGGTGTACTAATCAGAGTTCATTCACAAAGCAGAGGTGTTCACTAACCGAGGTTTAGCTGTAGTTCATTTTATTCTTAATATCAGCTAGCCATGAGAGTAGTTGCAATGGGAAAAATTCCCGGTTAAGCACAATTTGAAACTCCACCTAAATATATAATTACAATGTTTTACCCACCATAGAACAATAAAGTTGAATTCTATATAGTATTATATGTGAAAAGAGTTTACGAAAAATACTACCTTGGAACTACCTAAAAATCCATGCATTTCAAAACCTGAGTGCTTCACTCAATTTTTCCGATTGTTTACCATGCTTGTCCATGACATTTGAAAACGACTCATAACGCATAGTACTAAGTTTGAAATAATACCTCCTTTTTAACCAAATTCGAAGAGCAGTTCCAAAGGAATCTCCTTTCATGGTAAACGCGGAGTACTGACCCCGGAGTTCTCATATTTCTATAAAAATATTAGCAAATAAACAGGGCCAGTTTTAAAAAAAACTGAATATAAAATCTGCGAATTTGTGGTTTCATTGGTTCAAATATTTATGTGGGACTTGCTTGTTCGAAATTATTTCTAATGTTCGCACAAGGCAGTGGTCGTATCCACATACGCATATCAAAGAATCAAAACAGGATTTATATACAATACAGCTTTCATTTTCAGTTGTATTTTTTTATCAATAATTGAATTTTTGGTATAAAAAATTGAACTTGTGATATCAGCAATTTAGCTTTTGATATCACTTAATATTCTATTGACATTAATAAAGGGGCTGAATTTGTGATGTCAATAATTTAGCAGATGGTATGAATAATTTAATTTTTAACATCACAAACTAATATCTATAAATTATTTTATCAGTTTTTTTGTTTTACGTCATACTTCGAATTTTTAGTATCAATCATTCAATAACAAATAAACTTACAAGGAAAACGTCAATTTCCAATTGTTTTGGTATCCAAAATTAATTAAGAATTAAGAATCAAGAACTGGACTATCAGAAGTGTGATATCATAAACTCTTTTATTCGTATCAAAAATTCCTTAGCGATACAATTAAAAGACCTTAAATTTGTGATATCAAGAAAGCAATTCTTGTTAACGTTAAAGCAATGTTTACTATAAAAACTTGATAAGTGGTACTTATGATATCAGAAATTAGTTTTTTCTCATATAAGAATTTTTATGCTATTAATAGTTGTATTTATGATATCATAAATTTATTTTATATATCAAGAATTAATAATCGATACAAGATATGCAAGAATTGAAATGGGATGAGCTGAATCGTATTGAAGCGATTGGATAGAAAAGTCTCAAAGATCAGAGTAAAAGTTGACTCCCGAGGATGCATAGTTAACTCTCATTAAAAGAGAGGGGTGGAAGGGAGTGTGTGTGTGTGTGGGGGGGGGGGGGGAAACAAATAGATGGCAAATGCACAGAAGGACTGCATTCTTTTATAAGTGGGTCACTTGTTAAATTGTTTGCAATGGGTCTAGGGCAATACCCCTCCCAAACAATACCCCCTGGTTGATACCTCCGACAATACCACCCCCAGACCATACCCTCTTAGGCCCATACCCCCGTACCAAACCCCCCTTCCCCAAACCATCATTTTTCCAAATTTCATTTTAAAGATTTGCATTAACGAACAACAAACTAATACAGTTTTGTGATCTGTAGTTTAAAACTAAGCCATTTCACTATGATCTACTTGAAAGGGGTATAATTGCAGTTCTGTGATCTGTAGTTAAAAGTTAAGCTATTGCGCTATGATCTATTTGAAATGGGGTAAAATTGCAGTTCCACAACGCCTACAACTCATCTCATGTGATCCATTGATAAAAGCTATTGTACATAAAAAATCCTCCATAATCTAGTGAAAAGGTTTAAAAATGCAATTTAATGCATGCGTTCCATAATTGCAATAATTATCAAATCGCGCCTCATTTCATTGCAATTAATTCTGCTGCCCAACGGAATTGTTGCAATTTGTGCTAAGCCTGTCGGGAGTTGCAAAATTTATTGGTTGGTCTATCCGGAGTCACAAAATTAGGAACATTGCTGGCGATTTCGCAAACCGCAACATACTGGACTGCCTTTGTGGAATAGAGCACAATATTCAGTTTTGAAAGATGTGGCCTATGAACTTGCAGGTTTGACTGTGAATGAGACTTAAGATATATCGATGTAAAGATTAAACATGGTGTTGGAGAGAAATAAAACAAGTCGCTGCACTTTTTCTCTTCATGTTCTTGTAACATTAAAAATTCGAAATATTCTGGTTGCCTGGGCAAGGGGGGCGGGGGGTATTGGCACGGGGAGTATGGTCCTGGGGGTATGGTCTGGGGTTATTGTCGGTGGGTATCATCCGGGGATATTGTCCCGGGGGGTATAGTCCGGACTTCGTTGGCAATGTATAAACGCAGTTTCGTGAAGGAGGGAGGGAGGGTGGGGAGGGGGTGGGGTATAGATGGGAGCATAATAGTAGAAATCCGAAATTCCGAATCAATCCAGTCGGACAGACGTACAGCAAACATCACTGCTGAAGGTCACTGAGATAGCAACACAAGCTTAAGTCAGCTCACAGCTAAGTGGTTTATCAGTCTGTTTTATGTTTTGGTAAATATAAGGTCAAAATATGATGATAAAAATATGCACGTAAAAATCGTATGTGGCTTAATTGCTTCGCCGCAAAACTTCGTTTTTATATTCAGTGAATAAAAAGGTCATTTATAAAAGATTTATTAAACGTCTACAGCGTTGCATTTTGCCTTCTCTGTTTTTAAATTTTGTTTTGCATATGTGTAAACACGCTTAAGTGCTGTAGTGTTTGTAGCTTTGCCAGTTTAAGTAATTGCACTTGTGTGAAATAGCTGTTAAAAAGAGCATTCGGTCAAAAGAGACCGAAGTCAAAGATCACTCATTTTATGTACCGCTACACTTAATGCAGGAAGTTTTTGAATGCAGATAGATCTGGAAAGGACTTTGAAATGTAAATTACAAATAAGTGATTCAAAGAACAAGGACTAGAACCGCAACTTTATTTTGAGAGTTCGGTATTTATGTATAAAAATTAGGTAACAGCTTCAATTTTAAAAAGCAAACTTTGGTTACTTACAGGAAAATAAAGCTGCATTTTGACAAGGTAAGCTGTGGCTAAGTTAATAACTTCAGTCTGTCTGTCTTCCCTCTCTCTCTCTCTCTTTCTCTCTTTCTCTCTCTCTCTCTCTCTCTCTCTCTCTCTCTCTCTCTCTCTCTCTACCCTCTCTCTCTCTCTGCTCTATTTCTGTCTGTCTATCTGTCTCTCTTTCCCTCGCTCTATGGCTCTGTCTCTGTCTATCTTTCTCTCTCTCACTCTCTCTCTTCCTGTCTGCCTCTGTCTGTCTCTCTGTCAGTCTGTCCCTCCCTCTCTCTGCCTGACTCTCTCTCTGTAATTATCTTAATTTTAAAATGCAATGTACAAACTGGTCAACCGCTTTATGTATAGCTACACTTAATTCAGGAAGTTTTTGACAATAGGAGCAGTCAGAAAGAGCTTTGAAATGCAAATAGCCAGTTATTGATTTAAAGAACAAGGAACAAAATTGCAACTGTATTTGTGAGTTCGGTATTCATGTAAAAAAAATCAATGACAACTTAAATTTTGAAAAGCAAAGTTAATTCACTCGTAGGAAAGTCGCATTTTGATAAAGTAAGCTGTGGCTAAATCGATAACATCGATGTCTCAGCATTGCTCTCTCTCTCTTTCTCTTCTCTCTCTCTCTCTCTCTCTCTCTCTCTCTCTCTCTCTCTCTCTCTGTATCTCTCTCTCTCTCTCTCTCTCTCTCTGTATCTCTCTAGTCTCTGTCTGTCTGTCGGTCTCTCTCTTTCTCCTTCTCCCTCCCTCCCTTCACTTTTTAAATTCAACATAGAAACTGGTCTAGAGGGGAGGTCGCACAGGCCTACATAAAGCAGAGCTTCCCCCAGATATACCGTTAAAATTCTTTCTAAAACTCTTTCTTACGGCTATTTAAACTAGATAACATGGCAGAAACGGAAGTCCAGGATGCCAATCATCGTGACGTCATGGACGCATGCGTAGAAGAGGTCAGGAAATCCGGTCGAGCGAGCCTCGTTCCCACCGAAGACGACTACGATGACGATCTTCACTTCGAAGAAACTGATTCGCCAAGGCTACAGGAAATCATCTCTAAGCTGTCCTACGCCCAGAACAGGGTGGCCCAAGATAACGACAAGTACATTGTACCACGTGATGGGATTACGTCATTTGTATATTTAGCAGACGACAAAAATACTTCCCCCAGTAGGGCCAGAGTTGATTGATGTCTAATAACTAGTTTCAGTTACTTTGTTGCAGTTGTATGCAAGCAAAAGCAACCATGATGAGGACCCCGCACTTCATGGAAAAATACATGCAACAAAACGGCTGGATGTGAACGAAACTTTAGTATTAGGTTTTAAATTTAATTTATAGAATAAGAATAAAATCTCATCACCCAAATCAGTTGAAGAATATAAATAAGCGAGTTATAAATCCCACAACGTCACGTCAAAAAAAAAAAAAATTCGGAGAAATATAAACATTTTGTCCGCATCATTTCGTCCGTACCATTTTGTCCCTCAGTGTCAGTGTTGTTGCTTTTAGAGATAGACACGGACGTACTTTGGAATGTCATTTTCACTTTTATTAGCAGAGCTTGAGCAAGGATTGACCCTTTAGTTGATGGAAAGAGAACTTGTTTTTGGAAATGGTATAAACTGGTGTTTCTTTCCATTATGTGAAGGTATGTATAGTTAAAGACCTTCGACTGGAACTCAAAAAAAAAGGCCACAGTCTTTCTTGTTTTGTTTTTTTCATAAAATTTACAACAAAGGTATAAGGTTAACTCTCACGTGACTATGTAAGAGTCACGTGGGCATGTTAGTAGTCTTACGTTCCTTGTCTTAACTAATTCTATCAGACACGTGATCATGCAGCCATTGTCACGTGACTATGTAAGAGTCATGTGGACATATTAGTAGTGTCACGTTTCTTGTCTCAACTTTAATTCTATCAGACACGCGATTATGTGGTCATGGTCACGTGAATATGTTAGAGGTGTCACGTGGACATTTAAGCAGTGCCACGCGACTGTAAACAAAGCAAAGAACACTTGAAACGATGTAGTTGTAGTCACTTTATTTCAGCTGGCACTGGCATACGTCACGTGTCCATCAGACAAATACATCGATTAAATGCATACTGTGTCGAAAACCTCATTCGCGCTTAGGTTAAAAAAAAAACTATTAAACTATTGCATAGTTAGTTGTAATCTTATTAGAAGCTTTTAGCAAACATATAATTTTAATACGTTTTGACGCTAAAATATATACGTTAATAAATTTGCGAAAACAGTTCGCACTGAATAATTGATATCGCCGTAAAATGTAATAAAGTAGAAAAAAGCATAGCTTTTTGTTTGTTTGTTTGGTTTTTACTTTACAATACCATACAGAGAAATATCTGCTACACCAAAAAACAACCGCTGACATCAAAAACTCTTGGTTATTTTGGACTGCTGAAGTAGCGGTCAAAGAACCCCCCCCCCAAAAAAAAGTTATTTTTAACGTATCTCTGGCTTTTTCTAACCAGAACCGCCTTATAGGTTATGTCCCGTGCATTTGTTTTAACAGGAAGCATCAGAATTAATTTGATAAAACTGATAGAAATAAGCCGCTATGTTGAACTTTTCAAATTTAAAATCAATCACATTTTTTAGTTTTAAGGTAATTTACAGACCAATAAATTCTCTGAAAATTATGATGCATGGCTATGGACAAAGCAGCGATAAGGAATGCATTATTTTGATACACCGTTTATGTCCAACAACAAACCTCTACGGCAGTATGGTCTGTTGTGTTTATCACCTTTTTACTCCGCAAACCCACTGGGGATTCCGTGAAAATAGTACCCATAAAAGAGAGGAACTTCTTTTTAAAATATCCATTCGCTCTGTGTTTATGCATAACGCATAGATCACATCAGAGGTCAGCTGTTTTATAACAAAGTTTAATACAAAGCAACACTATTGTAGGCCACGCCAACACCTGTCAATCATTACCCCTACTGAAACGCCATTTATACCATCAACAGCTGACTAGTACTGATGAAATATAGTTCTGAATTTAAGTTACATCGTTTCAAGATCATTTCAGATTCACTAATACTTGTAAAAGAACCGGCATAAACAAACACACCGACGATTAGTAGAATGTTCATTTCACATCGGCATCTCCACATTCATGACAACAACAATGAAAAAAAAAGTGCTTAAAAATTCCGCACCATATCATTTAAACGGTTAAGCCTCCAGAACGACATTCTTCGTTCAATTTTCATTGGACATACATTGACATCGTTTGATTCAGGAACTTCAATAATAGTGAGACTGTGCACTGACCTAAGACAGGTCACTAACGGCGTTTTAAGTGCATGGGCAGCATTAGATATTCGGTAATAACTAGAAATGACACATTTGAGCAAATTTACCGGAAGTGAACCACACTCACAGGGCGCATGCCCTGCCTAGTATCTGCTTGCACAGTGCATGAAAACTAAATCAGTCTAATACAGCACACGTTAAATCTTCATCCCCGGCATATAAAAATAAATCAAATAAACCTTTAAAAAAACATTCAAAAATATAACACGTACAAAAATATATCAGTTTACAAATATATGTTTTTTGGTAGTTTTCTATCAATTATTCTGCATCCGACGTTCGCTCTTTTTCATTCCACATTCACCGTTCTTCGCTCCATACTCACCGTTCTTCACCCCACATTTACCGTTCTTCACTCCACATCCATCGATCTTCACTCCACATTCACCGTTCTTTGCTCCACATTCACCGTTCTTCGCTCCACACTCACCGTTCTTTACTCTAAACTCACCGTTCTTCGCTCCATACTCACCGTTCTTCACCCGACATTCACCGTTCTTCGGTCCACACTCACCGTTCTTCACTCCACATTCACCGTTTTTCACCCCACATTCATCATTCTTTACCCCACATCCACCGTTCTTCACCCCACATCCACCGTTCTTCACCCCACAATCACCGTTCTTCACCCCACACTCACCGTTCTTCACCCCCCCCCCCCCACACTCACCGTTCTTCACCCCACACTCACCGTTCTTCACCCCACACTCACCGTTCTTCACCCCACACTCACCGTTCTTCACCCCACACTCACCGTTCTTCACCCCACATTCACCGTTCTTCACCCCACACTCACCGTTCGTCACCCCATACTCTTTAAAGCAATTCGCCAAGGTGCAAACAATATCGTGTGGAAAGAAGCTATGACGAGCGCTACGCGTTGCTAGGCAACTTAATAATAAACTTCACAATAATAATAATGGATACATGGCCTACACACAGTCAACAAAGTCATGCTTACATTGCATTTCATCTACTAACCCAGACTAGTGCCTCTCAGCCTCTTGGTATTTAATACATGAACAGATACATCTGTACTATTAAACTTGGTACCACTCAAATAGTTAAATAAATTGTTCCTTAGAAAAACAAACAAAATCTCGAAAATGATCACCCCATTTAAGGCATGGACAAACACGAAACCATGTACAAAAGATTCCACAGTAAGCTTAAAACAGCCTGCTCTAAAAATAGACCTAACCACAAATCACTACACCAAAAGAGATCACATTTCAGGAAAAATATAATACTCCCCCCCCCCCCCCCCCGAGGCCATTAATATCCTTGAGAGTGGGAGAATTCACAGCAGTAAAATTGATTCACATAGCTCTATGCAATTACTCGAGCTTTCTCTTCCTAAATTGTGACGTTGCCAACGGGGTCGTCTAAAAAATGCCCCAAAAAATGTGGCGATTTTTGCACACCCTCTACGCAAAGCGCGCATCCTCCTTCTTTTACTATATTATTATCTACGGGTCCATTGCCCCAAAGTTTGGACCCGGGTCCGTCAATTGGAACCGAGAACCGTTCCATCCCTACGTTTGACTTGATTTTTTTAACAAACAGAATAACAGTGCACCAGGTGACGTCAAGGCCATTTACATGAAAACACACTATGTAACAGTCCGGTATATCAAACACTCTCGCAACCAATCGGAAAGGAGCTTTTTGTTTACAAATGCAACAAACGTTGTTGTGACTGGCTGTAATTCTGGCATCTGCCGTAGTGACGTCGGCAAATGACACTGGCACTGTGGCACCTGACGTAGTCACTACGGTAAATGACACTGAGACTACGGCACCTGACGTAGTCACTGCGGCAAATGACACTGTCCCTGTTTCGCCTGAAGTAGTCACTTAGGCAAATGACACTGACACTGTGCGTCGCCGCGGCAAATGACACTGGTATTGTGGCACTAGCTACTTCCACTCTGGGCAAGCCACTGTCCTCTAAGTGTGAACTGAGCAAAGCAACAGCAGCTCCTCCGCGCAGGAACCCGTTCTCAGCAGCTTCTCCGCGCAGGAACGCGTTCTCAGCAGCTCCTCCGCGCAGGAACCCGTTCTCAGCAGCTCCTCCGCGCAGGAACCCGTTCTCAGCAGCTCCTCCGCGCAGGAACCCGTTCTCAGCAGCTCCTCCGCGCAGGAACCCGTTCTCAGCAGCTCCTCCACGCAGGAACGCGTTCTCAGCAGCTCCTCCACGCAGGAACGCGTTCTCAGCAGCTCCTCCACGCAGGAACGCGTTCTCAGCAGCTTCTCCGCGCAGGAACCCGTTCTCAACATGGCACTGTCAATCACGCGGACACAATATCCAAGTCGCGTCCGAGTATTACAATTAAATGCGAAACAGCGGGGAATATGAACCACTCCCCCACCCCCCCCCCCCCCCTCCCGTACTGCCCACATCCATTCAAAGTCAGTAAATGTTTTCAAATCACAACACAGGGAAAAGACACAGAAAGAGTCGCCTCTTTATAAGGCGCATGACCGAGGCAGGAAAAAAAGATAAAAATAGACAGCTATGCCACAGTAAACCGAATTTCCTTAAATTGTTCTACTGCACTTCAAGCCCCTGGCGTATATATACATATATATTTGTAAGTTTCCAGATTGGGGGCTGAAACCTCGTATAAACATTGCAATAAAAAAAAACCTATGTCTAGACTATATTCCGGTCAGGATTTGGGCTTTTGGTGTTTACAGTAGCAATATTTTCGCAGTTCTGGCAGAGTTTTCAGGACACAGTGAGGCTGGCTGCCGTAAGCGTTAATCCGGCTAATCTCCTGGTTAATCCGCCAAGTCTCGTCCTTGACGTCATACTGCACGGTCGCCTTTTGGAAATAAACGAAACAACTTATATTTACACTACATTTCTATTTATATTATATTTATATTTGCACTACATTTATATTTAAATTGTATTATTTCGTAAAAACAATTGTTATCATAAGTTTATAGTAAACCATTTATTAGTACGCTGTGGATGGATGATTTAGTGAGAATCCTCATACAAGGCAGTTATGAACGTGTAAAATATAAATGCTGGTAGCCGGGTTCTTATCAAACCAGCGTGACCTCATTCAGCCCGTCATTAGTCCGTACTACAATTTGGTAGTACACTACATGTAATTCTACCTCACCTCATACAGCCCGTCATTAGGGCTGGTACGTACGATAATTTGGTAGTACACTACATCTAATTCTACCTCACCTCATACATCCCGTCTTTAGGGCTGGTCCGTACTACAATTTGGTAGTACACTACATGTAATTCTACCTCACCTCATACAGCCTGTCATTAGGGCTGGTCCGTACGATAATTTGGTGCCACACTACATCTAATTCTACCTCACCTCATACAGCCCGTCACTAGGGCTGGTCCGTACGATGATTTGGTAGTACACTACATCTAATTCTACCTCACCTCATACAGCCTGTCATTAGGGCTGGTCCGTACGATGATTTGGTAGTACACTACATCTAATTCTACCTCACCTCATACAGCCTGTCATTAGGGCTGGTCCGTGCTATGATTTGGTAGTACACTACATCTAATTCTACCTCACCTCATACAGCCCGTCATTAGGGCTGGTCCGCACGATGATTTGGTAGTACACTACATCTAATTCTACCTCACGTCACCTCACCAAGTGAGTACACTACATCTAATTCTACCTCACCTCATACAGCCCGTCACTAGGGCTGGTCCGTGCTATGATTTGGTAGTACACTACATCTAATTCTACCTCACTTCATACAGCCGGTCATTAGGGCTGGTCCGCACGATGATTTGGTAGTACACTACATCTAATTCTACCTCACGTCACCTCACCAAGTGAGTACACTACATCTAATTCTACCTCACCTCATACAGCCCGTCATTAGGGCTGGACCGTACAATGATTTGGTAGTACACTACATCTAATTCTACCTCACCTCATACAGCCCGTCACTAGGGCTGGTCCGTACGATGATTTGGTAGTACACTACATCTAATTCTACCTCACCTCATACAGCCTGTCATTAGGGCTGGTCCGTACGATGATTCGGTAGTACACTACATCTAATTCTACCTCACGTCACCTCACCAAGTAAGTACACTACATGTAATTCTACCTCACCTCATACAGCCTGTCATTAGGGCTGGTCCGTACGATGATTCGGTAGTACACTACATCTAATTCTACCTCACGTCACCTCACCAAGTAAGTACACTACATGTAATTCTACCTCACCTCATACAGCCTGTCATTAGGGCTGGTCCGTACGATGATTTGGTAGTACACTACATCTAATTCTACCTCACCTCATACAGCCTGTCATTAGGGCTGGTCCGTACGATGATTCGGTAGTACACTACATCTAATTCTACCTCACCTCATACAGCCCGTCACTAGGGCTGGTCCGTGCTATGATTTGGTAGTACACTACATCTAATTCTACCTCACCTCATACAGCCCGTCATTAGGGCTGGTCCGTACGATGATTTGGTAGTACACTACATCTAATTCTACCTCACCTCATACAGCCCGTCACTAGGGCTGGTCCGCACGATGATTTGGTGGTACACTACATCTAATTCTACCTCACCTCATACAGCCCGTCATTAGGGCTGGTCCGTACGATGATCTGGTAGTACACTACATCTAATTCTACCTCACCTCATACAGCCCGTCACTAGGGCTGGTCCGCACGATGATTTGGTGGTACACTACATCTAATTCTACCCTCACCTCATACAGCCCGTCATTAGGGCTGGTCCGTACGATGATCTGGTAGTACACTACATCTAATTCTACCTCACCTCATACAGCCCGTCGCTAGGGCTGGTCCGTGCTATGATTTGGTAGTACACTACATCTAATTCTACCTCACGTCACCTCACCAAGTGAGTACACTACATCTAATTCTACCTCACCTCATACAGCCTGTCACTAGGGCTGGTCCGTACGATGATTTGGTAGTACACTACATCTAATTCTACCTCACCTCATACAGCCTGTCACTAGGGCTGGTCCGTACGATGATTTGGTAGTACACTACATCTAATTCTACCTCACCTCATACAGCCTGTCATTAGGGCTGGTCCGTACGATGATTTGGTAGTACACTACATCTAATTCTACCTCACGCCACCTCACCAAGTGAGTACACTACATCTAATTCTACCTCACCTCATACAGCCCGTCACTAGGGCTGGTCCGTACGATGATTTGGTAGTACACTACATCTAACTCTATTTTGCTGCTGAAGTTTGTGATTCTCTCGTCGGGGTTGCTCTTCAAGAACCGCAGCACCTAAGGACATCAACAATCAACCATTTTTTATTGAAAACAGAGAATTTCGGCTTTATATTGTACTTTATGTTGAACTAACTCAACATTATACCAACATCGGGTCGATTGTGACCTTGACTAAACTGTCCGTGAATTGACGCGCACACATGCCAAGCTCGTGAATACACGTGGTCCATATAACACACGGACGGACACAAAGTCGTATCCAGCTCCCCCTCCCACGCCCCCACCCCTCCCCCCCCCCAAAAAAAAAAAGCAAGGAAAAGAAATTAAAAAAAAAAACACCTTGCATCCCTGTATTCGAAGAACAACAAAAAAATAATTCTCGCTTTTTTTTTATTTTCACACACTGGTACCTTTTCATTGGGTATGATCATTTTGGCGTCCTTGATTTCGCCCAGGCTGAGCTCCTCACACAGGCCCTCATGATCCTGCGTCAAACTGAAAAACAAAAATCAAAACACACAGAAGACGCGCGTTAATAATACAGCGTCTGAATGCATAAACCGGCGAATGGCATTAAAATTCCGCGTCCTTGTTTCCCGGTTAATATAACCACATAATGTAACCACATAACCGCATAAATCCTATAATATATATCTTTGTAAGGAAAATTGGCTATGCGATTAATGGCAATTTGCTGCCCAAAACAACGGCCTGATTAACACAGTCACATTAAATAACAGTGAAATGTTCACAGCGTTAACAAGATGGCAAAAATGACGTTCTCGCAGCCATGACGTTCGTTGCAGTTCCAACGCCAATAATGTATTTTGATATATGACGTCAATGCACAGGTTCTTAAGAACGCTGAGCTATCACGCCAATGAAATCTTCACAAGAACACTGTCACACGACGGCAACGACAAGTTCACACGGACACTGATACACAAAGTCAACGGGCACTGCTCACAAGGACACTGGATATACAAGATCCATGACAGGTTCACAAAGACAACAATGTACAATGTCAACGGACAAGTTCACAGGGACACTGATACACAAAGTGAAGGCACCTGTTGATGTGGCGCACGACTTTTTTTGCACCCTGGCGCACCAGCTCGTGGTCGAGCGCCACCTCTTCATACGTCATACACGTGCACCAGTGTATTTCGATGTGTGCCGATGCGCACGTGCGGTTCAGCGGGATCTCGTGCAACAGGCTGATGCCTTATAGCAGCAGCAGTAACCAGCACACCAACCGCCAGCCAGCAGCAACCAGCATACCACCACCAGCCAGCAGCAACCAGCACACCACCACCAGCCAGCAGCAACCGGCACACAACCGCCAGCCAGCAGCAACCAGCACACCAACCGCCAGCCAGCAGCAACCAGCACACAACCACCAGCCAGCAGCAACCAGCACACCAACCCGCCAGCCAGCAGCAACCAGCACACAACCACCAGCCAGCAGCAGCAACAACAAAGAGAACGAAAACAATTATATCAGGAAAAATAGGCAGGGGTAAACGTTTAATTTTTATACAGTTTTTTTTTTTAAATTAATCTACGTGAAAATCTGAATAAAAATAGAGAACGGGCAAGAACGAGGTAAAGGAGGAAACGCGGACAATATATGAAAATATGAAAGCGAAAGTGAAGCTGTAAAGTATATCCAGGAGATCCAGCAGCGCTACGTGGACATCGAATTGTGTCGTCAGGTTGAGGTGTGTGGGAGAGGGGGGGGGGGGGAGGGAAGGGGAAGGCGGGAGGGAAGGGGGAAGGGGGAGCAGACGGAGGTCGGTTACAGTGGTTATAAAACAGACCTCTAGCCTGGTGATTGACAGGCGTCGACGACCTCGATATATCCAGGAGATCCAGTAGCGTCTCATGGACGTCGAATGGCGTCGTCAGACGATCGACGTTCTTCTTTAAATTCTCGTACAACTTCGGGTACTTCTTTTGAAATTTCTCCGGGAACGTGAAGGACATCATGGGTAACCTTTCCTCTAATTTTCCCTGCACCGTCCTGGAGGCAGAAAAACCAGCTTTGCCGGTTATTTACACCGATCTCACACGCGCCACCCCATCCCCCCTCCCTCCCTCACCGCCTCCCCTCCCCTTCTGCTTTACTTCAATTTGCTAAGTTGTTCTTTTCTTTGTGCTCTATATTAAACATAAACATTCTTTTTAGTTTTTGCCTTATGGTAAGAGATGTAAGTTCCATTTTTCTTTTTTTTTAAATTTTTTTAAAAATTTATTTATTTATTTATTTATTATTATTTTTTTTTTGAGGTGGGGGGGGGGGTGGTTGCTATTTTTCTTCTTAGTTTTTGTTTTTGTACTTCACACTTGTGGTAGAGATGTAAGTTCTATGCCCTCTATTTTATTATTATTATTATTATTATTTTTTTTTTTTTTTTGAGGAGGAGGGGGGGGGGGGTTGGTTGCTATTTTTCCTCACTCACCAGCGGACCTTGCTGTAGCGTGCGCCGTGGTCTCCCATGACGACGAGCAGCGTGTTGTCAAGGTAACCGTTGTCCTTGAGGAAGCGTAGCAACGCGGCCAGATCGGCGTCCACGTATTGGCCTGGGTTGTTGTCGGCGTGCGTCAAGTCACCCGTGAAGCCCAGAGCGAACTTCGGTATGTTGTTGTATCTGCAGGACCAAATACACTTCACAATTTAGGGAAGACCTCTGGGGAAGGGAGGGGGGGGGGGGGCGGGAGGAAGGGGGAGAGGAGACATCACTGACTTTATCATGAAATCGAGCGTAGTTGAGCGTGAATGCGGGTTCCTCCTGCCCGCCCAGACAGTACCTCCGGGGGTTGGCGGGCGAGGGGCGGGATGGGGTGGGGGGTGGGAAGAAGCGGAATCCACTTCGTCATGACGGCAGGCTGCACTCACTTCATCATAAAGTCCTTCAAGTAGTTGAGTGTGAACGTGTGTTCCTCTTGTCTACCCAGGCGGTACCCCGGGGGGAGGGGAGGCGGGGTACAGGGAGGGGCAGAAGCGGCACTCACCTCATCATAAAGTCCTTCAAGTAGTTGATTGTGAACGTGTGTTCCTCCTGCCCGCCCAGACAGTGCTCGCGGGGGAGGGGGGGGGGGGGGTGGTGGCGGGGCAGGGGTAGCGGGGCAGGCTGCACTCACTTCATCATGAAATCCTTCAAGTAGTTGAGTGTGAACGTGTGTTCCTCCTGCCCGCCAAAGCAGTACTTGGGGGCCGGCGAGGGGCAGGGGGAGTGACTCACTTCATCATGAAGTCCTTCAGGTAGTTGAGTGTGAACGTGTGTTCCTCCTGCCCGCCCAGACAGTACTCCGGACTCGCCTTGTGAAGCCGGGCGTCGTGTATGGCCTGCCAGAACGGACGGATGTAATGGTCCACCGGACGTTCCTCGAACCCGTTGAAACGTAGCTGGAATGTCCCCATTCCTGAAGGAACAGCAGCAAATGGCGATTATTTCATACAATGATTTCTTTTTATTTGCACCTTGAAGAGTAAACAATCTGCCCCCCAGGGTTGTCAACAAATCACATTTCTTTCATAAAAAATCATGATTTTTATTTTTTTTTTACTGAAATCGATTTTTATAATTTAAATCACCAAAAATCAATGACGCCATAAATTACACAAAATACCCGTTTTTATCCCTTTTCCCTTGCTCCACCGAGCACTACACACAAATGCAACAACTACTTAATAAAATAGAATTAGACAGTGTGAAGCTACCCTCAGTCTTCTGCATGGTCACTGTTTACTTATCAGATAGCAACATACCAACACATCTTTGTTAAATACGCATAAATAAGGTGAAATACCGCTATTATATCTGATAGGGCAGAGGCATTTATCTACTGTTTATTCAACCTGCTTTTGAGGAAATCTACCTTCTGTCTTTTTTTTTTTTTTTTTTTTTTTTTTGGCAAACTAAGCAAAATCTTTTTTACAAGTATGCAAAATGGCCTATTTCTTGTCAACAAATGGCCGTTTTACTGTCAACAACTGGTCATTTTACTGTCAACAAATGGCCGTTTTACTGTCAACACATGGCCATTTCACTGTCAACAAATAGCCGTTTTACTGCCATACAAATGACCGTCTTCCTGTCAACAAAAGGCCGTTTTACTCCCAACAAATGGTCGCATTCTGCTTCAAAATGGCCGCTTGCCACAAAAATGGCCACTTTACCTGGCTGGTCCTCGGCGAACAGTGTGACGTAACCACTTTGCTCATACTTATTCCAAACGAAGGGAAATTTGTCCACGTACGTCGATCCTGCGTGTCCCCTTCTTACTTCCGGTAGTTCCGTTTCATTTTTACCTGCAATCCAGGGTTCAGATTTCGCGGTCGCCCGGACGCCCATGGCGACCAACTTTTGGCTCGGGCGACCAACTTTTTCGAGTTGGTGGCCCGAGTGGCGACTAACTTTTTCGGAGTATTTTCAGGTAAATACTGTTGATTATTTTAAACACCATTTTGTTGTTGTTTTTTCATGTGAGGCCGGTTCGACAAACTTTGCAAAAAAAAATTGCGCAGGGCGACTAACTTTTGTGCCGGGCGACCAGAAAAATTAACGAAGTCTCAACCCTGCAATCAAATAGAAACTAGTAGATCCTAAATTAGTGATTATTTACGCACAAGGCAATCACTGTGGTCCCAGGACTAAATAGCGGAGTGTCTGACTATAGAGTGCTTTGTGTCCACTAAAATTTCGGCGAAACAGCGAAAACTATGGGCAATATTGACGACAGGCTACTATGTACAAGATCGTTTATAATTCAAAATGAAAGGTTTAGATTTCAAGTAGAAATCGAGATTTACAACGTAAAACGCAAAAAAAAAAACAACAACAAACCTTTGTCTCAACTCAGATTTAGAAGAAAACTTGTCAAGGCCTTGACAAACATAAAATCTATCTGGAAACGCACACCATCAAGTAACACCTGATAAACAGAGCTCACAGATATGCGCTCTCTTCAAGCACGATCGGGTGTACTTCAAGTGACCACACGCCTCCTGCACTCACCAGGCTCGTGGCATGTGACGTCACGCTGAACTGAATAAAGTACAGTTGCTTTCTGCTGCAGCGAACACATTCATAAGGCCTTCCCTAAATATATGTGCAATGGGGGGTACAAGCCATCAACAAACACACACACGCAGCCGACATCGTGATGACGTCAGACTCATATCTTCAACGTCATCATGGAAAATGGCGTCCTTATACGGTCTTCAGCTGGCGCATGCGCACAAAAACATAAACTAGACCTAGGCCAGAAGTTTGTATCTGTGCACAGCCAAAAAGACACCCATCAGCCGCAAAGTAAAGAGGCCATGGGGAAAACCGGGCCATGCCAAAGAAAACTAGAGCAGTCTGCATAGCCCACATATTCCCCACAGGCCCCCCATCAGTTAAACACGGCCATCAATAGTCAAGGGCTGAAATTTTCTAAGTCCAGCTGGTCCATTTTCCTTGGACGAACCTGACCCATTTACAATACCGATCTGAGTTTGTTCGCATAGAAGCTACACACCAAGTTTCATTAAAATCCTTGCAGCAGCTCTTAAGTTATCGTGCTAACAAGCTGTTGATGACAGACCAACACACGGTCGATCGCATATATTCTCCCCCCCCCCCCATGGGGAATAAACAATGAGAGAGAACCAAAGAAAAACAGGTATTTTTACGGATAGGTAAAAAAAAAACAGCTGTGTTCAATTAAAAAATACTTACCGCACGTTTTTTATTATGTAATCTGTACCCACGAAAAATGTTGGTAGCACATAGTACAGGCCTCATTACTACACCCACTCTATCTCTTAACAATAGGCCTCTAAGTGCTGTTATCTTATCTTTTTTTCTGAACTGAACAAGTTTATTGTGCAACTTGTTCCCACACACGCGGAGTTTAACAATTATGTGTGACCCTCGCCAAAATGCCTTTCATATGGCACTTATTTTAAAAAGCTCATTATCTAACAAAATTCTTTGTTTAACATTTTCTAAAAAAAAACAGCTTGAAATGTGACGTCACAATGATCCAGCAAAGCATCCTGCCAGTTTTTTGTTTTTTTTTATTTCATAAGTATTCAGTGAGATATTCATGATTCGTTCGCCGAGACCTGTACTGCACTTAAAATTGTACTGTACTAGGGTAAAATTTTTAAGCCCCCCCCCCCCCAGGCTTTTTCCCCTCAGATTTGTCCGACATTTTCTCATTGAAATCGACGATATATGTCAAAAAATTTCCCTTAAAGTTGACCGGAAATTTGAACGCTGTACCAAGGAATTTCAACTGTTTCCCGTGTGAGAACGGGTTAACACGCAGCACATGTATTACCTGTTAGAATGGGTAACATTGCAGCTGTTGTCGCATCACCCACAATATTGTAGCCGTTCAGTATGACAGCTTTTAGGACGTCTCGTAAATAAGCGTACGTCTTCGGCAATTTCCGCTGATAGCTCATGTGCGACATGGAATCCATAGCGAACATCAAGACATTCATCTGCAGCGAGTTGCGCTTCGGCCGCGTCGTCGTGACGCGTTCCATGACGTCATCCTGGATGGCTACCTGCGCAAAGTATTGATCGAAATCTGCACTGTTTATGCCTGGCCAGTTCTGATAGCTGTTATAATACTCATTCTGCGAGTCGTACGTGGAATCAAGCTGGTCGTACTGATCATATTCGTCTTCGACACTCTCATCGTCGTCACCTTGATCGTCACCTTCTGCCACTTCGTCATTTTCGTCATCGTCACTTTCGTCTTCGTGCAAATTTTCCGAATTCTCCTTCTCTTCCAAAATGGCGCTTTCCTCTTGTTTTAAATCTTAAGGGAAAAAAAGCAAAAAATATCTGTATTTATTATTGAGTTAAAACGTATTAATTTCTAAACTCAGTTAGACATTACCGTTAAAAGTGAAAAAGAAATTGCTATATAATATAATTCTACACGACCAGGCACATAAGCAACACGCATAAAATGATACCTTCCCTCCCTCCCCCCCCCACCCCGCCCCCCCCCCCTTACCTTTGTGTGCGTATATATTATCAGGCATATCAGGCATGCCCATGCTACCCAGCATCCTCGGCCGGTGTATCTCCCTTCCGTCCGCCCCTGCCTCACTTCCGTCTTCCAGTAACCTCCTCAATGGCGCTCCCCTATCCACTTCCGGTGGGCCCCGATCGCTGTCGTCCAGGTAGCACTGAACCCGGTAAAAGTCATGCTTTACGTCTATTTCGAATGGTGCTTGATCCCGGACGTGAGCACGTGACACCTTATACGTCACATCCGTGTCCCATTCGATTGCCGTATATTCACATTTAGAGAGCTTTCGCTTGCCCAATACTGTCTGGTTAATATGTATGCTGCCGTTTTGAGTGTAGAATAAAACGTCACCCTCACAGTCGAGCGGCCGCATGTGGTAAAATGCGAAATGATTGGCGTCATTCTCCAGACGAAGTTTCGGCATTTGGCAAATTCGTTCTTCGTCCTCTTCGTCCTCGAATAAATATTTTCGACGCAAACGACCCCTGCCGCCTGAAGAACGGAGACAAACATCACGAATTTAAGCTCATCATTTATGCGTTAATGTATTATAAGCAAAGACCACTGGTATCATATTTACGAAAATATCTCGAAATTCACAACATCACTTTTTCAGGGTTACCTGAACGAAATAATTGCAGAACAATTCCGAAATAAAATCAACCTATTTTCAATAATTATGATTTACTTTTGCTTTTCAAACACAAAATGAAAATTCGGAAACATGTTCATTAGTAAGCTTCATCCGCTATCAGTTTGACTCGGTGAGTTTAAGTCGTGCTTATGTAACTTGCTCAAGTGCACATTCCTTTTGCTCCTTTTTCTTTTGGGGAGGGAGGAGGTGGTAGAAGGAGTGGGAGAGAGGGGGGAATATGGTAGTGGGGGGGGGGGGGGGGAGAGGGGGCTGAGGGGGTTGGTGGGAGGAGTGGGAGTGGGAGAGAGGGGGAATATGGGAGTGGGGGGGAGAGGGGGCTGAGGGGGTTGGTGGGAGGAGTGGGAGTGGGAGAAAGGGGGAATATGGGAGTGGGGGGAGAGGGGGTTGGTGGGAGGAGTGGGAGTGAGGGGGGAATGTGGAGTGGGGGAAGAGGGGGCTGGGAGGGGGTTGGTGGGAGGAGTGGGAGTGGGAGAGAGGGGGGAATATGGGAGTGGGGAGAGGTGGCTGGAAGGGGGTTGGGGGAGAGGGGGCTTGGAGGAGGTTGGGGGAGAGGGGGCTGGGAGGGGGTTGGTGGGAGGAGTGGGAGTGGGAGAGAGAGGGGAGAATTTGGGGGTGGGGGGAGAGAGGGCTGGGAGGGGGTGAAGGAGGGTGGGCGACAGGGGGCTTGGAGTGGGATCTGTGCCTCACCTAAATGTCCAAATGCGCCAAGTCCGCCCGTCTGCACATTATCCGCGACTGGGCTGCTCTCTTCCTGCATAAGAAAAACCGAAGTATGATTTCAAACTGAACGGCATAATTGCAATAACATCCTTTGACCGGGAAGAAAACACAGCCGAATCAAGATTATTTTAGTCGCAAACTCTCCACCCCCTCCCACCCCCGCCCCCCCCCCCCCCCCCAATCCCCTCTCCATCCCCGAATAAAAATGCAAAATATGAGGTGCGTTCAAAAACTAAATGAGCACGTTACTAAGGCAACTACTCCGTGGTATTACTAGTTGAGCTATGAAAAGGATAACCATCAAACACAAGTCCCATTGTGACAAATTTTCAGCCGCCCCAGGCCCTCCACATCGGTGGGGGGGGGGGGGAGGATAAAATAGGTGGAGATATTTGGAAAATGGTCGCAGCACTTACTTGCTTCTGTTGAAATTTTTTTTTTTTTTACCTGCAATCCTGACAGGAAATTCACGCAAAATATGAGCACAGCAGCAACGCAGGCAGCCAGGAACAGGTTTGGCAGCTTCCGGCGGATGTACGTCAACGGCATTCGAATCGTGGCCATCATTTGCGCAAAGTACGACTGTGTTTCTGCAGATGACAACACATCATTGAGCATGGGTGATTTCAATGGCTCTGGCGTTAACATTTTGAACTGCCAGCTGTCCCCAAAAAAAGCCAATGAGCGTCCTGAATATGGTTCAAACTTTACCTGATAACGTTTCGCACGAGTATGTGTATCACTTGTGTGAAGAGTAGCGAGGAAAATGAGTCTTCCCAGTGGCGATTATTCTGTGTAAAAGGTCATTGATAATGGAAGTGTCAAATGTCAAAGGTCAATGATAACTAGAGCCTCAAAGCGACACGATCCGTCGCGTGAAATCGGTGATGAGGCAGAGACATGATCCCCCGTGTAACGCGGATGATCCATTAAATCGGTGATGAGGCAGAGACACGATCCCTCGTGTAATGCGGATGACGCGTGAAATCGGTGATGAGGCAAGAGACATGATCCCCGTGTAATGTGGATGATCCACGAAATCCTGATGAGGCAGAGACACGACCCGTCGCGCAATGCGGATGACGCGTGAAATCGGCGATGAGGCAGAGACACGATCACTCGTGCAATGCGGATGACCTATTAAATCGGTGACTGAAGTCGGTTTGCAAAGTGCCATACTACTTTCATCACGTTCATCATTTTTTTTTCATTCTAAAATTTGTGCATTTTTAAACTTCAAAACAATCCAATTAATGGTTTTGGAGATCTAGCCTGGCCACGAAGTTGAAACTGCGCTAAGTTCCAAAAATATTCTGGCAATTAACATGAATCCCAACTAAAATACGACACAGCACACCTTTAATATGTGCTCTATCCGTGTGTGAAATTTCAAAACAATCCGACCTATGGTTTCGAAGATATAGTCCGGACAGACGGAGAGACAGACAGAAAAGGTCAGAACTACATCCCTCAGCTCCACGGGGGATAACGATACGGTGCTAAAACTGTAACTGCGTGTGACTTAATGAAGCAGGTTACCCCTTCCGCCTCCCACCCTCCCCGGCCCCCTCCCCCCACTCACGCCAGTATGACAAAAGTCAGTCTGATTTGGTAATTCACCCAGACTGGAAAAACTAAATAAATATGAGATAAATATCACCTAAATTTCTTAGAGCAACTTCCATCCCAGATCTGTAAAGTATCCAACGATCTAATCTATTCATTGTTATATATTCCATTTATGTTTATTTATTTATTTCTATTTATGTTTACATTTTATTTGATTGTCCTTTTCCAAATTTTAACATTTTTCTGTTGAATTATCGAGATTCAAATTTGAACTGACATTATTTATTTTTATTTATATAAAAATCAGCCACGCTGATGTTTCACGGAAAGTTGATGTGATTAAATATGCCCAAGCCATATCTTTTTACTGTGTTGCAGTGGTCCAGTTATAAGAGAATCATGGTCTTTTTAACCTGGATGGGTTGCGTGTTTATCAACACGTAAAACAAAACCCTGCAGGCTGTTTTTTTTATAATCATTTTTATATTGATGAGGTTGTTGGTTTTCAATTTGAATTAGTTTTACTGCAAGTTTGAAAAAAAAATAAACTGTGAAGTGAGTATGCAAACGTAATTTGAACTTTGAGGCAAGAAAAATGACGAAGTATTTTCATACTGTCCGAGTCACATGTGCCTCCGCGTTTTGATCACTCGACAGTTGACAGCTGAGGTTAACAGTATAACTTTCTTAACTTCAACTTAAAAAATCTACCTCATGAAAGAGTTCCGCCTGTTTTGGAATTTGAAAAAAAATGGCATAAATTGAAAATATTGAAATTTTCTTAAATTCAGAATAAAAGCTACCATTGACAGAGGACGTTGCTAATATCCAACACAACAAATCCAACACAATTCCACAGTGACCAGGGCTGGAAAAAATAAGATTTTTTCAAAAAAAATCATGATTTTTGATTTTTTTTTATTTAAATTTGATTTTTTTTTTATGTTTTTGATTTAAATCAAACTGAAGAGAAAAACGACAAAATATCCCAAAGCACCACCTTTTAACAGTTAATAACAGACTCGTCACACTCTCTTGCACTTCAAAACATTTACATTTCACAAAATCTGTGACAACTGTCCTTAATTTTCAAATATTAAGATAACTGACGTCAAGTTTAATTCTTCATTTATTGAGCAATCGGTAGCAAAACGCCAGTTTCCAGCCTTTTCCACTCCGAGGTTTGTTCAATTAACAATCAAAAAATTGAGTCAAACATTGCTAATATCCAACACAACAAATCCAACACAATTCCACAGTGACGGACCATATAATCAGCCAACACTTCAGACTCTAAAATAGCTGTATGCATGAAAATTGCTCTCAATCATGCTCTCAGCATTTTTGGTATACTTGGCACCCGCATCTAAGAACTTTCTTAACTTATTTTCTTAGTCTGTACGTAACATAATCATGAGATTATGGGAATTCCCTTCGTAGTATTATGAAGATACAGGGTTCTAAAAAATAAATTTGCACTATTGCGCCACTCAGATGTGTACAAATATGTTTCCAAATTTTGCCATTGCTCTCTGCGACACTTTTCCAATACTCCATAGCTGTTTAAAGAGATATCACGATGCGCTTACATAGCCCGGATTACTTGAGTAATCCTGGTGAAAAAATGAAGAAAATCTATCTGTTTAAGCAGCACAAAATGCAGTAAATAGGTTAGAATTATCTTATCTACAGGAACACAGGGTGGATTGGGCCGCGGCATCAGATCAGTGTTAACTTAAAAGACACCGCCCCCTCCCCCAGAAATTTTTGGCGCTTCCCTGTTTACTTTACTGGTTATATGGCTGATGGCACTTTTCTGTCTTCACACTGTCAATCATGTGTGCGCAAACGTACTGGTATTTTTTTTTCAAACTTTACCTCTATTCAAATTCGATAACGGAACCATGATTGCAGCCTGGCAAAAACAGCTGATCAGTCTTGCCAGTTTAACTTCTTTTCTTGGACAACACATGATGATATCAATACTATGATATGTACTCAAGCACCCAAGTATATGTCGAGCTATCTAGGTAAAACTCCCATTCTTTTGAACAAACACCCTTGCCCTTCATCAAATTCTAAACCGGACAAGGGGCAAAATTAGTGATAATTTATGTATTTTCACATCCTATACCTTTACAAAAACTTTTTTCTGTCACCAATACAAAACTTGAAGACATCTTTATCAGTCTGAAAGAGAAGCATCTGTTGAAAACTTGTGGATAAGGACTTGTTATTAATCCTCTCACAAAGATTTGCAAAGACAGAGCATTTCCCCACTGGTATCTGCGAATTAACTCTACTGAGCATGCGCACTGGAAAGAATATTACATAACATAAACTAGTACAAAACGCACAAGTTAAAGCTTATTTTTGAGAGACAGATCAAATTACCCTTTTATGGCTTTACAGGTAAACACTGTTAATTTATTTTTTCCCCTTTGGTAGTCTTGATTACCTCCAAGAAACGGCTGAGGTTTGGTTTTAATTCCTCAGTATATAACGGTATGCAAGTGAGCTGTGCTCGCTTTGAGGCACCTCTTGAGGCGATTTTGTGCAAGATTCAACGAGCCACAAGTCTTTGTTGGCATTTGCTATAAAGACCCTCAAAGTACAACGGCAATGATATACAACTTCTGTATCACGCTATCTATAAAAGAACAGAATACGGAAATAACCACAAATATCCTGCAATAATTGACATTTGTTTACATCCAGGGATCATGGATTATTACGTGAAAAAGTGACAGTAAATTTTGTAATTAATCACCAAAAATTTTTGAACTGATATTTCAAAAAGTGTGGAAGAAATTAAAAGTTGAATATTGTGGTTGCCTCATTTCGCATCTATCAATTTTATGAGTATACGTTTTAGAGATAAGATATGACCCCTTTATTTAAATTAATGGTCACTGGACATTTAAAGGCTAACTTTTCTTTAAATGGTAGGACTACCTAAACCAGTTCATGTTCGGCATTTTGCTATAGTTTTTCTTTTAATTAATTTTACAGGTTTATGTGGTTATATAATAAATTAATTCGCAAAATTTTTATATTTCGATATGAAAAAATAATATGGCGGATTAAAGTTGTCCTAAAATATTTTGCCCGAAAATATTTAATTTCCCTGTAACTCAACACAAACACTACAGATGGCTTTGTAATTTCTGGAAACATGTCTAAAATTCTACAGTTTCGGCATTCCAAAGGGGAACTCCATTACACCGAAAACAAAAAAGTAATAGTTGAAAACTACCCAAAAGTGGCGGATGGTCGTAGGTTACTGTAGAGATTTCGCCGAAATGTCAAATTTCTCCTGCACCATTGAGTAATCGTGTTTTAACAACCCGTACGCTACTTTAAAATTTTATAAATTTAAAGTTTTAACACATCGTTTTAAGTTTCAATTTCTTTTATGTTTCGACAATGAGCTGTTTTGTTACATTTGTTCTACTTATACTTTTCCATTATTGGTATGCAGGATTCGTGCTTCAGAACATGTGAAGCTGATCCCTATCAGCGGAACAATGGAAAGCTTCGCGGCTCTTACAGAGAGGTACACGAAATTATTTAAGAAAGAGCTGACTCGGAGCTAAGTCTTGGTTCACTTGTTTCTGGGTCATGTATCAGTCGATGTTTATAAACGTTTAACAAACGCTTCTTTCATAAGAAAACAAAGTCTTACCACTTGATGTGCTAGTTTTATCTATCTGACTTTCAATTATCTCATTCATGTGGAGAAGATTGAACTTTGAACGCTGATGACTGGCGTTTGTTTACAGTGTCTTGAAACTATAAAAAACCATGTGTTGATCGTATACAATTTTGGCTATTTGTAAAACATCACTATTTTTTAACTTCACAAATCATATTGACTTTAATTTCCAGAGTTCCACGTATGCTTTTCCACTTCCCACCTAGAATGGATCTCGCGTGTTTTTTTCTTCATATGCTCTCTATGTGGAATATTTTGCTAAACTGTGGAACGTCAGATTGTTTTGTTTAGTGTTGTATTTCATGTGCAGCATTACTATTCATCTCGTGTACTTTCCTGTTTACTTCTTATAGTATCCTTAACCTTTATTTAATGACCGCATAGACTTCAATTTAGCCAAGAATCAGAATGTAAATTGGCATGTCTAAAATTTAATAAATATAATTGTTGCTATTTGACAGTTATTTGTCTAGGGATTATTTGTGATAGGGTCGCTATTGGAAAAGATTGAACTTTAACCACTGACGAGCACATTTATAAACTTCAATGAATAATAAACTATGAAGTCAAACCTTTATTTGTAGGCAACCGCGTTACTAAATTAACGATTAATGAAAACTTTTAAAGGATTTTGTTGTAGAATATAAGAATAAAAATAAATTGTGAACTTCTTAAGTCGATTATTGATATTTGATAATGCATTACAAGCAGGTAGTAAGATTAAAATTTTTAGAAAGTTGAGCTGAATTTTACATTTCATGATCTTTTTTAAATTACATTATAATCTATCGAACCACTAAACAAATATATGTGGTGTGTCCAAATATTTTTTGTTCTGGTTATTAAAACCCTGAGATTTTCTTAGCAAACATATAATGACGAAATATCCATATTTCCTTAAAATTACTTATTTCTTTGGTCATATGTATCGTAAGCGTCTTTTAAACTAATTTTTGCTTTTGCGGAATTCAGGGCAAACACTATATGGATAATAATGCAAGTATTTTAAAGTGTAAATATGACAATTAAATGATGCTATTCTATAACATAAGCATGAGTTTTTAATGATAGTCAAATTTATTTAGCACAAGACATGGTTAAGTTGCATTTTACTTTTTTGAAACAGCTTACACATTAATAAATAGAATCAATGTGCTAAATTTTAATAACTGAACAATTTCATTAACTTAAAAAGAGATCCCAGATTGCAATTACTTGCTTTTTTAAGACATGAAGTATTTTGTGGAGACTTGTTTTACTTACGCACTGTTTATTAATACTTAAATTATATTGAATTTTACCGAATAAAATCAGACTGGTTTACTTGGTTTAAAATCATATAATTGCTTTGCCGAACTGACAAATAAATAATGCCCAATTAATAGTCGCACCAGTGTAAGGAAGTGGAGGAAAACTGGTTAAAAAATGTCAACGACCCAAGTTCTGCTTGATGCTGATGCTTATCTTGTGTGTCTTACACATGCACTCTCAACAGAAAAAGAAGAAATAATGGGACTTCTTATTGGTGAGGTGCGTTTGAAAGTCTTCTATTTTCGCTCGCAGTCCCCATAACCCAAATCACACTTTCAGTGTTTCGAATAAAATGCGAAAGAATTTCGACTCCGAGGTAACAGGGTAAAAACTGAAAGAAATGATAGAAAAATATAGAAGAAATATCACAAAAACAGCTTATACTCGGAACATAAAAGAAATTGAAACTTGAAACTATTTTGTTAAATCTTTAATAACCTTTTAAAATAGCAAACGGGTTGTTAAAAACCCGATTGCTCTTTGGTACAAGAAAAATTTGGCATTTAGGCGAAATCTGTCTATCATTTCTTTCATTTTTTACCCGGTTCTTAGGCCCCAACCCTTCGGTTGTCCGTCATCGCTTTATACCCCTATGAATTTGGGGGGGCGGTTGGGGCCTGCTTGTGTTTCACAAATACTTACTTGTTTTTACTCGAAACGCAGAACTTTTGCGCATTTTTATTGGGAACCCCCAAAGTGTGTTTTGGCTTATACGAGTAATAAAAGTAACCTTGACTTATTTGCATTTTATGACAAATTCATTGTGTGGCCAAAAATTTGTTTCAATTTTGCAGGTCCACGTATTATTTGTGTTAATTAGTTGATTCATACTTAGAATTTTGTCTAAAGTTTTGGCGTTTACGTCGTACAGCGAATGACAGGACTCCCTTTTTTGGGGGGGGGGGGCAGGTAAAATGCATAGGAATCAATGGACAAATGGAGAAAATGTTAAAATCATTTTAAGATAGGTTTAGAACTCGGTTAGGACTAGTGAACCATTTTAATAATACTATTAATAAATACGCCCAAATGAATTTTTGACCCCTTATAGACCTGTTATGACAGAGAAAAATGACTTCTAACACATTTATCTTATTTGTTTCTTTATGTTTTATATCCAATTGGATCCTGCATATTTTTTCCACTAAGCATGTGCAGTCGAACACGTGTACGGGCTTATTAGTTGGGATAAAGGTGTAAAGATATAATAGAAAAACTTGTAAAATCAACAAATTTCTAGTTTACTAGAAACATTCGCAAATGGGTTGAATAATGTGTAAAATAGTTCTTAAAAGCTCAGATCATTAGATATGAAAGTGCGCATGTTGAAAGAAAATATAATTTCATTTTTTCACATATTACTTCTTTATACTTTGTCCCAAATAATTGCAGTCGAAACAACACCTCCGCAGAAACGGTTCGAACGCACAAATGGGCTCATGGTGTTATAAATATAAGTCACCGTTTTATATTACACACAACCTGTTAGTTTTAACAACACTTTAATTCAAGTGTGTTTGTTTGACAGATGAGTGAAGACCGGGCCTGCCACATATCGGCAGTGATTTTACTCACACGTTCAGACAAGCAGCCCGACAGAGTGGAAATCTCGCCAGAGCAGTTAGGTGCTGCTTCCAGTGAGGCTGAAATATCCTTCGTTGATTGGGTCCATCAAATTAGCCTACTCATTCTGTGAGCTACGTGAGGGGTTTGGGCAAGAGAGCTATCACAGAACCGATTTTAAAGACATGCGTAGTAATTACCCGTAATTTTTTTATCTGCCTTTTTGCCATTTTTAATGAAGGCTCTTTGGTGACGTAATTTTTTATTTGCCTTTTTTTTTTTGTCATTTTTTAATGAAGAGTCTTTGGTAACGTTTCTTTAACAACCAAGAGCACCATTTAGCGGCAGAGATGAGGAGGCCTATGCGAGTTGTAGGCTGGTACCACTCTCACCCTCACATCACAGTTTGGCCATCGCATGTCGGTAAGTATGCCGTATGTTGGCTAGTGCTGTTTTCAGAATGCGTGTAGTTAGAGTCACTGTAAGTAAGCGAGTTTTTCTGTATCTTCCCTGTTTGATATCAGGCCGGTTCTAAATCAGTGATGCGGCTGATGGGTTGGTAACACAGTTGTCTTAGGGGGTTGTAGGCTGGTGAGACTCATTCTTACATCACGGTGTGACCGCCACATATGGGCAGGCGAGTTGGGTGACTTAGAGCACACATGGATCAGTCTGTGTCATTGCATAGAATTTCAAGTACACAATATATTGATTGGCGTCATATATGATTGCTGATGGCGGATGACATTTATGGCACGTTGTAGCTGTTGTCATGTATGTCGAATGGTGTTTGGCATCAAGTATTGACGCGTTGTGGCTGACGTCATGTATGACGGGTTGTGGGTGACGTCATTTGTCACGCGTTGTGATTGACGCCATGTGACGCGTTGTGGTTGACGACGCGTTGTGATTGACCCATGTGGCGCGTTGTGTGACGACGTGTTGTGATTGACGCCATGTGACGCGTTGTGGGTGACGACGCGATGTGACTTACGGCAGGTACGGCGCTTGTGTTGCAGATGTGAGGACGCAGGCCATGTACCAGATGATGGACGAGGGCTTCGTCGGCCTCATCTTTTCCACTTTTAACGAAGACAAAAATTCAAAGGTGTATTACATTGCTACATGTGTTTTTAAGTATTTCTCAATTCCATGTAACCCAAATTCTCCTAGGTATTAGCAAACTTTTTTTCATCGCCCCCACCCTTCCCCAAAGAAGAGGTTCGCTGTATGACATGTTCTTTACTATTATAGTTTTGAAGGATTATCCATTCAAAAAGTCAAGTCAAAGTAGTAAATGAGTTTGTCTTTAATATTTTTATCGTCATGGCCGTTTAGAAACGGTCGAGATGTACAGTAAATGTATGATAAACTGTATTTTGTATTTTCTAGTTTACTTTGAATGAGAACTGCACTGATAGGGTGTATGTAATATTTTAATTTGCAGGTTAACCGAATACAAGTGACCTGTTTTCAGTCAGTAAATCAAAGTCCAGAGGGAGAGCCACCACTGTAAGGATATGCGATAGTTTACTCGCTTGACTTACTTTTCTGTCGTCTAGATTCTATCCTCAGACTAAGGTCTGGTCTGGGCCTAAATCGTGTGATAATTTATTCAGAACGTTTCGCGCAAATAGTTAAATTAGCTTTGTATTAACGTATTGTTTTCAACCGCCATCAGTTGAAAAGAATTGGGATAACTTTGCTACTCGTTGAGCACTGGCGGGTACTTTTTATCGCTTGCCGAACTTGTAAGTCTGGTTATTATCCAATAAACGCTTGTGTCCCATCATTTTAAGGCTGAAGACTTTGTGAATTTAGTCACTCGACGCTCTAGTTTGTAGCCCGATTGACTCTAATGATAACACTTTAAAATACGCAGAAAGTTTGGCATCCACAAAATCTCATCCCTCACTATTGTGTCAGCTGGCCATAATGTTCTTCGACACTCGTGTTGTTTTTTACAGGTATGTCAAAATTGATATTCCCCTTCACATCGTCCCGACCCCAAATATCCGGAGACCGAATCTAGCGTGCTTGGCCAAACTTCCCTATCTGCTGAGTGAGGAGGAGACTCAATTGTACCAGAAGACAACGACATCTAGCGGTCACGATCTGGTGACGGAAATTCACAACGCCTCAGGTGCTTGCTGTCTTTTCATTTTGGTTTTCTCAAGCCTTTTCTTTTCTTGTTTGCTGTTTAAAGCCAAACTATCTTCTTGCTAAGATATGTGAGGAATATTTATTACAAGTAACAATGCCCAGGTCAGAAGTGAAGCTACTTTTTTCAACCTTCTCCAATGTGCAAATTTTTATTGCGGCTCTTACTAAAAGTTTCCAGTTGCAGTATTTAACATGTCCTGGTGAGATATTGCTGCTGGTATCGGTTTTTTTTGTTTTTTTTTTTTGTTATTTTTTTACCTACCAGCATGGAAGTTGGTGGTGTTGAAAATATTAAAAATTTACATGATTTATGTATTAGTAACAATAAGTAAAAATGTTATTGGTAACACCCTCAAGTCTTTAATCTCGAAGTTTACGCATGGTTTTACTTCCTTTTTGCAGTGTATTCCAAGTCCTTATGTCACATCATGGAAATTTTAAGCGGACCTTTAGCCAAGTCTTTAGAATCTAGACTAGAACAAAACCTTAGTGAAATTAAAAAACTCGAAGCAATGAAACAACAGCTCGCTGTAGCGGTACAAGCTCCAGCAGGAAAGACAACGTCAGTGTGACGTCACCCATGTGATGGTACAACTAGACGTGATCATGCGTAGTACTAGTGATACACTTAGTGACCCTATGGCGGTACTACAGTGATACTTGCTGCTGCGGTGCTACTATAATGAAACGTGAGACGGATTCTATTGTGCTACTACAGTGATATGTAACCCGTGGTACTGCAGTGATACGTGACCCTGTGGTGGTACTAGATGATACGTGCTGCTGTGGTCGTACCTCAGTGATACCGGATCCTGTGGTCGTACTACAGTGATACGTGCTGCTGTGGTCGTACTGCAGTGATACGTGCTGCTGTGGTCGCACTTCAGTGATACGTGCTCCTGTGGTGGTACTGCAGTGATACGTGCTGCTGTGGTCGTACTACAGTGATACGTGCTGTTGTGGTCGTACTGCAGTGATACGTGCTGCTGTGGTCGTACTACAGTGATACGTGCTGCTGTGGTCGTACTACAGTGATACGTGCTGCTGTGGTCGTACTGCAGTGATACGTCCTGCTGTGGTCGTACTACAGTGATACGTGCTGCTGTGGTCGTACTATAGTGATACGTGCTGCTGTGGTGGTACTGCAGTGGTACGTGCTGCTGGGGTGGCACTCGATTAGAAACTCCAATATTTAATCAAGCAAGCCAGATACATCAACTCATCTACCTTGGAATGCTGTTCGTTGTGGTGAAAATTTCTATATTTCAGTATTATAACGTCAAATTGTAAACTTCATGTCAAATAAATGAGATTCAATAACAAGTTATATATGTTGTAAAAAAAACCTTCAGTGGCGGAATAGAGCGTCAGAGTATCGATACCAGCTTCAGATTTCGAACCGGTTAGCCAGGTGGTAGGAATACCAGAGATCAATAAACCATACTGAAAATTGAATATATTTTCTTTTTTCATTGAAACAATGCCGGTTTTTAAAGGAAAATCGATGTCGCGCTACTTTTTTTGTATGTGTCATTTATGTGTCGATCTGCACAGGTCTTGTGATATCGATGGGATAAAATTAGGGTTGGCAACTTGGCTCGCAGTAAAAGTGGCCTTCGGTTACTGTATTTATGGGGTGGATTCAGTGTGTCTGTGTGCACAGACTTTCTGTCTCCATCCCTGAAAATTGTATATAATTCATAGCGTATTTTAGCATAAAAATAATGTACTGTTGTGCTTACCTTGATGGGCTAACTGTACAAAGTCGGAACAACCAATGAATTGATATAAAAATAAAAACGCACTTTAAGTTTTGGTCATCTTTTATTACTTTCTACCACATTTGAATGACTTCCATTCGATGGAAATAAACTTAAATGTTATGTACAAAAAAGATATGTTTTAAAATCAAGAAAAAAATACCCTTACTAAACAACCAATACAGGCTTATTTCATCCAACGAAACCAAAAAAAAAAAAAAAAACTGTTATACATATCTAGCATTTAAATAGAGCTTTCAACCAATTTTTTTCCATTTATAACGGCGCTCAATGAAGCAATCCCAAAAACGATAACGGAACTTTGGAGCACTCGGCCATTAGAAATAATACATTGTTTGTATCTGGAGTTTTGACTTGAGGAACCCCACTTGTGTTAGCACGCAGCTTCTCCAAGTATCTCACAAAAATCAATAGCTAGTTACCAATCAGCTCAGCCTATCATGTAGCAGGTATATGTTCCTATGTACAATCAAACTAAAAGAAAAAAAAAAAAAACAAGAAAACCCGAGAAAGGCATACATGATCAACTTACACTGGAAATGATAAGAAATTAATCACCCACATAAACACTTAGCTATTACAGTTGTGACGTAGGTGACGTTCGCCACCATCACGAGATTCTACCAATAATTGTTGATCTGCGTTTCGAGTTTCATGGCAGAAAGACCTAGTCGAAACAACAAGCTACTATTAATTATCGCAGGTAGACTAAAACTCGGTGCGACTCATGCGTATGCTGGGGGGGGGGGGGTGTGAGGTGTATAGGCAAGGAGATAGGAAGGGGGGGACGGGGGGGGGGGCTTTGGTGGGCAGGATTGGACCGGGTTTAGCACCGAAAACTACATATGTACATAGGGATGATTCAAAGGAATTTTTTTCATCGTATTAAATTCGCAGTGTCCGTAAAATATTTTCTCCGCCAGTATGTTTTGCACTCCCCCCCCCCCCCCCCCCCCCCACCACCCGACTTCCCTATTATAACATAATTTACATGCCACTTATTAAGAAACGAGCCTTGTGCATGTGAAGGGGAGGGGAGCAGGGGGCGCAGGTGTTGAAAGGTGGGTGAAGGTGCGATTTTGTATCCAAAACCCGTATTACAAAAGCAGTACATTACAACTGATTGCATAAATACTACAATAAGAGTCTTATAAACTACTGGCGTGTACACAAACATGCGATATACCGACGAAAAATGAACAATTTGTGGCTTAAATGAACACCTTTCATGGACAACAAAATATTAATATACACGCATAAAAAGTCTTCAATAAAACATGTAAATTGTTTCCCCTTATATAGTCATTTTTTTATTTAGCACTTTCTAATTACAACGCAAAAATTGCAAAATAAATATTCTTCTAGACATGCAGTGACCGCTGGTTCACGCATGCCTTGCAAAAGATATTGGGCCTGTAGATGCATAGATACGATGTGAACAGTCTATCTAGATGTCAAAGACGCAGTTATGTGTGGGGGGGGGGGGGGGGAGGTTGTGGAATTTACTCCGCCTAGTCCACCAACCTTTCGAAGGAGAAAATGGTCTGAAACCGCCCTCTCTAACCCTATGAAAATATGATCCAATGATACACAAAAGTACATGGACGGGAGGGGGGGGGGGTCGATTTGGTTACACTGAATGATATGCCATTTGTTTTTTATTTATTGCGATACAGCTTTGTGTGTAAGTGGATGAGTGGGGAGGGCGTAAGAGGAGGGGGGGTGATGTTACTTCCTGCCTATCACCAAAATTCCCTGAATTGTTATTAAAATCAGGCAGAAAACATCGGAGGATATTCTGAAGCTACCCACCAGTAAATACCTCATTCAGTTCTTATCGCGGTACATCGGGCGGGGGATGGGGGGGGGGAGGGGGTTGGAGGGGGGAGGAGCTGTTAGAGTGGTATAGGTCTCGAACAGGTCACCACAAATCACTGGTTGGATATATTTAAATACCTCATTCAGTTCTTAACGCGGTACATCGGGCAGGGGATGGGGATGGGGATGGGGGGGGAAGGGGGGAGGAGCTGTCGGAGTGGTATAGGTCTCGAACAGGTCACCACAAATCACTGGTTGGATATATTTAACAATAACACACATAATCGCCCCTTCCTCAGAAACAACACTAAAGTCTTGAACAAAGCTTGACAGCAAATTGCAATTCCCTCCATTTTGTCATGGAAATTTTTTCATCTGCAACAGGAAAAACAAAAAGCCGTAAATGTTATTCAGGAAAAATACTATAAATACAATCAGTGCATAATGATTGCAATCACGACGAAGTAATGTTGGCAGGTTTGCAAATGTTGACATGTATGTTAATGTGGTCAACATTTTCTCCATTGTAAACTCAAAATAAGCTAATAAGCGCTTTTTGTTTTATTTTAAGCAGAGCAGGTATCTCATTTAGGAATCAAGCAACAATTTTAAAAAATTCCTTGCATCTTAATAGGAAGGATGGTGGTGCTGGTAACGACTAAGTATTAAGCAAAAAATAACGCAAAAATTCGGTGATAAAAGCTTATTGGCTAAAAGACATTTTGAATACGTCAGTTGCTAATAGCATTCGATTTTTGCACTAGTGCTACATTCTGGAGGTCATTTTATGTGGACTCTACCAATAGTGGTAAAGCATCGGAAATACGTGACAATGGTCAACGACTCCTCGGTAGTTAAGTAATTTTTACACCCAGCCACCATTTTATAACAAATCTGGTTATGAAAATTAGTCTTAACCTTAGTAAAATAGCAGCATTAATTTCCTTCCATACTCAAAAATGCCAGGGCCAGTATTCATAAAGCAATGCCATTCGTTGGTAGTACTACTGGATATTATAGGCCTAATCTCAGGCTTTCTGAATACAGACCCTGGCTAGTTACCGCATAGTCACATCATATTATACATACCGAATATCTCAGGACTTGGGATTAGGTAAGGTTATGTACAGGCTTCATGCTATAACCGGTGTTTCGCCGTACTACTCAGTGTCTGACATTTTCGCGACGACATAGGGGTGGCATAAATAGATGACGTCACGGGCGTCGCATTCTCCTACAAGCATTAGACGGGTCAAGGGGTTAGCATTGCTCTCACCCCCGCCCCCCCCCCCCCCCCGTCATCTGAGTCAAGCAAACCATCTCAGCATCGCTTTTTTGAAATGCACAAAAACTGGGTATAATTCGTCAACTGAACTACCGCTAAGTGCGCTTTCTGTACAACTCCATGCATAAATACTGTTTTCGCAGAAAACATAAGTATTACATGAGTATTATGGCAGGAATACCACAGTGAGTTTGAAGCTGTAAAAACAATTCCCTTTTTTATCTTTTTTTTTCTTACTTCTTTTTTTTTTGGGGGGGGGGGGAAGGAAGAATTCGGGAACGGACTTAAACAAATTAGAAGTTCGAAATTCTGTGGTTAATACTGAAGTTCTCTAAAGATTCACACAAAATAACATTGTGGCTTTCCAACGTTTTGTTACTTAGCTGATTGTGTTTAACGCAAAGCAGTGAACAGCAAAGCAATAAGCATCATTCCGTAACGACGGCAAAATTGCCATCAGCAACCGTTAATAGTAGAACACTCTTTCATTTAGAATAAGAATGCGTCAAGTAAATAAGAATCTATACGTTTTTACTGAAGGAGAAATTAGGCACTGTCGACAAAGTGAGTTTACTCCGGAATAGACTAATGAGGCTCAGTCTAATTGAAATATATTGAGAATCATATATAAGTTGAATTGTCCTTAATTTAAGTTAGTCTATCCCGGAATAGACTAACTTTGGCTACAGTGCTTGTTTCGCAAATAACGAAAATATATGTGAATTCTTATTTGCTTGATCTATTCTTACTTAAAGTAATAAAGAGTTGTATTAAGATTCAAATATTTTCAAGTGATTTCCCATATTTCGGCAATGTGAATGTCCCGTCAGAAACTGTCTGCCACCTGTCAGAAACTGTCTGCCACCTGTGAAGGGGCCAAGGAAAAGACACCACAAACAGAAAACCCACTGGTCTCCTTTATCAAGAAAACGGGAAATTCCTTTTTCACCCAACCTGCAGGTTTCTTACTTCGGACCCCGCCCCCCCCCCACCCTCCTCCCCCTTTTCGAAAACAAAAAAAAAAATATCCATAGCGAATTATAGATGCCCTTGGCAACGACAGGCTTCCAGAGAGTTACACGGGTGACGTATAATCATGCGTGGTGTGGTTTATCCACATGCTCCTTCCTACAGACATGCGCCAATTCGTTACCATAACAGCAACGTGCATCTATTAATATCTTATCCCCTTGTCAGTAAGAGGGGGGGGGGGGGGGGGGGAAGCATGCAATTTTTTATTATTCTACGAATTCAGGGCCACCGCTGTTACATGGATGCCATGCAGCAGCTTACGGTGAAGAGACGAGACAGACGTCTTTTCTTCTGTCGCTTTACCACAAACACTGGACTGTCGCCCTGTATTTCATGGAAAGCAGCAAAACCTGGATAGATCATCTCAGTTATCGCCTATTCCGTCTTTGTTTATTTCAGTGCGTTGTTTTTTTTCATACTGGTATTTTGCTTTTGTATAGGTTTTTTTTTCTTTTTTTTTTTTTTTGCTAGCAATGCAGTCTTCAAAAGCAGAAACAGCTCAGTTAAGCCCTACTAACCGTGCCCCTGTCTTTGTGCCTGGAGTCACTATCATCCCGCATTAGTGTGCTCGTTAGGCTGGGCCCCATACTGCTTGCTATGCTCACCTCATCCAGTTCCTACATGTCACACCGGAAAAAAAGAATACAATATATATTAACAATGAAAAAATATAATCAATCCAAATGTAACGCCCCCCCCCCCCTTTTTTTATTGCCTCACCAAGCAGTGCATATGAAGAGATTCGAGGTTTAAAACAAAAGTGAAGTGAACGTCATGTTAAAGAGTGTCAACATGCCCGAAACAAGGGGTTATTATTGTTATTTTTCCATATTTTACATGTTTCTGAGCATTTTACGTAATTTTGTACTGCCTCGACAGAAAATATAAATATTATTAGCAACGAGTAACATAATAATAATAAAAATTACCAGGGATCATATTAAATATAAAGCGAATATCATAACTACGCCAAAACATCATAAATAAGTCAAAAACATTATAAATACACGAAAACATCATAAATTAACCAAAACATCATAAACACGCCAAAACATCAAAAATACACCAACACATTCTAAACACCCCCAAAAATGTCATAAGTAAAGAGGAAGAAAACCAAACAATCCTGTTAATAAAACATGCTGCTAGAGGGAAAGTTACTCAAAACAAACAATGTCGTGATAAAAGCAACACATTTTTGCCTTTGAAAAATCCTGTTCCTCGATGTTTCTTAATCTCGGCTGAAAACTTCGCCGCGTTGTGACAAATTTCGGGATTTTAGCCGGCGTCGGGTGTCTCGTGACGTCACCCGGCTGGACGTGTCCTCCCCCAGCTGGTAGTTCCACGGACCCAGCTGATTTGCGCTTGTTTCTTCCCGCAGCTGTTTCCGATTTCGTACTGGGCTTGCAATAGACACTTGATTCTGCAGCAGACTTTCTGTTTCTAACCCGAACACTTTCCAAGGCATCCACTTGAGGCTTCGAATTTTCGCCAATCGTATCGCCGATTCCTTGCGAACCTAACCTACTTTCCCTTTCTTGCACTGATTTTAGCTTATCACTAACACTTCCAATACCCGGGATATATTTAACTGTTGGTACTTCTCCAAGATATGCATCCGATTTTGAAAACGATTCGGCAGACTGAGCAAAACTCGAGAATGACTTGGCCAGCTGTGACAAATCTCTCCCTGCCTTCATTGCAGCCTTCAACTCCAGTCTTTTTACCTCTTCCAGCAAAGAAGGCTTTTTAGTTTTCCCCAGGAGGCTATCTTTTGACTTCGCCCCTTCCCTAACATCCAGTACATCCTGCGTAATGTAACCCTCACCCCGGGAATCTTTGGACTCTACTGAATTTAAATTCCGTTCTAACTTTCTTTCTTTGTAGCTTTCCTGTTCCAGTGGCATTGGGGTAATACCACTGACAGATTTATTTTTATTAACATCAATGGCAAGGGTAGGCGGGGATGAAAATCTGCCGCAGCTACATCCTTTCGACGGTGATTTGGTCGTCGATTTGTGATTGGTTGACAACTCGTCATCGTAAATGTCAAGCTCCGCCTCTCCGGAGTAACTGGCAGCTGGCTATTTGCAGCAAACAAGCACACATACCATATATTGTCATGCGTCAGTTTTGTAATGCAATGTTGTCACAATGGGTTAAAATAACTAACATAAAGAATTACCATGCAAACAACATGCAAATGAGGACACGTAAAAATACGTCACTAAAAACATGCAAATTAATTACTATACAATTTACATAAATACACCAGCTTTTAATTTTCTGCGTCTAATCTAAAAGAAAATCTCCAGTTCAAAAATTTACAGCCAACCTAATGGCAAGGTAAAACACGGGTGACGTCATTATGTTTATTTGAACAAACCGCTGACCTAGGATGACAGTTACCAGCTGTTGCTATGCGACTGGTGCAGTGGGTTTTCTTGTTTTTCATATACGTATATGCAGTTTTGCACTAGGGCAGAACTTCAACGAAACGAATATGAACCACTTCTGGTGTTGTCGTGAAACTAGCATCACTGATAGGTACTACTTTTTCTAATCAAACAACTTATTTTTGATGCAAAATCAAACATCTGACGTCAGTATTCAAACGTCACAATGAAGCTCTACGTCATCGATAACTGCTTGTCTCGTCATCCTCGCTACACAGCGGTTAGTTTGGACACACCATTGCTACATCTACAGACAATGACACCCACGTTATTCCCACACACCGCTGTCTACTCCCCTACGCCACTTACAGAAATGGTATCGTGGTGAGTTTTGGAGACGGGCGTGCCTATACTAAGTTGATCCACAAGATCCGTGTACACGTTTTCCTGCACGTACGAGTCCTGGTCCTGGTTACGGGTAACGCCAACGCAAGGCAAGAATCTTCAGTTATATTTTTATACATAAAAATAGAGTGCACCTCCCCACTTCCTCCGAGTGTTACATTTAAATACAAGACTGAAAAATTCACGGACATCAGGGTTTTGTTTTTATTTAAGCATCCAACATAAAATTTCAAAACACTTCGCATTTGGTACTTAATTTTTTATTCCGACTACAAAAGAATGTGATTTCAGCAAAAACCGACTTGAAGTCGGTTGCACGCCAGGTTGCTGACACCCCCTCCCTCCCACCCTCTCCCCCCTACCCTCCCTCCCCAAGCATCGAGGCTAGGCGTAAAGACTCACGGTGAGGTCGTTATAGCTGGCCAGGCGGTTGCGCGCCAGGTTGCTGCTGGTGGACGGCGGCGCGTCGAGCGTGTACAGGCTCTGCGTGCTGTCGCGGCGCGTGAAGGGCGACATCTGCGTCATGCTCGAGATAGCGCGGCGCAGTCTCCGCGGCGTTTTGTTAAACGAGAAGGCGCGGCTCACGCGCTTGCTGAACCTGTTCATCAAAATGATTTATTCGATCAACGTCATGGGCTGATCTATTTGATGATGATAAATAAACTAATATTAAACTTTTTCTTTTGTTTATTTCTTTATTATTATTTATTTTTATTTTTTCTTTTATTTTTTTTTTTTTGCCATATTTGCAAAATTTTACGTTTATTGGTATTGAACATTTCACTTTCAGAACCGATGCTGACTAGACCTTGGGTCTAACAGGCGGTCTTGACTAGCACTTGGGCCTGACAGGCGGTCTTCACTAGCACTGGGCCTGACAGGCGGTCTTCACTAGCACTTGGACATGACTACGAATCCTGACTGGCACCTGGACCTGACTGGCGATCTTGATCACACTTGGACTTGATTAGCGATCTAGATCAGCAACTGGACCTGACTTATAATCTTGACTAGCACTTGGACCTGACTAATAACCTTGACTAGCACTTGGACATGACTAACGACCTTGACCAGCACTTGGACCTGACTAACAATCTTGACTAGCACTTGGGCATGACTAACGACCATGACTAGGACTTGGACCTGACTAATACCCTTGACTAGCAGCAGCTTACACGTGTGCCTTTTCCGCCACGCCCTGCGACCACTTCTTGACGTCACCGGCTCGCTTTCCCACTTCCGGTCCCACTTCATCTTCGCGTGAAGCATCCCACACTTCCTCCCCTCCCACCAATTGTGATTCAAACGAGCTATCCCCCGGCTCTTGGCTGACCCACCGAAAATCCACCCAATCCGAACCCCCTTCTTTCACTGCGGAATCTGTTTCAAAATCAGCTGATCTAGCAACGGTCGTGGCTGCACTTGAATCGCTGAAGAACTCTCGGGCACTCACAAAATCAGCTTCAGACAATTCGTCTTCACAATAGTGCCCGTCATTGTCTGGTGTGTGAGAGCAACCAACATGTTTGCTTTCCAATTTCGATTTGCAGAACAGTCCGCTCAAACTCACGCGACGCCTCGGGTGCATAGCCTCTTCACTCTCTCTCAAAAGCTGAGCTACTCGGGACTGGTTCTCCTCCCTTTCTACACTCAGCCGCGACAACAGCCGCAAGTTTCCCTCCCTGTCTCCCTCCCCTGGTGTCCCATCAAACCCATCTCTATTGTCTTGACCAAGAAATTGACTAAGTTCCAGACTGGGCGCGGTGAGAAGCCTGGCGGCGAGCGACGCCCTGCGGCCCAGCTCTTGCACGTGTCTGGCGGGCGTGGAGGCCCGGACAATGAGGGATGCCCGGCGGGTCAGGCGACGCACTCTACACACCGTCGAAAAGAACAGGACAGGCTGAGAAATTAGGCCCCGCCCATTCGCACGGGCGAACATCTTCCTTAGGGCTGGCACATTTTATTTAATGGTCTAGCATACACTCTTAATGTTACTCACTTCGGGCCAGTACTATTTAAAGCAACCACCCCCCCCCCCCCCACCCTCCCACGGAAAACACCATACTGTGTGAAAACCCTTTTATCTCTTAACACACAAAAAACACACAAAAAAAAACAATCACGCATAAAAACAACAGATGACCTGTCGCTTGGTGTAACTGAGATTTTGAATGTCACAAACATGGACGTTTACCGACATTTTGTTTCACGACTGAGATCTACACCCTGACATGAAAAATGCAGCATCATTCTCAAAGGCATGTAAACGGTTGTCCAATTGAAGTAAACAATGTCTGGCATTCCACCAAGCTTTCTTTTCTTTTTTTTTTTTTTTTAAAGAATCAGCCACAATTTTAGTGATCCAAAAGACTAGGACGGAGGGTGTGTGTTGATTAGGGCGGGGGGAGGATGTCCTACCTTGCGGCAGCTTTTCCCAACGTCTTGCCGCCGAGGTCCGACGTGTCTAAGTTCAACTGTCGCCCGTCCACAGTCGCTTTTAAAGTTTCCTGCAGAAAAAAAAAACAACAAACATTGTGTTAGATTTTATACAATGAAAAACACAAAGCGCTATAATTTTTGCCAGACAGGCTCATGCACAGCGTTTTCTTTTCTGCCCTGCATAATTAATCCGGCAGATGGCGCGCGTATAGTACTTAGCTCTCCACTTCTGGCCTGGATCTTTTTTTTCTCCAAGAGGAGGGGGGAGGGAAATCCGATGGGCCCGAGCGAAAAGTGGCGGAGCTCTCTCTCTCTCTCTCTATATATATACATGTTACAGGCAAACTGTCAAATCAGACACATTATATCTCGTTAATTTCCACCCCTGCTGCTCTCACGATTCGCCACGCTATAGAGTGTGTGTAGGGTTCGGGCGTTTGACTCACATGATTGGCCCGACAGATGGCGTTGGCGATGGTGCGGCAGAGCAGCGTGAGGAAGCCGTCCTTGCTCTGGTCATCGACGATGGAGAAGGCGAGCATTCTCTCCTGTTCGTCGCCCTGTTTCGTGATCAGCGCGAACACGTGACGGCACTCTGTATAAAAACAAACCCCACCACGTGATGCAGAGGACATACAACGGGACGAACGGAGATCAGAGGTCGTCCGTAAAGTATTAACGCGAAATTGTCGATTTCCCTTCCTCCACGCCTCTGAACACAAAAAATTACCACGTCACCCATATTTTTTTCAAATTTTAAACTACCAACACCACTGAAGTTACTATGAAAAAAAATCTGCCCTTCGCTTCGCCCTCCCTCCCCTCCCGGGCCACGCACCTCCACTTAATCTTTCAAATTTTAAACTGCCAACACCACTGAAGCTACTATGAAAAAAATCTGCCCCCTCGTCTCGCTCCCCCCCCCCCCCTCCCCTCCCGAGCCACTCATCACCACTCTCGCGGACGTTGAACACACGCTTGATGTGGGACAGCGTCAGCACGGACACGTGCTTGTACGCCTTCTGCGGCGTCACCGTTACACGCTATTATCCCCCCCCCCTCCCCACCCCATCCCTAGGGGCCACTCACCTCCACTCTCACGGACGTTAACCACGCGTTTGATGTGGGACAGCGTCAGCACGGAGACGTGTTTGTACGCCTTCTGCGGCGTCACAGCACCCACCATCGCTTGGCCGGGACTCCGCGAGCTCAGCACCTTCACGCGGCGCTTGCAGATCTACAAACAAACAAATAAATGAATAAATAAATAACACCGCCGCGGTATTAGTTACACATTTCAGTACATGAGATCAACATGATAACATAATGTGATATATAATAATGCATTTATACATTCATTCACATGAGTGCGTTATGACAATGTGAATGCTTCATAGGCACGGTCAACGGGCGGGTAGGTGGTTTCCAAATTTTCCAGTTCGACATCAGCAAATGATTATGGGTTAATATGACCGAGCAATCCAATTG
>OX457034.1:7922085-8117969 GCA_949752745.1 Protula sp. h YS-2021
TTATACCATACATGACCTCACCTCTAACCCCCACCCCCTCCTCCTTCAAAGCGTTTCGAGTTAGACCCTTCAATGCACCACTATCGCTCCCACCCCCGCACCCGCCCTCCATCCTCCGCGCTCCCCCACCCGCCCCCCCCCCCTCCCAACCCTTCAACGACGACGTCATGACTGGCCACTGCCAAGGAAATTGGCCTACCTCCAGCGAGTCAGAGAAGATGAAAAGCGTGACGTTGTCGCCGCGGTTGCCGATCCCTCCCTCCACCAGCAGACAGTCGGCTTTGCCGGCAAATGTACGACTGGACGATAGCAGATCGGCCTGGAAAACCAATCAGCATTATAAATGTATGACTGGACGATAGCAGATCGGCCTGGAAAACCAATCAGAATTATAAATGTACGACTGGACGATAGCAGATCGGCCTGGAAAACCAATCAGCATTATAAATGTATGACTGGACGATAGCAGATCGGCCTGGAAAACCAATCAGCATTACAATTGTAAGACTAGACGATAGCTGATCGGCCTGGGAAATCAATCAGCATTACAAATGTATGACTGGACGATAGCAGATCGGCCTGGGAAATCAATCAGCATTACCAATGATTCCCTTCAAAGATTAATTTCCAATATTTATTCATTGTTTTCAATTATTATATTTTACTAATTAAGAAAAAATGCAGAATGTTTGAAAGCTCCATGAAAATTTACGTAAATAAAGAGGTATTTATACTGTTTTTTTTTTAAATTAAATTTGTATTTAACGTATGTCTTGTATTATTTTTTTATACTATGCACTTTTAATCAGCAGACACACACCCCCTGTCCTAGCAGCCACCAACCCTCCTTACGTTCCCCCCACCCCAGCACACACACACCCTCCTTCCGTTTTCCCTATTCCCGCACCCACTCACCCTCATTACGTTCCCCTTATCCCAACATCCACCACCCTCCTTCTGCCCCCCCCACAACATTCCAGCACCCACCCACCCTCCTTATGCCACCCCCCCATCCCAGCACCGACCAACCCTCCTTACGTCCCCCTTATCCTAGCACCCACCCACCCTCCTTATGCCCCCCACACCCCATCCCAGCACCAACCAACCCTCCTTATGCCTCTCCACCCCCTCCATCCTAGCAGCCACCTACCCTCCTTACGTTCCCCCCACCCCAGCACACACACACCCTCCTTCCGTTTTCCCTATTCCCGCACCCACCCACCCTCCTTACGTTCCCCTTATCCTAGCACCCACCCACCCTCCATCCCGGCACCGACCAACCCTCCTTATGCACCCCCATCCCGGCACCGACCAACCCTCCTTATGCCCCCCCCCCCCCATCCCAGCACCCACCCACCCTCCTTACGTTCCCTAGTGCTACGTTTGTTTTGGAAGATCCCCTGTACACTATAACAATCCCCTGAGGTACACACCGGACAATTCTCTATGTCGTTGATGATTTCAAACAAATACTGATGGCCCTCCGCTCTCCTCCTGTCCTCGTTGATGTGCCTGCAAACAGCAACTAGAGCAGTGTACGTAGCTCACATATTCCCTACAGCCTCCCCCCCCCCCTCTATCAGTTAAACACGGCCATCAACAGCAACAACAACTGGCAGATCAATCGCCAGTCTCGTCTCACTGAGCACTTTACAAGAACTGGCGACATCTCACTGAGCACTTTACAACCACAGGAGGATCAATCACCAGTCTCATCTCACTGAGCACTTTACAAGTCAGAAAAGTCTAGTAACTTAAAGTGCTCTACTTGTTCTTTTAATGCCAGATGTAGCTGTAGTTTCCGCTTCGGTTCTCCGACGAAAAAATAGTACTATGAGCACTGTCTGACTACTGAGCAGTGTCTAACTACTGAGCAGTGCGCTACGGCTGAGCACTACGTTACCAATTACCACCATATTTCCGCTGAGCATTGCGATGCTACTGAACACTTCATTAGAACTAATGTTACGTTACCACCCAACCACAAGTTACTAGGAAATCCGGATTACTATGGCAACAGAGCACTTACTGCATAATGTTGTCGAGCGTGTTGAGTGCCTGTTTTAGCTTACTGTGATCCGGGTTACACTCATCTGTCTTCTTCAAAATATCTACAAAAGTTTGCATTTCAATAAATATACGTCCAAAATCAACTGATTTTATTTTTTTTATTCATTTTTCTTTCAGTCTTTTTAAATTTTTGTAAAGTTAAATTCACTTTGTTCCTCTAACAAAGTAACACAAATATGAAGGTAAAATACGAAAAAAAAAATAACAAATTTTAACAATAAAAAAGACAAAATTTAAAACAGAACGCGCACGCAAGTGTTACTTAGCAAACACTTATATTTATTCCTAATTTGAAAAAAGGAGTTACCTTTTAACAACAGCATGACGCTGGGTAGTCGCTGCACAGGTCTGATCAACAGTTCCGTCAGTGACTGACGCCCACACTCCGGCCGACTCATGCAAACCTGCCCGCCCGAAACATACATGTCACAGACCGCCCAAAACATCGCAGGTGAATACCCGACCAAAGTATACACATGCCTTTGCCCTCTCAAAACATAAAATACACGTCATGTCATAACCCGCTGAAAACATAATGCATATCACTGTTAGCTCGAAACAAAAAAAAAAACTAACAGAAGACTACGAAAAAGGCATTTTTTATATTTTCTCTCAGACGGTAATCCAATCCTGCAGGCCCGGGAAGGGACTAGGGGGGAGGGGCAGTGAGGGAAGGGGGGAGAGAGTGGCAGGTTGCCTACGCTTGGGATGTTCAGGACCGGGAAGGGCGGGGGGGGGGGGGGGGTGAGTGAGGGAAAGGGGGGTGGCAGGTTGCTTACCTTAAGGAAGGCATGGAATCGCGGCTTCTCTTTATCACAGCTAAGTATGGTCTCTTTTGTGCTCTCAAAGTAGTTGACAAAAGGAGGGTAACACTTTAACAACGCATCGGCCTGAAATAATAACAAAAGACCGTCACGTGACGGCGCCCATGTGACGTCACAATAACAAAACACGCACTGGCACTGTGATTATATCAAAGGAGGGAAAAAATTTTAACAACGCATCAGTTCGAACCAAAAAAAGTAGCAAACTTTTATCACTAAATACATGCATTTTACAATACTACTACACGTCATCGGGCATGGATTTTCTTTTCTTTTTTGTCAAAAAACCACATCACATTTCAGAAACTCAACAACTTCAGGTTGTTCACTTTCACTATTCATTTTCACAATTCAATCTTTCACTTAATAACAGCTGTTGTGACAAAATATTAGTCTTACTCTTACTTTTAATTTTTTGTTTGTTTTGGCGGAAGGGGGGGGGGAGGAGGGGGGAGTAGGAGGGTCAACCTACATGTTTTAAAATTAGATCGCCGATGCAGGGGTCTGACTCGGGCATGAGAACGATCTCGTTCAGCTCGTCTCGTATTTTCATATGCACGTCGTAAATGGGCGGGATGTTGCCAAAGATCATCTTTATATCAGTGACATCGAGTAATGGACCTCCTGGCTGGTTCTTGTCCTCAATTTCTTCTTTGAAAACCTAAGAAAGAGATTGAAATAGCGCGTTATACAAAGAAGAAATTTTTACATGAACTGATCGGGTGCACACTTCATTTCGCAAGAGTTTTAAATCCTTGTTCGACCACATTAAATTAGCATGAGGTAAAAATGAGCAGCGTTGATGTAAGTTCAATCAGCAGAAAATATATTTCTTTATTTATTTATTGAAGGGGTCCATGCATAAACTTGATAACTGCAGTTATCAGCAGTGGAAAAAAACGCTTTTAAAGTTTGAAATTTTAGTAATAAAAATAGGTTTTTCCCATCGCATTTTCCTCAAAAATGCCCACTTCTAATCGGTTTTGAGGTGTAAGACTTACATATGTCACAGAGCAGAGGCCAAGAAATACCGTGGTGGTCAATAGTGCATTTTCCTGATAAGTGGAGTTATCAAGTTTATGCATGGAGACCTTCTATTGTTTTGTCATTATTATTCGTTTTGGTACCGTTTTTCTTTTTCCATCCAGAAAGAAAATATCTTCAACATCTGCACTTACCTTTAAAATAGTGTACAGGATGCCGACATAATTTTTCTCTGTGCTGAACAGTTCTCGGATAACTAATTGCCTCGCTGTTAGTTTGATTTCCTTCGACGGAGGGGCGAGAGGTGGGGATGTGGGCGTCTTGTTGACTGTTTGCTCTGTAACAAAATTAATGCAACCTAGCAGCTAAAAGCAGCTAAAAGCTGGGGATGCAAGAGTCAATTTATTATTATTATTATTATTATTATTATTATTATTATTATTATTATTATTATTATTATATTATCATTATTACTTTAATCAAGTTTCTTATTTATTTATTTATTTTTAATAACTATACAAACCATATAACCTGAATATCGAAACCTTGCATTTTTCTCTTTTTTATCAAACAGAACTTATCCTTTCACATTTTATAAGTTAAGAGAAGGGAAAGGGGGTTTACAATATTCCTACCGTGCAAAATATGGCCTGAGACGTCAGGCGTGACGTCAAGGAAGGAGGCGCCACACGACACGAGCGCCATGTCGCTGGAGCGGCGCTTGTACATGGGCGTGTCGATCTCGCCCTCGGACGCCAGCTGCGCCAGGTTCTCGCGCAGTCTCTTGCGCTTGCGAGACTTGGAGCCCGACATGGTCTTCTGCGCGTCGCGGTAGCTGCGGGGACTGTCAGGCGTGCACGTGCTCTTGTGATCGTACTGGAAAACGAAAACAATGGCCCGGCTGCTGCATGACTCATGAACCTCAAGCAAGTTTTAGATGAAAAAAAAAACACTGTGTGACCAAGTCGAAAAATAAATTAATTCTTTTTCTCGATAATTCAAGAAAAATACATTTTCATGTTACTTGAATGCGAGCATCCGCCTTTTTTTTTTTTTTTTTTTGCGCTGTTATTAAAAACAAAGTTCATAATAATGTTGTTATGTGACAATATCATTTGTACAGAGATCCATATTTAAAATCCACTGCTTTCAGTGAGACCAAAACGATGGTTTGCCTTGCAGAGAAGTAGGGGGGGGGAGGGGAGCGGGGGTTGGGGTCCTTACGTCGAATCTGTAGAATGACTCGTCCGCACAAGCATCCATCTGGACGCTGGCCCAAAACCACTGCAAAAAAGCACACACAAAACAGTCAAATGAACTGAAGCTTTTCATGGACACACACATGCGTGAAATGAGGCGCTTTTTTACACACCACATTCTCGTCCTGCAACACACTTAGCACTTGACCACGACTTTTCAATACGCTATATTTGTCATCCATTTCCTACCCTTTTATCTCCGAAAACTGTTTATTATCCCCAAAAGGTACTATTAAATTAATGCAAAATGAAAAAAAGTAACACTTGTATTAGTGGCTACTTCAACATGTAATTCGTGAACACTGATTTTCAGTTTCAAAATTTGGCCACAAAATTCATTACTCTTTATTTAACATTTCTCTCTGAACCCAAAGTTTTCACAGAACACTGTTTTTTTGTTTTTTTTTTTTGTATTTAAAGCGTCACCTCCGACTTGACGACATGCTGTCGGTGGTGGACGTCAAAGTCGAGCTGCTTGACAGTCTGGTCGTCAATGACGACGTGGGAACAGCTGGGCGCACCCGCCTGCGCAATGTACGCTCCTGTCCAATCAAAAATAAGAACACATCAAATAGTACGGAGCAACTAAATCTTAACAGCTTGGTACTGCCTCCTCCCCCGCCCCCTCCAACCGCCAGAAAATAAAGGGAACGACACAAACTAGAATGGAGCATACCGAAACACTACCGAGCCTTAGCAGCTTCGAGGTCCCCCTTCCCCCCACCCCTCCTCCTCTCCACCCCCTATCCAACCAAAAATAAAAATTGGAAGTTGCACATCAAATTCACCACACTACACAGGGCAACATTTAAAGGCATTGTCTTGTTACAAGTGACTTTTCGACCCGTTGCCTCCGGCAAAAGTTACAAAACCTAACAAAACTCAATTCAGGCTAAAAACAATCTGAGCCACCAAAAAAAAAAAAAGAAAGAAAGAAATTAATCGCCAGAACAATTTTCGGAGCCGGAAAAGTGCCCCCCTGCCTCCTAACACCTTCTTCTGTCCACACCTCACACAACGTACTGGCCTTTTAAAACTTCCTCAGCATGTAATAAGAAGTTCCTTTTAAAAGGTTTCAGCAAAGCAGTAGCTTTTTTGTTAAGAATTACGCCGTTACGATATTTCATTCATACCTAATATCATGTATGAAAGCAAGCGGTTTTTATTCAAGATCCACCCCCCCCCCCCAATCCCCCGCGCGCTCTAATATTCCCGTCCCGCACTCAACAAATTAATTCCCTGAATTTTTGCATTATATGGACTCATGAAACCAACAAATTACGTGATATTAACATTTAAATCTTGGCGTGCTTATATTCTAAACCAATAATATACCCCAAGTGCCAATCAAGTGGCTTTGATTTATTGTTCCGCTTTTCAATTATTGGCGCTAGTTCAAACATACAACAATGCTTAATTACATCCTTTCATGCTTTGTTAGTGCAAAAATATGGCTAAATTATTAATACCCCATCAACACCCTTAGCTTGAATTAATCACTTGTGAAATAAAACGGAGAAAAAAGAACACAAAAAAATTCAATGAATAAAATATCAGATTTCATTAAAAATTAAAAGGGAGTAATTCGGCCTCTTATTGCTTAACTTTTCGCACCACTTGAACAAAAAACATTAGCTGGAAGGACAGAGGAGCTCATGCAAAAAAGTCTATAGATCGTTCCACTAACGAATACAAGTGACACTTCGTTCAGTTACTTATCATGTTTACCTGTGGAGGACAACTTAAGGTGGCATTCGTTTTCCACATGCTCAGAACGCTTCCGTTTACGCGCTGCTTTCGAATCGTTCAAAGTATCGATGAACGACCCGCTTAAAGTAGCACCGTTTTCGCTTGACCAACTCTCGTCCGTATCGCAGCAACTTTGACTCCATTCATTGGTGAAAGTTAAAGTGTCGTCAAGGTCATTTCGCAGCTCGTTCGTGACGTCACTATCTATAGCACTATCGTTTGAAATTACGTCACCCCCGCTCCTTTCAGTCGTGAACAAGTCGTCCTTCCGCCGCGACGCGGCATCACCCTCTTTGCTAGGGACAAACAAACTGTTGCTAAGTACGGTCACGTCGTTACTATGGAAACTATCAAATTGTTCCAAAGTTGAATTGAACGACGTTTCACAATCGAAGAACACATCACTTTCATTCGCTGTCGTTTCATGTCTATTCTCTTCGTTATTTCTAACAATAATACTGCTAATATCACGACAACCTCCATAATGATCCAACGGCTTTGCCGTTTCCTGACTATGCCCAGTATCCAGAGAGAAGCACAATTCCTGATTGTTATCAATTCGTTTTTTAACAAACTGTTCCCAAACTGCCCCCGAGTCTAGACCATTAAGCACCTGAGTATTTTCAGTTCTTTTCTCTGCATCAGTACTGACTAGAATTTCATCTGGGCACGTTTCCGTTTGTGACGTGTACCCATCCAGCGAAGAACGCTTTTGACCTTGACACGGGGTCACGAGTTTCTTCGCGCCGTGACTACGTGCCGCGGCACGGAGATCCCCGCGCACTCGGTACGCCCGTCGGAGCGTGCGATTCCCACGCGTTCTCCAACTCCTTCCCTTTCCACAGTTATTTAGCCTGGGCACATTGCGGGAAGTAGGGCCTCGATACCTGCCCAGATTAGACTTATAGTTCCACCGGTTATTCTTCAGGTTATGCTCTTTGAAGGCACCAGTCACTTCAACGCGACTACGTTTGGGGCTTTTACGAAGCACATTTTCACCACTCGACGGCAGATTCCTCGCGAACCGTCGTGGACTATCCGAATCCAAAAAGGGTTGCGGCGGTATCGCGTGCGCGCCGGGGGATACTTTCGGGGTACCGACTCTCCCCGCCAGATAAGCCACTCGGCTATCGGCTATCCGTCTTGCATCGTCTCTGCGCGCGCATGCATTCCCCCTCTCCCCAGCACATGCCTTCGAACCGCTCCTCAGCGATAACGGCGATGACGCTCGGAACCACTTCGCCGTGTTGCTGAACAGGCCAGCCACAGAGCGCGGGCTCCACACGCTTTCCGCAACGGCTTTCCTCCGCATGTCCGCGTCACTCTGTCCAGACTCCGCGCCACTCGGGCACGACTCCGCGTCACCGCTTGGAGGCCACACCGAGAACCACGTATCACAAACAGGCTTAGCCCAGTCCATGTAGGTCTTCCCCTTCATGCTTTACTACTCGACAAATTTCATTTGCCGAAAAACATTACTCACGTGTCTTTTAACACCAGATTATTAATTATCGCCTAAAAAAAAAAAAAAACAACTGAAAGCCTTGCTTGAAAGTGCTTGAAATTTTATAGTCTTTTTACACATATATTCCTGATTTAATAATGATTTATCCACAATTCACAAGATAATTAAATACAGTGTGGTTGTGCTTGAAACAATCCTAAGTTGCCTGTTTCTTTTCCGTCTTAACATCATATTTTATTCACAAATCACAAATCTTCCAGCTCAGATCCATCAATCCTTAATTGTTTCTTCCAACAATAATCGATTATTTTGTTATTTTAAAACTTTCATGACAGCACCAGCACATCAGGAAAATGCCACTACACTTATGAGCCTTATAACAGGGCAAATCGTGCAGCCAGCATGTGATGCTAAGCGGCGACTTTAACTCTGTAGCATAGCTAGCAGCCTAGCCCCCTGTTGCCCACATATGGTCCACTGTAAGCGGCTGTACAAACACCAGCAGCCTTCTGCTAGAGAGGGCGTTGACGGAGTGCACCATATCAGCAGCGCGGGGATTGGTAATCCTCTTAGACATGAGCAAACAACGTCATAATCAGTATCTACTCTCTATACACACACCATATAAGGAACAATGCAGCATCTATTAAATCTTTTTCATATAAAAAAGAATATTATTATATTATTTTACATTAGATTACATGTAATTCTGGGTTTTTGTCAGTGGTAAGATCCTCCTTTCACTCCCTATTGTGTTGTGTCCTTAATGGGTTTTCACTACAACGCGAAGACAATGGCAGCTTATTGCTCTGCGGTGTATGCCACTGTCTCCTGCCATTCGCCTCCCGCGGTTATACACTAGAATTACACGAGCACAGCCCGGCATGCCCACCCCGTTTCTACACCGTTAAACAACGGAAGCGATACGCGCCGCTAAAAAAAATAGGTCGATTGCAATTCGGAATCCTTTGCTGCTTGCTTTACGCGTATGTAATCGCATTTTTAACTCACTCCATTGTCTCAGGACATTAGTTGCTCTTTCACGCCTCTCTATCCCGGAGATCTAATACGGCCTATTTATAAAATCGCACTTTCATTCTTTTTATTTCACATAAACGTCACGTCGAGACTCACATTGAGCAGTGGACAGTTAGTCCTCTTAACGACATGCAGGTGCTCTTTTTGGTCCGGGGGGGGGGGGAGGGGGGAGAGAGAATAAAGCGACTGTCATTCGAAAGATGATAACAGCTTAATGCCTTCCCTTACTCCTGGTGGTCACTTCAAATTTTTCCCGTTCATAAGTCCGTACCCCCAACGAAGCAGCATCTGTCGATGTAAATCAACCGAACCGTTTCCTCACAAAAAGGGTGAAATTTGAAAGCTGGATGTGGAGACTTTCACACCGTTTTTTTTTCTTTCTCCTCGCATAATGACAAATTACCAAATTTACTTGTGAATTTTTAAAATGTTTATATATCTATAAATCAGGGTTCTGCTTGTTCATTTCAAATGTTTCCAAAGTGCTCGTTATTTTATCGAAAAGCAACAACCAGTAACAAATTTATTCTCGGATTCGTGTCCTTTTTTTCATATGTTTTTATTCCAACATAAAAATAGCATTCACTTCTGAATTCCCCTGGTGTTTGTCGCATACGTTAAAGCATAAAAGGAAGCTGGTTATGCGAAAACTCTGTATGTTTGCTTGATCATATGTTGTGCCTGTCATCCAATCCCCAAATGCTTTTTATCATGCAAAACTCAACGCAGATAATCATTAATTTATTTTATTTTGAAGTCAATGTTCAACGGTAAAGCCAACAATTTTCAATTTTGAAAATAAAAAAAAAAAAACCTGCTGGTCCCTTCAACGTTGTCATTTTAAAACGATACGGTAAAGATCAACTAGATTGATAACTAAGCTAAATATAGCCCCTGGCACTTTGTGTGTTCCCACAGGACATATGCGAAAATCGAATCAAAGAGCCACTGGGGCGTGGCGTGACACTTTTTCAATAAAACCCAACTTTTCTCGGGAATGGGGTTTAAACCCCCCTTTTTTAAAATTCCAGAGGTAAGAAAACCACAAAATGATTTTATTTTATTTTACGCATTCAGGGTTGTAGTCTGCAGGCAGACAACAGGAATATAGGTGTAATTACGTGTGAAATGAAAACTTTCGAATTAGAGGGCTGATAAATGGGGGGAGAGGGGGGAGGGAGGAGTGGGAAGGGGGGGTGTTGTTCGTTTACGCGTGGCACATTTTGCACATCTAAATGGCTGATTAAAACCACCCGGCAAAGGGAAGCATCTGGCCTGCATTAAATGACCATCATTTAGCAAGTGCGATTACGCAATTGAGGACACCCTGTGGGAGAGTAAAGTACACCGAAATGCCTTTTAAGCTTGTGAATTTTCACATTATAGGTCCTTTCAAGCAAAATGGACAGTAAAATTATAAAAATTACTCCCCAAGGAGTTTCAAAAAGCCTTCAAAATATATTTGGGTTTATAGTGTAGCTATATATTTATGGTGGTTTGTGTTAAAATTTAATCTATGGTCTTAAACCTCTCCATCACTGAATAAGGAAGGTCATTCAATAACAATACATTCTTTACCGTATCAAAAGTTAGCAAGTTTTAGCCAATATTATACAGGCACCTCAATTTGGAAACAATGTCCAAGAACATCAAAGGGATATAACTGTGTAGTGCTTCATAAATGTTAGAATTCAGGACAATTCGCAAATAAATAGCAATGTCTGTTTCAGCCCAAAATAGCAGTAACTCTACTGAAATTTTTATAGTCTATTTTTCATATTTATGGAGCCAATACAATTTTGATTTTCAATAAATTTGGGTAAAAACAATCAGTGCTTTTGGAATGATAAAATTTCATGTTTGAAAAAAAAATGACACTTGTGGCTGAATGTTTCGAAATTCAGTGTCACATTACTATTAGACACAAAGATGTTGCAAGGGGTGAACAGATCAGGAATGTTGAAAGATGCAATACCTATGCCTACCATAGATCCTTGGTGATGTTGCCATGACGAATAAATGCTATTACAGGGTTCATACAATTTTTCCCTGATAGAATCCCCTGACATTATAAATTTGTTTTACATAATTTAAATTTTGGGTTACGTTCCAGGTGATTAGAAATTGCGAGGGAAGAGGGGGAGGGCGGAATATGTGGGGAGGTCCGGTGGTCGAGCAGATAAAGAGCATGGCAGGGCAGGCAGATCCCTTAACCTTGTCTTAGTGTGAGTGAACAGTGGGCAAAGTTGACCGTACAGAAAATTACTGACCTTTCGGTAAACATTTCTTAAGAGGTCAACATAATTGATAAAAATCACTTGAAGTAAGTCAACAGTCAACTAATGTTCCCTTGAAGTAAGTCAATGGTCAACATGAGCTGATGTTCACTTGAAGTAAGTCAATGGTCAACATGAACTGGTGTTCCCTTAAGTCAATGGTCAACTTGAGCTGATGTTCACTTGAAGTAAGTCAATGGTCAACATGAACTGGTGTTCCCTCAAGTCAATGGTCAACACGAGCTGATGTTCATTTGAAGTAAGTCAATGGTCAACATAAACTGGTGTTCCCTCAAGTCAATAGTCAACATGAGCTGATTTTCACTTGAAGTAAGTCAATGGTCAACATGAGCTGATGTTCCCTCAAGTCAATGGTCAACATGAGCTGATGTTCACTTGAAGTAAGTCAATGGTCAACAGGAACTAGTATTCCCTGAAGTCAATGATCAACATGAACTGGTGTTCGCTCAAGTCAACGGTCAATATGGGCTGATGTTCACTTGAAGTAAGTCAATGATCAACATGAACTGGTGTTCCCTCAAGTCAATGGTCAACATGAGCTGATGTTCCCTCAAGTCAATGGTTAACATGAACTGGTGTGCCCTCAAGTCAATGGTCAACATGAGCTGATGTTCATTTGAAGTAAGTCAATGGTCAACAGGAACTAGTGTTCCCTGAAGTCAATGGTCAACATGAACTGATGTTCAGCGAAGTTGAAGCACGTCAATAACCATTTCTTGTAGCTGACCTATGCATGCAAGTCTCTGTGCCATCAAGTGGGTTTTAGAACTACTCAAAACATATAGCTGTTACAGAATTCAATGTTTTAGGACGAAAGTGTGGTATATTATAAGCAATTACACTACGGCGTCTTTCAAATGACGCCACATTTACAGAAGGAATAGCCCACCCCTCCTCCTCCACCCCAGTCTGCATTGCTTGGTTTACAACTTAAACACGATATTACTTAACATTTGATTTATACATCTAGAAACCTTGTAGAATTTCCCGTGTAGGTAGGAAACTGACCTGGTATGAACCACTGCCGAGGATGAGCATGGTAGCCACGCCCTCCCTTTCCCCAACCCTACTACCCACACAGCAAATGCTCCACTGCACTAAAAGCCAAATAGATTGATGTTTTACCCATCTAAGAAAATTACACGCAGATAAGATCACTGAAAGAAGCCGAGCATATTGTCTTGTTCAAACCTGGACAAAAGGTTTTGAATTAAAAACTTTGCAGTTATGTGATTTAATTAACAACAAAATTTAAATATTTTTGTATGCCAAACATGTTGCCAAAAAACAATGAAAACAAATGTTTTAAAACCATCAGCCAAACTCGAGAATAAGTCCATGGTATTTGTAAACTAGAGCAGTGTGCATAGCCCACATATTCCCCACAGGCCCCCCATCAGTTAAACACGGCCATCAATAGTCAATCAGAGCTGAAAAGTCCAGCTGGTGCATTTTCCTTGGACGAACCTGGCCCATTTACAATACCGATCTGTGTTTGCTCCCATAGAAGCTACATACCAAGTTTCATTAAAAACCTTGTCGCAGTTTTTAAGTTATCGTGTTAACAAGCTCTTGATGACAGACCGACAGACCGACCGACACACGGCCGACTGCATATTTACCCCACAGGTTCCACCTGTGGGGAATAAATAATGTCGGAGCCACTGTATCCAGCTGTGGCTCAGATCACTTTACAAACTTCTGACGAAAAGAACTGAACAGATTACTGGGCTTGGTGGCTTCTCCAAGAATCGAAAATCACAGGAAAGGCCTTGAAAATTCACAAGAACTTAAAACTATAGCATCTGTTTTTTTTTTCTTATTTTTTTTATTTATTTTTTTTTCCTCTTTGAGGGAGTCACGTATGCTACATCCACACTCCAAGCTGCGTCTCGATCTCGTCAACCTTAAGAGCAAGTTTTCCGCATAGATTAATCATTGCAAAAAAAAATTATCATTTCAACCACCCCCACCCAAATAACTATGACGAGGGAAATGTTACGTACCGTTCTTCACACATCCCCCCCCCCCTCGATTAACCACGACGAGGGAAACCATACCCACCGTTTTCCACGGCGATCTTCTTCACAAAGAACTCCCCATCCCCCCACAATAACCACGGCGATCTTCTTCACATACATACTCACGAATTCCCCCCCCCTCCGCCCCCCCCCCCCCAATAACCACGACAAGGTAAGTAATACCAACAGATCTCCACGGCGATCTTCTTCACATACACACGAATTCTCCCCCCCCCCCCCCTCCGCCGCCCTCCCCTCCCGTAACCAGGACGAGGGAAGCCATACTCACCGTTCTCCACGGCGATCTTCTCCATGTCTGTTTCCTCTTCCTTTGTGAAGCCGTGGAAACTCAGCACCAAGTTTTGAAAGGGACTCATTTTGTTTTCCAGCTGTAACGTTTGTTTATTAAACATTTTGAATAATGTTAACAAGAATCATTTCTGGACGTGGAAGGACAATTCTGGAAATAGGAAGGACAATTCTTTGCATATCTACCTTACGAGTACGTAATCACTAATGGCATTAACTAAATGTTTGTAGCAATTTCCAAGCCAACTTCCAAAGTCCATTGATTTGGGTGGGTCCTCGGGTCAAGCGCCACGTGACAGACCATGACCATGACGCTCCACAACATCACCAAATCCAGCTAAAACCTCAGAAACCATCATGTAAGTAAGGGAGGGGGAAGGGGGCGGGGATGTCCTACGGGTATGAATTTTGTGCACAGGAGAAAAGAAAGACAGTTCAGAAAATGCTTTACACATGTACTTTGCGAGTGCGTAATGGCACTGAATGTATTTAACGAGTACGTAATGGCACTGACTTGATGTTTAGGACACTTTCCAAAAATACTTCTCAAGTCCATTAATTCGGGCGGAACCTTGCGTCACACGTCACGTGACTTACCACAAACTGTTCTTCCTGGGCGCACTTGGTCAGGTCAAGCCTCGACTCCCAGCACTTGAGCACCCAGTTTTCTGTCATGATGGGGATCCCCATGCTTACCGCAGCCTACACGTCACAAAGACAAAAAAAAAAATAATAATAATCAAGCAAAAAGAAATGCCAGCAATTTGTTTGTTCAATAAGTACCTGATTTTGTTTTATCTGAGATGAAAATATTTTTTATGGCTGCTTTTTCAAACCTTACTATAACAAAAATAACTTCAACCGCTTACTTGACTATTTTCAGTTACGGTCGTAAAATTAATATTTTGACTGGAAAAGTGTTGTGTCTGGTACCGCAGAAAAGACTATTTTTTACTCCACCACCCGCTGTACTTCACCTTTCTATCTCCCCCCCCCCCCCCCCTTTCTCTATATATCTACCATAAGACTCTCCATTACCCTGTATTTTTCGCCACTGGTCGTCTTGGAAACGAGATGCGTCACGCTTGCAGTCACGTCTCTGCGGATACTGCCTCCCATGTGACGTACCAGTTCTGCTAGACGCGCCTAACAACCCGCGAAAATAAAAAAAAAAACACTTTTAAACAATAAAATTAGCAAAAAAAAAATAAATACATAAAAGCGGAAAATTAAAAAACGGAAGTTCTCACGCCACTGTTAGGGACTGAGAGAAGGTGTGTATTAAATTACAAAACTCATTTTTTCGCTTTCAGGATCCAGGCAAATAATTCCTGCCAATCGTTTTGATTTCAAAAAGACCTATAACGAAAGTCTAACAACCTTCTTGTTACGCCTTAAATATTGAACTTAGGGTAAAAGAAAATCACATTTCTCAAATTACTTCGGATTAACATTCGAACAGATCGATACAACGCTCTCTTAAATAATTGTCAAAGTTACAATTGAAATAATACAAACCAGTTCATTCTTAAAACATAAGCAAAAAGAAAAATACAAGGAAAGATACAAATCTGATCAATTGATCATTACAGTTCGTATAGCATCATTTTCTTAGTTCGTATACCATATCTTTCGACTTGAATGTTATACTAAGTGGCACACAATACCAGAATGTTTTGTTTTACACAGTCAAGTTTACAAATTATCAATACTTTTAAACTCCCCCCCCCCCTACCACTATCCCCTGGTTGTTACTTGCGCGTACCAGCTCGTCTCTCTGTTTGAAGCCCGTAAAACACAAAACCAGCTTGTGCATAAGCAAACAGTACAGCGGTCTCTGGTTGTAAGGAAGACGCTGAAATAAAGAGGGCAAACACAATTCACCATAAATTATTGATCTGCAAATCTGTTATCATTAATAAAATAATGAGTTCACATACATTTAAATACTCAAAAAAAAATATATATATTCACCGTAAAAAAACATGAGCATCAGAGATGTAAAGCCCTCAGCCAGATCGTTACCTAGTATCATAAAGACTGCAATCTTGTTTCTATCACAGCATGACATTTCTAACCTGTAGCATAAATGCTTCACACAAAAATACCGCGGATAAACTTCTCAATTTCTGAATCCGTATGAGTTTTTACCCAATTTCAAAGTGCTGCGATTTCGACAATTTTCGGTCGACCCGGATCAAACCTGGACGCAGTATATATCCTTTCATTGCACGAAATTTCGAAACCGTGGAACAAAGGTGGTTTAGACATGTCGGCACCAAACACTCTTAGCATTTTTTGGACAAGTCGGCCCCACTTTCGTCGGCACCCGATATTAAATATTTTTACACAACATTTTAATTGTGGAAAAAATGCCTTAAGGTTCCCAGCAGCAATTTTAAAATTCTCGGCACCACCAATATTCTTGCTCATGACAATAACGGAATTATAAAGAATACCTTATATGCTCTGATTTTAAGATGAAACATGCTTTGTTCATGATGATGACAGTACTTTGGACACCTTTTATGGGTTAATCATTATCTTCATGCTGCTACTTTGATTAAAATTAATGGCAATTTAAGTATTACATTGGTGAGTAAAATAAATTGAAAGTCGCTCGTTAAATCTGGTTGAGAGTCTTATAGGAATCAATTGCAATCTGTACCTGGATATGCGAACACATGCACAATAATTATTATTTTAATTGTGCATTTATGCCCCGGTATTAGGACTCGAAACCTTTTTTTTCTTAAGAACCAGGTGTAAAGAGTGCTGACGTAACATTTTTGTGTGTAAAACGAACCATTCTCATCTAAATTATAATTGTGTAAACTGTATATGTGAAAAGATATCAAACATCCGTGGTGCATGGCTAATGATATTTGTAGTCGAATCATAAACCTAAACTCGATACTGTGATATTGAATGTTTGTGAGATTCAAGCTGCTTTCAATAAGCTGACTGCAATCCGACTAAAATTACTTCGGTACTTCAATAAAGCTTCATTGTTACAACAAAAGAATGTCTTAAAATAAGATACTTTGTCTAGACTTTCCATTTTTGCTGTATTTTAAAAATTGGTGCCGACTTCTGAGAGTTGTTGTTTACAGACGGACGGACCGATCGACAACCATAGCCCTCAACCGAATTTTGGCCGGAGATCCATCAACAGGTCAGTACTTATGTTCTTTCACGAACCTTTCCATCTTTAGCACACTTTATAACGACAGGTGGAGCCAAAATGCGGCAACAGTCGCGGTTAAGTCGTTGAAAAATATCGCCCTCAAAATTATCGAGTATGAAGACAGTGTTGTCATCGGCTTTGTTGACGTACTCTAAACCGGTGTCTGAATAAATAACCTCTGCATCGATGTCCTGCAAAAGATATGGCCATACCGGTATTAAATGCGTATTCTTTTAAGGAGCACCTGAGGTTTATTCTCGCTTCTCGTTTTTCAATTTCCAAAATTTTATTTGAACTGAAGTTATTTGCAACTGTCAACGTAATATAAGAAATAAAAATCAATAAACATAAATTTTGTTTCGAAAAAAAATATATACCTGCATGGCACTGTTGAGTTCTTGATTGTTCCGACATTTCTTCCCAACCACGATAAACTGCAAATCGAGTTCGTCTGCGAACAAGCAGTAACGTATTAGACAACTAAAACCACTTTTCCTTTACAGTACAGAGGGGCAGTTTGCTGTCGTTGACCCCAAGCGACATGTTGCAATAAACACGGATATGGAAAAGATAAATTCGGTCTTCTCCACAAGGGGACACTTATCTTAAATTTTACTACGTTCCAACGAATGTTTCAAAGAAAAACCATACATTCATAAACAGCATAAAGCTTATTACAGCGAATGGACAAGACATGCTATTTTGGACTTTCTCGGTCAACCTGCGAAATTCAATTTCCATTCTGTGTCACACAAGGAGAGAAACATAAAACTGAAAGCAACACTCGAAATTGGCAAAACTGAAAATGTGTTCTTATAATTGTATAAATTATGTTCATAGGGTTACCAATACAAAAGTCTGAGAAATAAAATGGTGAGCTGCACATGAACCAAATCATCAACAGCTACATCACAGAAACCAAGACTGCGGTGTCAACAAAATCAGCCGAATCACACTTTGGGCGTTCCCAATAAAAATGCGCAAAAAGTGCGTTTGAATAAAAATAACCGGGTAAAAAATGAAAGAAATGATAGAGAAATTTCGTCTTAATGTCAAATTTCTGTTGCACCAAAGAGCAGTCGGGTTTTCAACAACCCGTATGCTATTTTGAAAAAGTTTTAACAAATAGTTTCAAGTTTCAATTTGTTTATGTCCCAAATATGAGTTGTTTTTGCGATATTTCTTCTTTTTTTTTCTATCATTTCTTTCATTTTTTTACTCTGTTCCCTCGCAGCCGAAATTTAAAATTCTTGCGCATTTTCATCGAAACACCTAAAGTGTGATTTTGCTTATAGTGTTTAAGAGATCATATGATGGCTTTTAATTAAAGTTGAAAGAATATTAAAATTTTGATGTTTTTACCTTATCACTTCTTTATAATATAACCCAAAAAATTGCAGTCGAAACGATACCTCCATCGGAAAGATCCGAAAATACGAAATGGCTTTTTTATGTACTTTCCCCAAGTGTATGGTGCTCTGGACATCCGACAGAAACATGAATAAAGTAGGTGTTGCTCTAATTGCTATCTACTTCAAATTTTCCATTCCACCATTCTTCTCAATTTCCAGTCTCAGGGTTGAGATTTCGCGGTCGCCCGGTCGCCCGTGGCGACCAACTTTTGGCTCGGGCGACCAACTTTTTCGAGTTGGTCGCCCGAGTGGCGACTAACTTTTTTTCTGAGTATGTTCAGGTAAATTTTGCAAAAATTGCGCCGGGCGACTAACTTTTGTGCCGGGCGATTAACTTTTACGAAGTCTCAACCCTGCAGTCTGGGATTTAAAGAGGATGTACTGTTCAGTTCGAATTGCCTCGTGTGGTTTGTACAAAACGTATGTTTTGTATAATTGGTAGAAATCGAACCTCGCATCACAGAAAGTATATTCCTACTGATTAAAGCGTTGCACCTCTACGAGGGAAGGAGAACGAATGGTTACAGTAGATCCAAATTGGTGAAACGAAAACAACACCTCCTGTGATTCAAAGCAAATTTATTTTGCCAAATATAATATCAGTAACCTAGGACCGTTCACCACCTTTCAATGGCCTTTACGCAATAACTTTCGCGTTTTAGACGCGATCCGGATATGCTTTTTCATGTAACAAATACAGGATTTTTCACAAGTTTTCTGTTACGCGCGAAGTAAAATGTTATGATTTACGAAAATGCCAGACCGATGTATTTTTTTTCGGGCAGGATTTTCGATCTGTAACTCGCCACTTTATTCTGTCATCCCGACATATAAATTTTAAGTGCAAACTGTAAGACTATCAATTCGCTTTTCAAAATGACTGCTAAGAGCTATAAGGATTACATGTCAGCATAAACCCGACTTCATATATGTACATACTAACAGTTTACTTATAGCAGCTCGGTAAATTGCATTCGAGAACCAGTGGCAGTTGTCGGGAGGTTCGGCAAAAAATATCGTTTCCGGGATAATTGTTGTTTTCGGGAGCTGGCGACGCTACAGGCACAGGCGGGTTCAGTCTAGGTTACTGGTAAAATGATGTATATTTAAGTCGATAGGGTTGCAGCTCGTTTATTCAGCAGAGTGGGGATTTATCGTTTTGTTGTCACTAATTACGATCTGCTCTAGCCAATTCTATCTCCTCTCCCTCGTAGCAGAGAGATACAAAGAACAAAATAAGGAGCTGACTAGGACCTATCAGTTGGTGGATAAAACACAACTGGATTACCTTCATCAGAATCTCCTTCAATACTTTCAAAACGACTGTCAATAGTTGTTGCTGTGTTGCTAAAATCAGCCATGATCTTGTGAACAAAACTACTGGATTTTCGTGATGAAACGCAAAAAAATCCCACAGTAACGATAGTTCAGAGCAAAAAACAACAAAAACAAAAGCCTTTCTCGCCCAAAAACCAACAGATTTGAATGACAATAATATAGTTAAAGTTTGTTTATCGTAAGATTCTTAATTCCATAATCAACATGCAGATTTATAAACCTGTCATTTGGAAATATAACATTTTATAAGAATTTTCCAAATGTTTTGAAAAATACCGGTGAATTATTTTGTAACGCGCACAATGATTGGCCAATGTCAGAATATGAACAGATTCGTACTGCATGCTCCAAACGGGCATAACAAACATTAAATTTCTAAACAAAAATTCAGATCCAGATTGGAAATGGCACCAATTTAGTGAGCACTCTTAATATTAATGATGCTTCTTTTATATTACTCACAGGATACCATCGACTCAGATGGTAATGAATGGGAATGAGGGTTGACTAGAGTGTTGTCTTCTCGCAGTGCCCCCCTCCTCCCTGCCAATTGGTGCGTGTTATAATGTCTTTTTATATAAACTAACTGAAAATCATACTTTAGATAAAAATAACTTTTCACAAATAACTTCAAATTTCCGTAAACACGATACTCCATGCGACTGTGAAATACCCGCGAGTAGCACCTTGAAATATACATACGTATATATATATATGTATATATATATATATATATATTTATATATATATATATATATATATATTGTTATTCACGAGTTCCTTAAAACGAATTTTAATTACAAACGTATATATATATATAAATATATATATATATATATATATATATATATATACGTTTGTAATTAAAATTCGTTTTAAGGAACTCGTGAATAATTTTTGATATCATAATAGCATTGCAAAAGCGTCATTTTTCAGATACGTAAGTTGCCTGAAATACAATAAGAAGTTATTCTGAAAATATCCCTTTTATCTCATTGGCCTACACAGCTCAAGACTTTCAGCGAGCTCTTCTTTAATTTTCAAAAAAATAAATAACCTTAGTACAAATCAAACAAAACGTAAAATGTACAGTTTCTGTTTCGTTTTTTAACACATTAGTGCACTGCATATTTTTATCAGACCAGCATAATGACTTGGTGAACTCTATTAGATTTCACTTTGCCGTTTAAAATACTGAAATCGGTCGCTCAGAATTTCAAATACGACAAGCACATTTAAGGTAATAATGTCTGTTTAGTGTGTGTTCTTTTTTAAAGGCTAATTTAAGTTTTAATCAAAGGAGAAAAAGCATTTTATTTATAGTAATGGATGTTTGCATAAACAACTTTTTATATTAAAATTTTTAGGACTAGGAAAATATCTTAAATTTTTTTGAAACTCATTTCAGGTACCAAGAAAATGTACAAAATGCGCATTTAAATTTTGTATGTCCATTTTTTCGACTTCTGTGGTTTCTCTAGAATGGAATACATTTCTATTTAAACTGGCATCAAATATTTATTAAATGTATTACTGTTAACATTTTCATTCGTTTTTAATACAGCGTTTTTGTATAGAAATGTCTCTTTCAGTAATATGTAGTCTTTCGTCTGTTTTGTTCATTTTTTCCACCATTTCTTACCCCAACCCCATTTCCATCCCTTGTGGTCATCTGAGTTATCTGCAGTTATGTAAACAAAATTTATGTTGTAGAATAGTATATTTAAAGTCTGTAAGTTGAATTTAGATATGACAATGTGTTTTCGCATTGTTTTTTATAATAACACTTTAAAAAAAACTTTTCAACGTATCTTAAGTCTCTTACGTCCTCGTTATTGTAAGGGAAGTAGTTTGTTTTTATTCACACTATGTGCAATTCAAGTCTTTTTTTTTTTTTTTTTTTTTTTTTTTTTGCCAAAATAGAAGTATTATATATATTAATGGTAAGCACAAATTTTATGATTAAAAAAGTGCAAATTAAATTTAAAGAGATGATTTTGAAAAATTGATAATTAAAAAAAAAACAGACTTACTAATTTCATCACAACAGATATTTATAATAACATTTCTTAATTTTGGTATTAATTCATCGTTGTCTTCATCAACAGCCGGTGTAAGACAGAGAGCTATCCCCTTAATATCACGTGGTTCAGGCACACTGTCATCCACAGTTATAACATCTGACGCGTACCAAGTCACGCTCATTGTGTTAGCTAGAGTCTGGAATCAAGAAGTAATATTATTGCAAGTGAAACTATGTTCAGGTTATATTATTGATCATATTTAAGGTGTATAATTAATTGTATGTAGTACCCAGACCAGACTTCCAACAAAAATTTTATCAACACATACGGAAGAAGTCATGAAATGGTTTTATGAATAAAATAATCTTTGTTTTGCTTTTTGAAAAATGACTATAATACGTCAGGCTGGTTAAAAGACTGTGCTCTGAACAACACAATGGAGTTGAGAATTGTCCAAATATGAGATTCTGTCTGTGCATCCGCTGTTAAACGCTTGAGTCCTGGTTAAACATTGTTGCTAATATAACAATAAAGTTAGCAATCATGCAATAATTGAAATTTTAACTAATTTTTAGCAAAGAAAAAACGAAAGAAACTACAAAATATGACAAAATTTTACCTGAAATTTATAGTATCGGTAACTGGTCCATTTTTTCAAATATATATCAACTTCCCATGTATTATACACCTCGAACTGAATGGAGTAAATTCCACAGCAGTAGGTAATTAGTTGTGCGTACCAATACTCTGTTTCTGTTGTACCCGGGCTCCAAAACGAACCGCTATCAAGCAGTGCCATAGGAGCCAAACTTTTCTGTTTTGAAGCTGAAATCTTTAAATCTCCATGTTGATTGTTAATAACCTTGTTTTTGCATGGATCACGTTCTGTAGGCGAAAAAGAAATATTTATAATAAATTACTGGCAAATATTCTTTTAAAGGAGCATAATATCGTGATGTCTAGCGGTTGTTTGAAACCTCACAAAAGTGGCAATATTTGAAATATATCAGTCTTACACAAAAACTGATCAAACAAGGTGATGAATCTGAAAGAAATTAACATAAAATACCCCCGTTGCAGCATAAATACACTTCGACATCTTTAAGCTGAGGTTTGTCAAAATATCCCATAGACGGCTGCAGTTCTATCTCTACTTTTCTTACATTGTCTGGAATCATTATAAGCCCAGAAGTCAACCAGTCATACGCATTTTGATGTTCTGGCTTTTCTATAACCTGGAAGCATATTTAAGTAAGTATAAAGAACCACCTCTTTCAATATTTATTAATACTAGTCTGCTACTGTAAGGGTACTCGCATGTTCCTTCGTGAAAAAAACACAACATTACAACAGTACTAAACATTTAATAAAACAACACGAATTCCGCTAGATAACGGAATGATCCACTTGCAGAAAGCAAAAAAAAATATTTGTATTAAATTATGACGAAGGAAGTCAAACTCACACAGTAATCCTTTGCAGCAAGCCGCCATTTTTGCCCAATGAGTTAAATATCAATCCAAAATCTCTCTCTCTCTCTCTCTCTCTCTCTCTCTCTCTCTCTCTCTCTCTCTCTCTCTCTACCGTTTTCAAGAAAGCTAGACTGTTTTCGCTGAAGAGTGAGAAATTACACTTGGAGGTCACCAAAAATACGATTCCGAACGCTTAACTTGTTACATGTCGTCTTTTAATCTCAAAAGGTCGAAAATCAGCCTAAAGTCACTCTATCTCTTAACGTTTTCGAGAAAATGGCCCACTTCCGGTTTTGATTTTGACAATGGCCGAGGAGGTCAAGTCACCGAGGTACTTCTTACATATAGTCTTTTAGGCCCATAGGGTCGAAATAAGCTCAGAATCGCTCTATCTCTAACCGTTATCGAGATAATGATCAAGTTCCGTTTTCGTCTTTGACTGTGTCCGAGGAGGCCAAGGTCATCGAGATACCTCTTACCTATCGTTCTTTAGGTCTAAAGGGTCGAACATTAGCTCAAAATTACTCTACCTCTAACCGTTTTGGAGATAATGGCCAACGTCCGGCTTTTGATATTGAGCAGTGCCGAGGATCTCAATCGTTCTCTTAGGTCATGGTAAAAAATGCGCATTTTACGGCATCTAATCACCCTCTATCAGTGAGTTAAATGTCATCACTCTTTAGCAATTGGGAAAGACTCAGACGCTGCAGCCAACTTAAACTTAAACACGCCTGCTGTGATGGCTTTCATTGAAAGTTGGGCGATCAATACACCGAAGCTGATATCATGCCAGTTTAAACTACTGCTCTAAGCTTCTTGTCGCTTGTTTCGCAAATTTGTTTTGTCGTTTTTTAATTGAAAAATTAAGCCAATTTTTAAAAAAACAGGGAGATCAACTAGACATATTGAAGTTTATCATATCCAAATTTCATCCTTATAGCCCTACCGGCCTCTGACTAGTTCCCCCGACAAAGTAAAAAAAAAAAACAAACAAAAAAACATGCCACAACTGCGGCTAAAATTTTCGTACAAATTCAAATCACTAGGGGATTTTGGCAAGTCTGCAAATGTAGTAATCAACTTCCGGTTTTAACTTTATTCGTGGAAGAGAAAGTTAAGATCAGCGACATACCGCTTATGTAACGTTATTTGGGTTCAAAGGGTCAAAAATTAGCTCAAAATCGCTCTATCTCTAGCTGTTTATCGAGATAAAAGTCAACTTTACGTTTTTGACATTGGCCTTGACCGAGAAGGCAAAGGTCAACGCCATACTTCTTAAGTTTAAGGTTTGAAAATCTAACCGTTTTCGAGATAAGTCTTCCTATTGTTAACGGTTCACTAGGTCATGTGGCCTTTGACTTCACCTTCAAGGTCAAGTTTCAGGATGGAAGACTCCCTCCTACTAAAGGCGTCTGTCTATTCATACTGGGATTTGAGTCCTTCTTATATGCACTTTACGTGATTAGTAGGCATTAAAGATATTTTGACCTCACTTTGCCCTTGAACTTTGAGATCAAGGTAAAAAATATTTGGGGTTTAACGAGACATGATGATTGTCTATAAAGGTGGCGAATATGAGGCTCCACTGTCTTAAACGCTAGAATTAGTTTTCTGGAAACTTTTTTGTGAAAAAAATAACATTGACCTCAATTTGACCTTGACCTTGACCGCTGAGGTAAAATAACATTACGGATTTACCGAAACCTTGTTACCCTATATAATTATGTCAAATTCATCTCCCTCTGTAAAACACTATGAGAGGAGTTTTCTGAAAACCATCCAAACGGACAAAAAAAGAGAAGAAGAAAAAAAACGGTGGAATGTAGACACTACCAGAAGGAATACAAACTTATACCCAGTTGCAAACAAAGTTTGCAGGTGTGATTTAATAAAACAAGTGACTTAAATGGATTTTTTGTTGATTGTTATAAAGATCGTCTCTTTTACCAAAACTATGTAAAAGACATTTTGTGTTGACGTGTTTTTTCTTCAAAGATTAAATCTTAAAAAGTAAGATAACCAGAGGTCAAACTTAAAATTACACAACTTGAGCCAGTATCTTTCACGATAATCTAATCTTTAAATTCCCCATCACCATGCTTGCCTATTGTTATGTGTTAATGTAAAACTAATGTGTATTGCTTTTGGTAAGAAGATATTCTATAGTTCAAATATCAGCTTAATAAATCGGGATAGTTTCAGCAGTGAAAAGAAGTAAACTAACAAAACCTCATTAGATTGAAACAGTCATGTATAAAAGGGAATGTAATAGCTATAATAGATAACTAAATATTGTATAAAAATATTTAAAAAAATCTAACTTATTTTGAATTATTTTCGTTTATAAAATGCAAACATGCTGCAACAGTGACGCTTTTTTGTGGATTTTGGACAGTTTTAAGTGCTCTGTTCTTCAAATATATTTGATATTATTTTTGAATAGACAGATAAATCAAAATGTCATGTGAATTAAGTCCTGGTTTTGAGCCAGGCTATGAGATAGAGAGAAAATGTCTCATTATAGAACGTACCGTTACAAGTGTCCAGTCCCACCAGCGTTTACCGAATTCTCGAACACGGACAAGAGCTTCCCAAACAAAACGAAACTTGAATTCAATGGAGTATAAACGGCAACACGAATCCTTGTGTACCCCTGCATACCTGAATAAAATATATGTGTAAAAACGCAGTTGTATACTTTCTATCTTTTTGTTAAGCTCACGTCAAATCATAACGAGTCATAGAATACACACACACACACACACACACACACACACACACACGTATATATATATATATATATATATATATATATATATATATATATATATATATATATATATATATATATATATATATATATATATATATATATATATATATATATATATATATATATATAATGAATAAAAACAGATCAATTTCTAACGATTCGATATCGTTTACTTTAGTTATAAAAACAATTTAATGGATGTAATAATACATATTAAATGCTTAATAGAGTTAAGCATATTACAGACACTGTATTATGTATACTGTATTCAAGCATTATTATTTAAGTGTCTCTTTCACGTACCAGTATACCGTAGTGTGCATTTTTGATTTCCATATAGAATTACCGATCAATGCTGCTCCTGACTTGATGTGGGTGACATAAAAAGGCTTAAAAGATGTATAAAACTCCTTGGATTTATTGTTGAGGAAAATATCTCTACATTCTTCAAATGAAAAGGCAACAAAAAGATAGAATAAGTAGATAGAAGTGCGGCTGTACAAGAACACAAACCATTCACTCCTGGCTAAAGTTTACCTATTTTAATTAAATGACTTATGATTCATAGTTCATTTATTATATTAATTCTCTGTATGGTAACCTAATTTACTGTAAAAAATTAAAAATGATTCTATCCGGGATGATGTGCTTTCGTCAACTCCTCTAAATAGAAAATTCTAAACAAAGGAGAAAGTAAGTCATAGTTTACTGTAAGCGTAAGTGAAATGTGAGAAAACTCGTCTACGACAAACAAAAATATATACGTAAGGTCTAGAATAATATTTTAAGAATGTGTAAATGATACATAAATCGTATTAGATATTCTGTAGATAGCTTTAAATGCAGGTGCCAGCTTATTATACCGGAAAGTGCAAATGCTGAAAAACATAGCATTTTAATCCTCTTAATCATTTAGTTTAATTTTTGCAGTGAAAATGGTATTTGAACAAGAAAGCACCAGCAGAATTGAAAATGGCACAATTAGAATGAGAGTCATGTCCTGGGTTCGCGCTAGGCCAAAAATTTCTTTCGCATGGTGGTGCGAAAGGAATTTTTTCTTTCACATATGGGAAATGTGTTTCCCACGTATTTTGGAACCTTACTTTTCCTTCCGCATATTTTAGATTTTTTGTTTCTAATGTACCAATTAGGTATGTAAGAGTATTATTTCTATTTGTGCAACAAGCTTTTAACCAAAACATCTATAATATGGCTTTATTGCTGTTGCTGAATTTTTTGTATTTAAAGGAAATGAGTAATTGAACGAGTAACCAAGTTTTAGTTATCCCCGTGTAACGAAAGGATATAAGTTTTATATAGGGTTCTATATCCAAAAGTATTTATCGTATAGTTTTTTCCTGTAGCATACGTTTAGAACGCATATTACAGGTGTACAACGTTGCATTATATTTGAAATCGGCCAAAATTCTCAAAAATACGACTTTTCAAAAATGGCTGTTTTTCAAAAGATTTGCTAACATGGAGATAGGTTTTATCCATACGAGTCCTCAAAAATTATTCGATCCAGCGTTATGAAATTTTAGGCAGTGTATATATATATATATATATATATATATATATATATATATATATATATATATATATATATATATATATATATATATATATATATATATATATATATATATATATATATATTACAAGTACAACGTCGCATTATTTTTGAAATCAGCCAAACATTGCTAAAAATGACATGAAAAATGTATATTTTTATTGAAACTTGTTTGCATGGAGATAGATTTTGTCCAAACAAGTTCTCCAAAACTATTTAATCCAGCGTTCTGAAATTTTATGCAGTGAAAATCTCTATATTGTAGATGTGCAACGTTGTATTATTTCTTAAATCGACCAAAAATTGTTAGGAAATGTAGGGTTTTTAATTTCCTTGAATTTACTTACATCCAATGACATTATGTGTTACACTGGGGATTCTGCCTCACTGACACTCTAGTTTATCTGAATACCTCAGATAAACCAGAATTTGTAATTATTTGAATTGTATTTATTCTTGTATAAATTCAAACGAAATCCATAAAGAGAAAATTTGTTGTCAAAATTACTTTACGTGCGAAAGCAATTCATTTTCTTTCGCATTTTAGGATTTAATATTGAACGTGCGAACGGTTAGCGCGAACACAGATTGTTTACCCTGGTCACATTCCATTGTTTCTCTACTCTCTCCATCACACGAGCAATCGTCAGGGCCCGTGCAGTCAGGACATTCTCCATGAGGCTTGCACTCTCGCTCTCTTGTTTTATTTCCAGTTCCACACTCCCCATCACAGTCACTCCATTCAGTCCAGTCGCCCCACATCGCTTGTGCTGCAGTGTATTGCAATACAAAAGCGTGGCATACATTAATTGATGAGATCAAACTAAATATGCAATAGGTAAATCCTTCTCCACCTTCTTTTCTCTGTTTACAATTTGCTTTCGGCAACAATTGATTGTATTGGGTGCTTTTTCGAAGAAATCCTCAGGTAAACCCATGAAGTATTTAGTCATATCAGATTTTTTCAAGGAATGCCTTCGTGTCCACAGGCTATGTGGAGATAAGTTCTAAAAGTAAAACACATTTTCTTTTTAATAATTTCCTCAAATTAGGATTTTACGAAACCACTTGTCAGCGTTTTATTTATACTGGTGTTGTTTTATTTTTACAGTTTCCTCTATAAGTGGGTTTAGGCAAACGCTATTTCGTAAATATGGCATATAATGTAAAATGCATAAATTGCTTGCAGTGTCATTGTCAGGTAAGAGAATTATGTTGGTTTCATTTTGTATTAGTCTTATCAATATACTGACAGATCAATGCCAACTTGTATTAATCCGTTCGGTTTCAAAATAGATCTTGAGAAATTGTGAAATAAAGCGCATACTTTGGTTTGTGCTGCAGTCCATTTCCTCTGTGTCTTCATGTTGTCCATCACACATGCAGTCATCTCCAGAACAATCAGGACATTCAGCAGCAGGCTGACAAGTGCGACTTCGCGTCTTTGTACCATTTCCACAAGTTGCACTACAATTTCCCCAAGAGCCCCAATCTCCCCATTCTGCTTCATCTGTTATACAAAAACGAAGGTTTCAATATGTAACTTATGCTGTAATATAGAAGCAACATTTATCGAAGAGAAGTACAAGTAAAGAAATATTTATTTTAACACATTCAAGAATTAATAATTTATGTTTTTGAATTATTCCGGAAGTAGTAATAATGCAATATTCACAAAGATTACTGGTTTATTAAAGCGTTTCTAAATTATAGCTACGTTTTATATTTCTATAGTGCTATGTGTAAAATATTCGATAGCTCTGATTCTCCCAGCTTAATTAACAGAACACACTATTTAGAGGTGATCTAAAAATCAGAGTATGTTACATTGTTAATGCCGGGATTGATTGCCTAGCAGATAGCCATAAAAGGCCTTAATGAATTATATGAAACATTGTGAATTTGGTTCAGAATATGTTTCAAATGCAAACTTGTATACACTGGTAAAAGAATATCTGACATACAGGTGTACCTACTTTCGGGTTGACCGCATTCCATCTGTTGTGTTTCATTATGCATGCCGTCACACAGGCAGCCCTGTCCGACACAGTCAGGGCAGTCGTCATCAGCTACACAGGTCCGTTCTCTTGTTTTGTTTCCAATACCACAGCTGACGCTGCAGTTTCCCCATGGGCCCCACTCTCCCCAAGAAGCTTCAACTGTGGTACAATGTTCAAGAAATTGATGATTATTTTCCTAGATAGTCATATTTATGCTGAAAATAATAGTTTTACTATTTCAATTTATATGGATAAATCAAAAGTTTGCATTTAATGTGTTTTTGAATATTCTAAACGTTATAGAATATAAAATAAAAAACTGAGTTGCTTCAAGAAACGTTTTTTCCTTGTATCTCAAAGTAAAAAACTATAAAAGTATTTTATATGATTTTATCATTGTACTCTGTAAAAATGAACATTAATTGAACAATGGAACGTAAATATTTTGTTAAGTCGTTATTTAATTTCAATGCAAACTGCCCTTGGCATAGCAAAGTACGTAGCAACTTGTGATTACCGGGACAACATCCTGGATCAGGACAATCTTCTTCAGTTGTATTATCCGGATAACAAATAAACTCATTTGGCCTTGGATTTGGGCAAGCACACACTCGAGTTCTGAAGCATAACATTTTTAATAAAATAACTTAATATGGTTACATATTAAAGTAACTTCGGAGTAAAAGATAAAACATCATCGATCTCAGTATTCCTCTCAGCCGTTTCTTTTGACATTAATTTTATAATTTCAGGCATTTTCTATAATTTCGAGAAGGAAGACCTGGCACTTATTGTTTGATTAGTTTTTACAACTGCTTAGGGCATTAACAAAACGTCTGGGATATATTTTACTAAAAGAATCTGTACTCGATAAATATTAAGAATACAAAGGGACCTTGTTCCCGCAGGTCGGCATGTTGCTGAACACTCAGACCACTCACACCAATCTGAAACACATCAATAAGCAAGTGTCACAAACTCGATGGCAGTGGCTGTGGTTCGAAATTACTTTGGAAGTCAATCCGTTAGCTTTCTTCCGGTTGCTGTTAGAGCGCATATGACAGCCCCACATTCACCTCGAATTATCGACCATGTATTCTACAACTGAGATACGACATTTCGTCAGTGTTCATTGCACACAACAATCGGGAGGTGGGGCGGAAGCGGCTTCATTCAAGTACCAGTTGGTTACCATGCATGTCAATGACTTTCTCAAACGACCCCTTAACGCGGAGTGGTAAATTTGAAATAACCCCCGTTATAACCAAACTCGAAGTGTAATTTTGAAAGAGCTTTTCATTTTATGGGAAATGCAGAGGGCTAAACAAAAATTGTCTTTTTTATACTAAATTAGCACTTCGCGCAAACACATTTTAAATCACATTTTTCAACGGGAAAAGAGAGTTGCTTTTAAACTTTACCCGAAATGAATTTTGCTTCTTTAGCCTATATGAGAATTCGATTTAGGTAGATTTAACCGTGCGTAGTGCAAATTAATCACAACAACCAGGAACGTGATTATCTGGACTGATATGTAGCAATACATTCCCAGCTTATTACTATTGTTTGGTAGCATTATTATTTGGTTGTACTTGATTTTTTTTTCAATATAGCGCAAAATCATATAAAGTATTTTGTCTTAAAATCATCCAGCTATATGCTTTTTGATGATTGTGGTAAACATCTTTAGCGAATAAGAGTATATATAACAGGACAGCTTATTAATTTAAGCTTTATCTTAACATGTAATAAATTTATATATATGTGAGACAAATTGATGTATCAATGAATACCAATATTGTCAAACACTTAGTTTATGCCACTGAAGTTATCAACAAAATTGCCAACTCTACATAGCCCTCTTTCCAACATGTTCTATGCGTACTCTGTCCAACGAGGGTAAGGGCTGAGCTGATGCATGATAATCAGTACAAGGAAACATTTTCGTATTTCTGATCTTCTTCCTTTCCTATACGAAATCTGCACGGTAGTACTAGCGTTGGTCGTATTTTTAAAATAGAAAAGACATGACTTTTCCTTTATGTCATAATGGTACATTTGTTAATAAAACAAGAATAGTTTTTTTAAGTTTTAAGTTTGTGTGTTTTACCCACATGGTACAGACACTTAGACTTGGTGTCACATTGTATCTGCTATGGACCCACCTCTGATCCTTTTTCTTAAAAAGAAAGTCCAGCTTTGACTTTTAATGGAAAATAATTCAACCTTATTAACTGTTACTGGATTGAAAATGCAACAAAAGAGGGGTTTTCGGGATGAAAGTTGTGCATCTAAATGTAATACACAAAGCTGAAAATAATCATAAACAAATGAAAACTAGACAGTTTTCACTATCGAGCAGTAAAAATAACATTTGGTGCCACAACAAAATGCAATTCTGAGCCATTAAAAATTCAGAGTTTTTCAATCTTTGTTAAAAGTCATACGAAGTTGCCACATAGCTTTTGACATGCTATATCACAGTAAGCATTCGGACGTCGAGAAAATGTCGATGTGAGGTGGCATCAGTGACCAGGTCAAATAGCAACATTGAATCTGATTAATTTTGGTTTTGCTATATCAACGCTCTTCCATACATTGAACAGAAGTTTGATCAGCAACGGTGTGAGGACATTGATTGTGATGACAAAAAACACTCCCGCAACGTTAAATCCCATTGTCGTTTAGTTTTGATCACATGCACGACCATAGATCAACGCCTACGAAATGTCTTTATTGAACATGTATTTGATAAAAGAGCTCTTTAGACATAACATTTATTTTCTTTGCCGAAAACTTTTTACCGGCACTCAGTTAATGTCTTTGACGCAACTTTGAATACATTTAGAATATCGACGTTTTATGTAGAAGTCTAAAAATGGATCATAACATAGTCGTCTTTTATTTAAGCCTGGTGTTGGTAACGAATGGTGGCTTCGAAAATTGGCGAAAATCAGGACATAAACTACTCAGATATTCAAAGCATGCTATGAAGTGTGAGATATTCAGATGCATTCTTACTTATTTGAGGTAAATACATGAAAATTGACTTCATGCTTATCTTTTGTTACCCGACGACACAAAGGAAACTTTGACGGAGCGATGACTACTATTCCTTATGACTATCACTGTCTAAACGGTGATGTGATTGATATTTTTGGGAGTCTATTTGTTACTCTCCATACGCCTAAAAATTTGTTAGGTAGACTTTGAAAAGTTAATTGACGAAACCCCCTGCTCTCCATTCCCTTATTTAGGCAACTGATAAATAAAGGCCACATGTGTGAAGCATTTGGCTACAAAGTCCCTCCCCACCTCTCCAAGAAAAAAATAATATAAGTCAAGAGAAAAATATCGTGGTATTTTAGTGGTCAGTTTTCAGTTCGTTGTTGGTCATATGGTCCGTGGTGTTTTGACTGGTGTCATATGGTATGTATGCCTTTTTTGCGTTGATGAACATTAGAATTGTACTGGTATGAATAAAAAATAACGTCAAAAACATTAATGCGACGCAATATTGTAACAATCTTGTACAAATGGATGGATCATTCTTTGCGTGTTGTTTAATATTTTAGCGAGTTAAGGAAACCAAAAATGGCATTTATTATGTGAAAACAACTTAGTAGCAACTGTGATTGTGAGCTTCCTGAAAACGTGAGAAATAAGCATTCCCGATGAGATATTTGTTGCTCGGCCTAACGCCAAAGATACCGAACGTAGCACATATCCGCTTTTTTGCATATGAAATGTTGATGTACTCCTACAAAATGTTGAGATGAACGAACTAGACATGGCACAGTATGTCTCTGCCATAATTTTGTCTTCCTAGCAGTAAACGTCTCAGAAGAGTTAGCGTGACAAGGTTATGGCACAAAAGGAATCAAGCAAAATCTTGCGAGTTCGATAAACTATGGGGATTGAAAATCCTCGAGTGTAATAACACTTAATGACTTCGGGCGATACTTGTTTACATTGATCTGTACACGAAGATAGAGCGGTAGTGTAGCCCGCTTTATAAAATCTATGCTTGGGTTAGGTTTATAGTTGGTCAACCAAGAATACTGTCTTAAGTCCGTTTTCCAGAAAAAGATGTTATTCTTACTTGTTTCAAAGCAGGCTTCTAAAAGCAAATTTCGCAAGCCTAGCTCTGCTGATACAGCAGTAGCACTAAATTTGATATTTGATACTCCAGTCACGCCACCTGGTGGGAACTCAAAGACACACGGCAAGTAAGGCTCAACTTCGGGTTGGGCTGGAAAACACTGATAAAAATAATACATTGTTGTTATTCCTCTGGCAGAGGGCAACAAAGCATTGGTTGCCAATATCTCGTGAAGCAAACTGAGGCTTACAACTCCAGGACAGGAGTATTTCAATTATTTTACAAAATAATTAATTTACTTAGAGCACAACAAATCAATTCATTTATCCGATTTTTATTTAAACTGATAAACGATTAATGAATTTCATTGCAGAAATTTTATTGTTCGAAAATAGCTTATAAATTTTTACCAAAGTGCAAAACCTGAAACCACAAAACTGATTAATGCTCGTTATCCTCGAGTATTTTAGAGTTGATTTATATGAATGCGTCATTGTAATGTTTCTGACTGTAATTTTAATGAGCAAATACAAAGATGCTTATTATACTTTATACCAAAGAATCCCAGTAAAATCTTATAAAGAATTCTACAAAAGCTAGTTGCCCTACAATGTTTATTTAAAACACTGCATGAAGATCAAAAACAGAAACACATGTATTAATGTAATTTCTTTGAAAAAATACTGCCCTTTTGAAAGCACTTCTTGTTCCTAACATCGTTTAATTATTGGGTTAAATGTAAATCTGAGAAATATTCAAAGTAACATCTTTTATTTTTCCTTAATAACTAGCCCTCAAAAATGTCGAAAATAACAGACTGAGAGAGTATTTAACTTTGATACTTAACTGATACTTATGTAATATGGGTGCAATCGCATAATAAAACTTACAGTATCATTGTAAATTTCAGTGTTGTTGTCATCAAAAAGTTCCATAAGAAGGCTTGTAAATGTTGTACCTTCTACAGTAACATTTTTTATTGTTAATGTTGATGGTGATATTTTGCCTCGTATTACAAAACCTTCTCCAGGACCAATGATTATTTCATTGCCGTCTTCCAGAAACTTTTGTATATCAACTGCAGAAACACCGGTAGCATCTGAAAAACGACTTTGCGTGTAAACATAAATGTTATAACTTACTTAATTTGTGATACTGTTTGTTCAGAACAGACAGATGTTATACAGTATTGTTAGCCTCAATTTGTACATTCTGTTTGGCTTAATATTGGTGATTATGATGCTGAAATAAAAGATAAAATTATCAAAGACAGAATGCTTTTGTCTTCTCCATCTAATGAGAGGTGAGTGAACCGTATCTCTCAAGAGATTTGCTTACCGGTTGTTATGTTAATTAGTTCCGGATCATCTCGACTGTTTATGTTGTTTTCAGGCGGACAGTCTTGCGCAAAGTTGTTTGTGATGAGCAGAATAACAATGCAACTGGTCAAAGCCAACATCTTGAAATTATGTTACCTACAATCTGAAATAAAACAAGCTTTAGCGTAATTACAGTTGTAATGACAAAATCTTATATTAGCGTATCTCATTCTGTTAAAGATCTGTGCTTTCAATTATATTGCAAACAATTAGATATTAATACTAGGACTGTATTGCACAACTTAAAAAAAAGAATTTGTTATTACGTTCCGTAAACTTTTAACAATGTGCACTTTTACAAAAATAATCTGTGTATTTATGTGACACCAAATGTCGAAGAACAATGAAAAAATTACGTATACACTAGTAAAATCCCAGTTCAAATTGTTATATTTATGCTGTATTCGGGTCTAAATATTCGAAAAATAATAATAATAGAGCTACTGACCAAAACCTAAAGAAACATGGAAGTATTCAATATTTAAGTATATTTTAGCATTGTATAAAGAATAGCATAGTAAATATAAAAAGAAAATAAACAAAACATTTTAAAAAAAGCAATTGTGAGTAGTATTTAAAAGCAAAAGCAATTGTGAGTAGTATCTGCTTCTGTACTGTTTAACCACAGTATATGAGCATCGCTATTGAGATTACTTCATGCAATGGCTTCATCACTGCCTCTGTTTTATCGAATTGAACCAATTTAATTTTGTTCCTAACCGCATTTAGGATTAAGCTATGTTTTATTAAAATGATTGAAAACCAAAGAGGTTCTTCCTCACAATCAAATAGATTTCATTTTCACTTTCTGTATTGAAAAGTTATTTTCTACTCATTTTTATCTTATCTGGAATGTTGCCTAAAGAACAATCACAGCATGGACGCATTAAAGAGATTCATGGATCTGATGCTTTTGACGCGCTACATCAAGCTTTAGACGTCCTACATTTTGCTACCACGGAAGAACAGGAGGCATGGTGTGTAAAAACTGGAAATTTTTTTTTTAGGCATGTGTTTTATGGATTTCTCCTTAGTTTTTATTTGTTGCTTTTGGATTTCCACGCAGTTCCTAAAAATAGCTCGGATACACAGTTATAATTTGAATGAATGCTGTGGGCTTGTGTGTATATATTGTTATGCTAAAGTCGTCTTTGAAATAATACATAAAATTTTTGCATATAGAATGCACTAAAATATGCTGAAAACAACTGGAATACAAAATTTTTAAGTTAAATACATGTTGTGAGCTATTGCATATAGAATATACTAAAAATTCTGCATTATTTAACGTCCATAATTGAGTGTTCCTAAGTATAAGTTCGTTGCATTTTAGCGAATCAATTTTTATTGGGGTTAAAGTTGCATTGCACTTGATGTAAAATAATAAAACGCAATATTTAATTATTAGTAATGTAACATTTCTGAGATTTCAAAACACACTTTCTTAGAGGCTAAATTATTCTTTAAAAATTCTCAAAAATTTCATTGCGCAAAGGGCTTCGTCACAAAGCTCTCATTAGCATTCGTGTTCTGCTACATTTGATTTTCAATCTAAGGAGAATTACGGTGACTTCTTATTATTTGGTTAGACGGAATTGCATTGTCACTCTGTGTTATAATGAACATTAATCTTTGACTTGAATCATCTGTTAGTGAAGTAGCTAAAATGCATTATAGCAAATTAGAGTGAAACTAAAATGTCACAACTGGGTGAATTTAATTACACACTTAATTTGCTCTGCAGTACGTATCACCAGTTAAAACAGCTGCAGTTAAAGACTACGTATTGCAAAATATCACAGACATATTTCTTATCCAGTAGAACAGCATTTATTTTATAATATCGCAAACCTGAAGCTGATTTAAACTTTTCAGAAAGACCTTTACTTTAACCTGCTGTATATACTCCGTTACGATATAGTGGCAATAGTCTTTGTTATAGATTAAAAAGCTTATATAGATATTTGTCTTTGCAGGTGGTACAGTAAAAAATTAATAAAACTCAATTATTAAATTAGCGGTGTCAAAACAACACATACGTTACTCATAAAATGTTCACAGGCTTGGCATTTACAGTGACAGTTAATTATTATTGAGCTTTAAAAATAGCATTCGGTACGTTAAAATTGTATAAATTTTGCTCATCAATGATTTACGATTTAAAATTTCTGTTTTTTATTTTATACACGCATTTTCTACATCATTTAATTAAAAGACTTGGTTAATCTAGATATTTCCACCTTGGCAATTTGCAGTTTGTTACTTTGGAACTATTCCGTTACTATTTTCGTTCACAAACCAAAACAAAAACTGTCATATTCATATTCTAACTCTGTTCATTTTTGAACTGCTGTACCCAAAGGTTCCATTGTTGCCCCTAAAAAAAATTTCTGAAAATTGCTTTTAGTCTGGATTTTGTTAAAAACATAAAGTTCATGGAGATATTACAGTAATTTAGGTTTGTCATTCTGTTGTGGCATGATGCGCCTACTGTACTGACCACATTGATGGCATGATGTACCTAATGTCCTGACCACATTGATGGCATGATGTACCTAATGTCCTGACCACATTGATGGCATGATGTACCTAATGTCCTGACCACATTGATGGCATGATGTACCTAATGTCCTGACCACATTGATGGCATGATGTACCCAGTGTCCTGACCACATTGATGGCATGATGTACCTAATGTCCTGACCACATTGATGGCATGATGTACCTAATGTCCTGACCACATTGATGGCATGATGTACCTAATGTCCTGACCACATTGATGGCATGATGTACCTAATGTCCTGACCACATTGATGGCATGATGTACCCAGTGTCCTGACCACATTGATGGCATGATGTACCTAATGTCCTGACCACATTGATGGCATTATGTACCCAGTGTCCTGACCAAATTGATCTCATGGTGTGCCTAATGTACTGACCAAAATTGAATTCAGCGTCGCTTCTTGTGAACAAACCAATGTATTTTCTCCCAGCTGTCCAGTTTTACGATAACATTATTATATTACGGTAACACGTTTTGCAGTAAAACACGGCATATGCCCCCAGTTTCCACTTTATTGCGATTTACTTTTTATTTAGTTAAAATAAAATTTAAATAAAAAGGGAAGGAACACAAGTGTCCAGTGTCCACTTAAGCCGTATATTGTTTAATCGATTTTGTTCAAAATAAAAAGAAATCGCATTGGCGATTGATATGCTTATTTTTATAAAATAGGAAATACAATAAAAATCTTTATAAAACAATGGTACACATCAGAATACCAGCTTTTATAAATGAACTTCTATAATGATTGCTGAAAATGAACCTAAACATTTCCAACATAAATTTAAAGGAAATGAAAATTTGACAAAATTTGTATTCTTCCTTTTCTCATGGTATTTTACACTCTGTTACAACATCAAAATTGACAAAGCGATAATTTCGCTTTGCGTAATGTTTTTTTGTTTTCTTTTGTTTTACCCAATTTCAAACATGTATCTGTTGACGTCAATTTCCATCCACAACTCATCTAAATCAATCCTTTACGTGGGAGTGACTTCCGGCCTGACTTTCTTCAAGTATTTCTTTCTAAGATTTAGCTTCGTGTTGTTTTCTTTGACGCTTTTGCTATTAACAATACCAGCAACATGGGCATATTTTAACACGCCTTTTTGTTTCTTTCTAATTTTGCCTTGCTGGTTAAATAGTTTTGTTTTTTCTGTTTTTTTTTTTTACCTTTTTTCTCCTGCAGGGTATCAACTGGGAAAATATATTTATGGTTGGTCTAAGCGGTCTCCTCCCCCCCCCCCGGCGGACTGCCCCTACCAACTCCTCCCTGGCGATCTCCCCCCCCCCCCCCCACGTAGGCTGACTCCCCCTCCCCCCCCCCCCGTCCTTCTCCCCGCCCCTTCCCCCATGGCAGATTTGTTTTAGTCAGTAAAACTTAAATGAGCAAAACTTGTATATTTCATTCCTTTTTTAATTTTCAATCCAATTACGAAATTACAATCATGTCCTCTTAAAATATCACTCATACATTCAGAAATAAGTCCATTGGCAGGGTAATATTTTGTGTTTTGGCTTTTATTACAGCATTAAAATAGCATTGTGACTATACGCGTTTAAAACTGCTTATAATAAACACCTTCCGGCTAAAATGTACACTTTACAGTGGTATTTGATAAAGAGAGATAAATTTCATAATGAACGTCAGAAATTTTAGGAAAACATTAGAGGTTGGTCATCAACTAAGGATGTTCACTGGTGGTGTCTCTCATCGCTTGCGATGAATAACCATCAGGTAATCCATCTCGTAGACACGACGATGTGACGTCAGTCCTATTCTGGATGCACACATCTTCCCGCAGGTCTGGCACTTGCAACCGTATGTCGCTGGTGTCCGACTAAGCTCAGAATGGTGATGTGACGTCAGTCCTATTCTGGATGCACACATCTTCCCGCACGTCTGGCACTTGTAACTGTCTGTCGCTGGAGTCTGCTCGGAGCGGTGATGTGACGTCAGTCCTATTCTGGATGCACACATCTTCCCGCACGTCTGGCACTTGTAACTGTCTGTCGCTGGAGTCTGCTCGGAGCGGTGATGTGACGTCAGTCCTATTCTGGATGCACACATCTTCCCGCACGTCTGGCACTTGTAACTGTCTGTCGCTGGAGTCTGCTCGGAGCGGTGATGTGACGTCAGTTCTATTCTGGATGCACACATCTTCCCGAACGTCTGGTGCTTGTAACTGTCTGTCGCTGGAGTCTGCTCGGAGCGGTGATGTGACGTCAGTCCTATTCTGGATGCACACATCTTCCTGCAGGTCCGCTGCTTGTAACTATGGTTGGGGTCAGCGCGGAGCAGCCCTTCCTCAGTTTACGCTTCTACATGTTCATTAACTGTGGCCGTATTCACAAAAATTATCCCTGCAGTTAACTGATTCCGCTAACTTCCCCGTTAGCAACCAGAATGTGCGAAAGTAAGTAAATAAATCCATGCTGTTTAGCAAACAAAAAATGTGCCTAAAATTGTTTGCGTGATACACCTAGATCAACCGATTTTCGCTTCTAGGACCCAGCAAACAACCGACGTTTTTTTTTTTTTTTCACAACAGCAGTTGAATGATTAATTATCTATTAATTATATAACTCTAGTCAGTTTCAGGTCGGAATCCGACGTCGGTTCCAATTTCATATACAACCTAAAACCGACTTAATTCCGACGTCGGATTTAGGTCGGGACCCGACGTCATTCTGACGTTGAAAACCCGACGTCGGTTCCATTTCATGTACAACCAAAACCGGCACGTCAGTCCGACGTCGGAAACGTCGGGCCACGACGTCGACCCGACGTTATTCTGACGTCTTAATGTTTGCTGTGGAGTTGAGTTAAATTCACAGTTAACTTTTGTGAATACCAGAGAAGGGGTTTTACTGTAGTTTTGTCTATAAAACTAGGATTTATAATTGCTTGTCTATGTTTTGTTGATAGATAGCGGCCTTACAAAAGAGTTCTTTGAATTGCAATGATGAAACTCGTTAGGTTGTTTATAGACAACCTTGAATCATGTTAATAAATCAAACATTGTTTTCTCATGTGAGAGCAACCTGAGAAAAAAACATTATCATATGTACATGCCAAACAGAACGGCAGCATGTGGCGTGCCTCTTTGAAAACCAGAACAGTTCATTCTTTAAAAAATTAGACACAGTTTCATGAAAATTTGCAAAACAAAGTAACACACTGCAAAAAACTATCATCACGATTGTTAGTAACATGATTATTAAAAATATTTTTTATTTCATTTGGAACATATTTAATGTTTAGAAATCTGTCTCTCAATTATTGCAGTTATCCGTTGTTATTTATAAATGTCTAAAAAGTAGTGCCCATCCTTTATTACGGTAAATCTTATTTACTGAAGTACTTTTTAAACCAGCCGACTTGGTCGTGCCCATCTTATCACATCAGTCGAGTGGGTATTCGTCGTCTGTATGTACGTGTGTACGTATGTACGTATGTAAACTTTTACTTAAAATGCTTTTTTCCCCTCAGGTATGATCGAATTGTTGATTAAAAGGCGGGGGCATTTTTAAATTTATTGGTAGCGAATTTTTAAAATGCTTCTTCTCCCACAATTTAGATAGGATTTCTTTCCAATTTTGTACCATTGTTCCCTGGACGGTTCTCTCTTGAAAAGTTTTTTTTACGATCCGCCAAAAATGGGGGAAGTTATTATTTTTTTTGTCAGCCAGTTTTCAAAATGCTTCTTCTTCTTCTTCTTCTTCTTCTTCTTCTTCTTCTTCTTCTTCTTCTTCTTCTTCTTCTTCTTCTTCTACAATTGCACTTGCATTTCCTTCTATTTCTGCACAAACATTCCCCAGGCTATCTTCTCTTCAAAAGCTAAATTTTGGAGGGCCAGGAGAAAACTGGCTAAATGCGGGGCATTTTAATTTTTTTAGAGGCAAATTTCAAAATGCTTCTACTTAAATAATTTGGACCGCATTCCTTTCAAATTTTTCACAAATGTTCACTAGGTAGGCCTCTCAGGAAATTTTTTGCATTCCACCAAAAATTGGCCAAATAGGGAGCATTTAAAAAAAAATTCGATAGCCAATTTTCCAAAGGTTTTACTTCCATAATTTGGATAGGATTGTCTTCAAATTTTGCATACATGCTCACTGGGCGGTCCTCTCTTGAAAAGTTACTTTATTTAGCTGATTGTAGGGCAAGCCTCGATTATTGTCAGGTAGTGAACAAAGGACTGTTTCACTTAATGTAGTTCATCGTTTTCATTCATAACGATTATTCCCAGTCGGGTAACGGAGGACTGCCCAAATTCTTACAAATAGTGGCGCAACTGTTGCTTGTCTTCATGTTATTTTTTCTCATTGTGAGTTTTGTTTTCTTATAGTTCCGAGCGAGACTGGAAGTAACAAGTATCGCTTTTGCCAGTTGCTAGAGCAATCGGGAGAAGCACGTTGTTTCGACTTTCTTTTTTGTATACATAAAGAATAAGATTATATGGGATAAAATTGCCGTATCAATTTAGACACCGTCCTCATTTTACCGGAAAAAAATGTATGTGCTAATTGGTGAAACGTTAGCTGTCCCTGTCTCAGATAATTGTACTGCAAATTGTACTACCTTTTTTTAGGTATTTACCTGTAAAATCGAGTAGAAAAACCAAAATAAGATTGCGAAGTTGTTACGTTACACATAAAAGATCTGTTTAGTTTTTGTAAAAGGCATCTTCAAGCAAGCCTACACAAGGGGAAAAATTGAGAAAATTACCTAATTTTAATCAAACTCGAGTTATCGCTGAATCATATATAAATAAATAAAGGATTGGGAAAAAATTGAAAGGACCGTGCAAGTGCTTCAGCGAATATGTGGTGTGGATATTAATGTCAGAATCCGTGACTGCGATTACTGGCGGTTCCAGTGGGGAAGGGGCCGACTTCATGCCCACATTTATGACGACAAAATAGTTGACCTTTTGCAAGAAGTTAACTTTTTAATTTACGTTTTAGTTTAGAACACTTCTGAAGTGTGAAATAAAATATCTTTTGACAAATTTTTTTTTGCAAGAAGTAAAATTTATTTTCAATGAAAAAACTCACATCATTCGAGAAGTTATGTTTACTTCTGAATCGTGTTTGCCAAAATTGTCAGGAAACATTTCATTTTGCACACGGCACGCACAAGAACTAAAATGGGACGAAATATGAGAGACGTTATCACGTCTTGCAATAGGGGTTTATATTCTCACCCCTCCCCTCTTCGCCCAGCCCAGACTGACGGCACTGGTGCCACATTAAGAAAAGAGAGTCTTGCATAAATACCGGATATTTACCTTTCCGCAGACGGCATATTTCCGATGTTTTTCTACCGCCCCCCTCCTAATCTAAAGAAACCGTTAATGACACCAACATCTTTGAACGTTTTTATTTTCATATTGAACTCGATAATAAATTTTTAACGTCAATCCCTAACAGGTTTCTGCCACCCCTCGTCCACTCGCCCCCCCCCCCCTTCATGTGCAAAATTAAAAAAATAAAACAGCCATACAAAATAACACCGGAAGTCTAAGCGTCAATATTTATTCCGCCACTGACATCTTTCATCCAGATACAAACCTAGACTGGAAATCAATGGTTTTTCTTTTCTTTTTGCAATGGATCTTTTCAGTTTACATTATCCATAATACCTCTTTCTCTTTCTCTCTCTCTCTCTCTCTCTCTCTCTCTCTCTCTCTCTCTCTCTCTCTCTCTCTCTCTCCGTCTCTCTCTCTCTCTCTCTCTCTCTATCTCTCTCTCTCTCTCTCTCTCTCTCTTTCTCCAGCCCCGCATCTCTTTGTCTCTCTCTCTCTCTCTCTCTCTCTCTCTCTCTCTTTCTCCAGCCCCGCATCTCTTTGTCTCTCTCTCTCTCTCTCTCTCTCTCTCTCTCTCTCTCTCTCTCTATCTCTCTCTCTCTCTCTCTCTCTCTCTCTCTCTCTCTTTCTTTCTCCAGCCCCGCATCTCTTTGTCTCTCTCTATCTCTCTCTCTCTCTCTCTCTCTCTCTCTCTCTCTCTCTCTCTCTCTCTCTCTCTCTCTCTCTCTCTCTCTCTCTCTCTCTCTCTGTCTCGCTAACTCTGTCAGTGTACCATGAGACTATTTTTTACAAGACTTCTCACCATATTTTAAGGTACATTTTTATGAATCCAGGGGACGCTAAAAAAAAGGGTGACGTTCGTCATCAAATGCTGTTCTTGATCAAACTGGTGAACCTGTTAATGCCAAACTCTGTAATCTAACTGCAGTTGTAAGTCAAAACTATCGATAACACATACCCTTATTTATTACTCTTCATATGGTACTGCTAAAAATGCTAAGTAAATTTATTAAAATCATATGTTTTTTTAATAAAAGGAATTAAATTTAAAGTATTGGATGTACACATCTGAACGATAATACTACAATTTTGAATGTAAAACGATGCCAAAGAAACAATGTCAGTGTGTCGAAATGACGTCGCTTCGAAGTCCGAAAATAACTAAAAAAATCGCTTTAGCTTCAGTCACAATACACCGTTACACAGTTACCGTTACACAGTTACAAAAAGAACATCTATAGATATCGTACTAAAAATTTCAGAATTTCTCTACAGCCTCCCCCCCCCCTCCTCATACAGAACACTTACTATGATTATAATATAAGCGTACGCACAGACTCAGAAACACCCCCCCCCCCCCCCGACGCACACCACAACCCTATCCCTACACATGTGATGCATGTGATGGATGGCCCGTAAGACCATATATATGGTTCTTTTATTTATTTTTTATTTTTTGGCACGTCCTTGCTCGGCAAAGTGAACAGCTTTTAATTAAATTACACCTGTCAGCAATGTTGGCAAGCCAACTTCCCCGACAAATAGCCGATGCGATAGCCTATGTTTCCCTTTCTTTCGTAGCGTTATTTACAATTTGCGTGATGTCTCGTTTCGCACGAGATTTCTTCTTCCTTGAAGCAATACGCGCTTCAACGGAACCATTCGCGCTGTCCATGTCTTCAATAACAACGGAACTTTGGCGACATATTCCCTCTACGGCGCCTTCGCGTAATATGTCAGAATGCGCGCTCAATCGCTTAATATTTTATTGGCGCTCAAGTTCAGTCTCCCCTTATTTGGTTTGGTTTTGTATTTTTGTTGGGGACGCATTTGTGATTTATTTTCACTAACTTTGGCCACTTTAGTTTGGCAATGAGATATCAATACTTTGATAAGAATGCATGTTATAAATCAATAACGGTATCCCCACTAATATTCCAGGCAGAATAATGATTAACGGCGAGAGAGCATTGTCTTTGTCGTCATGGTTACCATCCTTATTGTTGTCACCATTTGCTGGTTGCGTGGTAACGGCATGTGCTTTTGATGAAAACACAACACAGTCAATAATTGCTTGTAGCAACACATAAACATGTTTAAAACTGTACACTTTAGCCATAGTCTTAATCGTCAGTCAAGTTTTAACCCAAATAAACAATATTATTTTAAATATATTTTCTAACATAAATACATAATTGAAACGTATTTTTATGTGTAAAACTAAAAACATTAAAGTCTAAACAAACCACATGAAAGTTCTCATAATATCCTGATATATAATTGGTAACTTAAATTAATTTTCCTTTTCAATCATCATTGTTTTATTTTCAGTCAAAGTAAAACCCTTGGCACTTTATCTAATCTGTATAAAAAGATGACGCTTCTTCTAAAAAAAAACAGAGATAAACTCCTTTCTCCACTCAAACCAACAATAATATTTTCAGTTCCACTAAAAAATTACAGTTGACAACCTGTTTCACTCTCCACAGCCTTTATACACAATATTTCTGCATAAACTCGTCACAACACCGATTAAAAGACGATTATAGACGCCATGACTTTTCCGTTAGGTTTCCGTGACGTCACTTTATTGATCGCGAAAAGTCTAGTCAAATCAGAAACGTGAATTTTAGTGTGAACTATTCCAGAATTAACCACATCAATTATTTTTAGTTTCAATATAAATGCTGTGATGAAAATGCCTTTGAACGGAACGGCATTAGCTGATATAATGCCGTGATCGAAGCACAACTACCCCCTTCACGGTGAATGCCCCTTGCAATAATGATTCTTCTTTAGTGGTTGCAGCGGCTGGATCAAATGGGAACAATATGCAAGGGATAAGAGAGATCCAGCTCTTAAGAGTCTCTGAGTTAAGGAATCCGTCAGGGTATTGTTCCTGTTTCGCTGGCACATAATTGCTCTCGAGAGATGTTTTTTCTACTTATCTTTTTCATATGTAGTTTATGCCTGTACAGATCATTTCTTATGAACTGTCTCTAAGTGAACAATAGAAGTCAATGGGCAGATCCATCCGGCTGCATTAAAACACTCTCCGCTCATTTAAATTATATTACTAAGAGGCCAGTCCGGGCATTTCACACTGTTCATTTAAATTATATTACTAAGAGGCCAGTCCGGGCATTTTACACTGTTCATTTAAATTATATCACTGGGAGGCCAGTCCGGGCATTTCACACTGTTCATTTAAATTATATTACTAAGAGGCCACTCCGGGCATTTTACACTGTTCATTTAAATTATATTACTTGGAGGCCAGTCCGGGCATTTCACACTGTTCATTTAAATTATATTACTAAGAGGCCACTCCGGGCATTTCACACTGTTCATTTAAATTATATCACTGGGAGGCCAGTCCGGGCATTTCACACTGTTCATTTAAATTATATTACTGGGGGCCAGTCCGGGCATTTTACACTGTTCATTTAAATTATATTACTAAGAGGCCCAGTCCGGGCATTTCACACTGTTCATTTTAAATTATATCACTGGAGGCCAGTCCGGGCATTTCACACTGTTCATTTAAATTATATTACTGGGGGCCAGTCCGGGCATTTTACACTGTTCATTTAAATTATATTACTGGGGGCCAGTCCGGGCATTTTACACTGTTCATTTAAATTATATCACTGGGAGGCCAGTCCGGGCATTTCACACTGTTCATTTAAATTATATTACTAAGAGGCCACTCCGGGCATTTTACACTGTTCATTTAAATTATATTACTTGGAGGCCAGTCCGGGCATTTCACACTGTTCATTTAAATTATATTACTAAGAGCCAGTCCCGGGCATTTCACACTGTTCATTTAAATTATATCACTGGGAGGCCAGTCCGGGCATTTCACACTGTTCATTAAATTATATTACTGGGGGCCAGTCCGGGCATTTTACACTGTTCATTTAAATTATATTACTAAGAGGCCAGTCCGGGCATTTCACACTGTTTATTTAAATTATACTACTGGGAGGCCAGTCCGGGCATTTCACACTGTTCATTTAAATTATATTACTAAGAGGCCAGTCCGGGCATTTCACACTGTTCATTTAAATTATATTACTGACAGGCCATTCCAGGCATTTCACACTGGTCAGGTCAAAACTGAACAGACTTTTTAAGCTTTATTATTATTATTGTTCCACCTGCCTAGAGTGTGCCATTTTTCGTGGATGTTTGATTCTCAAATAAATGCTACACTAACTGAACTGGTCAAAGCATATATCTCTTTTTGCAACAATTGCAATCACAACTGTGAACTAACAAAATGACATATTACAAGAATGTCTTTCCAATTTTGTTTGGGAAGCAAAAGTATGTTTAATTCCTTAATTCCCCACACCCTGTCATTTAAGGTAATCCTTGTTGCTTTATATATTTCACAGAATATGAGAGCATTTTTGCTTTATCATAAAACATTCAAGTTTTTTAAAGAAACTATACAATAAAACATTAATCCAGACACGTTAAGTTAACGTCTTAAGGCTTTGACAAAATAAAACGGTAACACCTAATAACATCTAGCTATTTATGTGTTTTTTTATACATAGTACGATATTGAATTCGTTGACTAATATCCCAGCGGACATTTCGTTAACTCCGGTGTAACGTCGGGATATAGGCGTTCTGGAGTCGGAGGGTTCTAATTGTTTGCTGCGAATGTATACCAGCTATACATTTGCTTATTTTTTTTATTACAACCAACGAGAAAATTCATTGGCTGCTGCTTTGTTATTGTGTCCTATGGTCCCATTACCGTAACGTCTGCGTTCAAGAGTTGCGTTTTCTTTGGCTCGAACTTGGTCAAGGATCCCTGTGTCAATATGTTCTTCTTCACTGCTACACGATAGATACACGCATGCGCATGGCTCGTAATATTCATCCGCACTACAGCATAAAACTCTGCACAAGCTCTTGTGGAAATCCCCATACGCCAGGAAATATAGTACCCCTGGGATGACCATGCGAAACAAAAGCAGTATCTCGGAAATCAGTTTTAGTTCATAGAACCCCGACACTGACGTCATAGTGTTCCCATACAATGTCGTCAAAATGCCAATGATTGTGTATGGAAGGTACGTAAACATTGTAATGCATGAAAGTGTAAAAATGCATTTTCCAAGTTGAAATTCTCTGTCGATTTCGTTAAGCGCAGGAATCAGGCATGGATTTTTCGAACAAAACCTTTTAATTCCGAAGCGAAAAATCAAAACAATGTTCGTAATAAACAATGTCAAAATGGGGGTCACAAAGGCAACAGTAAGGACTATCCATTGGTAAAGATGTTTATACACGACAGAGCCACCTAGCGGCGTTAATTGCAAGTCCCAAAAGGTGAGCCCTTCGAAACAGTGACCTTCAACCTCTGTCACGTGATACTCGAAGAATCGCGGAAGATTTAACATAGAAGAAGCAAGACAAAGTACGAATACTATAATCCTTGAAATGCTAATTTTAGTCCAGCCTGGTTTCAATGACGCATCCGTTCTGATCCGGATGACAAAAGCGACGGACGCAAGGGCTATATACCAGATCGATACGTGGAGCTGTATGGATCTGATGATGTAACAGGAGCCTGCAAAATACGTCACTAATTTGCTGTATGTTTGTTCAGGTCTCAATGCCTGAGAGTCCCGGATGTATTGTGGGATAATTGCAACAAGTGACAGGAAATCCACCACCGTTAAACCTGTTAAATATATAAACGACGGGTTTGCTTTACGAATACCAGGCATGTTGAGAATTATTATGCACAGCAAATTGGTCAATATTCCCAGAGCGACCAGAACTGGCGTTAAAATTATGTTGGTCGTAAAGAAACAAAGGTTATCGGCAAGATGTGGCGGGAATTCGAGACATTCCGCCATATTTCTATTTCCTCATGAGAAGATGTCAATCGGTGATCTATCTCGGATATCTTTGGTTGTGCTTGGTTGGTTCGATGGGAATCGAGATTGACGACATCGTACTGCTTGTGGGTCACTGAGGAGTTGCTGTATCAAAATAGAACCAGTTTACGTTGCTAGGCCACTAGCGGCCACCATTGTCTGGACCTAAACGATAAAGACAAAAAAATATTTAATTAATTAATTTTTCGATGATAAACACGAGTTTCCGGTCCCCCAGCGGACTGAATACAAAATACTGCTTGTTATATTTAAGGAACCCAATAGGGAAACCCAAGAATAAATAAAGGACATGCTCGAACAATATAGGACAGATGATGATGATGATGATGATGATGATGATGATGATGATGATGATGATGGTGGTGGTGGTGGTGGTGGTGGCGGTGGTGGTGGTGGTAGTGGTGGTGGTGATGGTGTTGTGGTGATGGTGGTGGTGGTGGTGGTGGTGGTGGTGATGGTGGTGGTGAAGATCACAAAATCAAGCACGAATCCTATGTGAGAAACACAGCTAAATGAAAAAATGATAAAATGCAGCACGTTATTCTTTTAAAAATGGGACATCTTGAATGTCTGACGTCATAAGTTTCAGTTGGAAAAGAAAAAGGAAGATCCCAATGATTATGAATTGTTGTCAGAATGGATTTTCGTTCCTTATTGAAGTAGACCTAGATAGGTGGCCCCAGGATGAACTTTTCACCACATTGCACTGACTAACAGCTGGATCCTGTTTACAAAAAGCATTTCGCACCAATCTGTTATCATATTTGTTTGCAGTAACTTTATAACTTCCAGTACTTTCTGAGATTGCACTATCAAACAACATTGTGGCTTCCGTAAAAGCAGTGATGGGTGCTAATAAACAACGGTAATTGCTGTGGGTGTAGCCAGCCCTCATTCCGCTGATTGTGACCATAAGTTTCTATAGATTGAAACCTGTGTAGTGCATTAGTTATGGCGGGTGGGGGAGGGAGGGGGCAGCGGAAGCAGTGGAGAGCGGAGGTGGTAGGACAGGAGGGTGGTTTGTGGCAAGAATTCACTCTTAGAAGTGACGATATTATGAGAAGAAGTCAGAGTACCCACCCTTCTTTCTTCCCACCATCACCCCCCCCCCCTCCTCCCCACTCCCCCAATCCCCACCATAAACAGCTATACTGCTTGTCCGGATGTCATGAGAATAATGTTCCTATCCCCATCGTATGTGTTACATACCTACCACACCCTCGCCCCCCCCCCGCCCCCTGACTGCCTGTTCGCGCATTCTGTTTCTGCGAAAGAAAGGGCGAACTCATTCATGCACAATCTACTGTCTTGTCGATTTGAGAGTGATTTTTTTCCACTGCCGAGGACTGCCAACATCAGGAACTGACAGCTCCAGGAACTGACAATGTCAGGAACACACGCTGGCACGAACTTATAGTGTAAGGAACCCACAGTGTCACGAACTGACAATGTTACGAACCCACAGTGAGAAGAACTGACAATTTCAGAAACACACAGTGACAGGAACTGACAATGTTGCTAACCTAGAGTGAGACTAACTGACAATTTCGCGAACCCAGCAATAACGCGAAATGGTTATTGGCACAAGCCTCCAGTGTCTGGAACAGAAACCTCAAACAAATATTAAACAAGCTTTAAAAAACATAAACAAATCTAACTCACATTATATAAATATGTGATACATTGATCCTACCTTATTTTCCTTTGTTTAGTTGGAGCATGTCAGCAGAAAGTGGGTCCAGAGGTTATGCTATCCCAACAGCACATGTGTTAGTGCGCTTAACGTTACGGGAAACAAAACATTATTCCAGTTCCTCGAAGGTTCAAACTTCACACAAAATTCTATTGAGTTTAGCTTTTTAAAAGTTTCACACCGTTCTTGCTGTCCAAGACAGAGAGAGAGAGAGAGAGAGAGAGAGAGAGAGAGAGAGAGAGAGAGAGAGAGAGAGAGAGAGAGAGAGAGAGAGAGAAAGTTAAAAGCGCACACTTATTGTTCGCGGTTACATTTGTATATTGCCATCATGTCAAAATCTATTTCGTTTCCATTTCCTGATATGCAAATTTATGTTTAACGTAACCAGATCTATCCCAGATGCAGCTATGATAAAACAGAGAACCGTATTCGTAATGTGCACCAGCTCAAGTGGTTGCCCAATTGATGCCTTATATTTTTTTTGTCTGAAAAGGGCGTTTTGAATGCAGCCGGTCACAGATACAAAAACGTCAGATTAACGTCGCGTTTTGGATGTTTATGGCAGTCAAAGCAACGTCCACATTCCAACGATGGATAGACACATAGCCGTCGGGAAAATATATTGATCCAGATTCGCCGTCTAGACAGCGACAATCATAGTGTCGTCACCCTTCCGTCACAGTACCCCACCCTTGGGTAATCTGGTCATCCAGGATTTATATGAAGTCTATTTTGATGAATATTTTTCACAAGAATGTAGGAAAAACTTGCGCGCTCTTATAATTCTCATATTTTACACCCTAGTTTACACTTGGGACAACGTCCCAAGGAGATTTTAAATTACCTCGAATTCCGTACATCTCTCTTTTCTTCCCTTTTTTAAATTTTTTTTTCATATTTCGTTTTTTTGTTATTCTTCGTCACTTGGTTTCCGCGCTTCTCCTCCGAGACCGTTTGAGCTAGGAAAGTGAAACTTGGCACACAGATAGGATGTGTGGTAAACGCGATCCACGCGAAAAATTTTTTACGTGTGACGTCATCTTCCGCATCTTATGACGTCATGAATATTTTAGAGCTCAATATCTTCAAAACGGCTGGAGCTAGAGATTTGGCGTCAAATACGTTATGAGACTACTTTTTGACAAAGGACCTCGTGAAAGCCTTTATTTTGGCGTATGACGTCATAATGACGTCATTTTTCGATTTTTTTTCCTGGTCGGTTTTAAAGCGAAAATTTTCGTTAGTAGTATACAGAACGCTTAACTGAATACCAATTGACGGATAAAAGTTACTTTAAACTCTCCAATGCCCTGTAAAACGCCCACCCCCCCCCCCCCGAAATGCACACAAGTGTATTAACGCGCACATCACACAGTACAAGGTGCCTATTGCGGGCACGCGATTATGTATAATGCATATCAATACGGCTGTATGTGGCTTGTGGCCTCTCCCATAATGAAAAGCTACACTGTGGCTAGGTGACCATGCAGTACTGTTGTTTTGTAAGGAGGTGGCAGTGATAAGCTGAGCTTTTTTTTTCTCACATGGTATCAAAGATACCATATGAGATTGAAATGCTTAGAATTCTTCACCTATTTTTTTTTTTTTAGTTTTCCGCCAAAATCTTGGTCGCGCTTCTCGTCCGAAACCGCTGGGCGTGGAAAGTTGAAACTTGGCACACGTATGTACATCAACATGACCTCGATCTGCGTCGATTTTCAGTGACCTTAAGCATTGTCTTCAAGGTCAAATTCAAGGTAATAGGTCTATTGCGGCCGAATTCTTGTTCGCGCTTCTCCTCCGAAACAGCTGGGCGCAGAAAGTTGAAACTTGGCACACATACGCAGACTAATGTGAACTGGATCTGCGCTGAATTTCAGTGACCTTGAGCATTGTTTTCAAGGTCAAATTCAAGGTCAAAGTTAAAAAAGTAATATCTGGAAAACGGTTATAGATAGAGCGATTCTGAGCGAATTTTCGACCCAAAGGGTATAACACACTGTATAAAAGGGTATCTCGGCGAGCGCGACCCGATCGGGTGACGATCGACGTCGAAACCGGAAGTTGGCTAATATCTTGAAAACGGTTAGAGATAGGGCGATTCTGAGCGAATTTCCCATCCAAAGGGTATAACACAGTGTATAAAAGGTAACTCGGCGAGCGCGACCCGATCGGGTGACGATCGACGTGGAAACCGGAAGTTGGCTAATATCTCGAAAACGGTTAGAGATAGGGCGATTCTGAGCGAATTTTCGACCCTTTGGGTTTAAAACATATGTATGAAAGGATATCTAGGCGAGTTCGATCCGGTCGGGTGACGATCGACGTCGAAACCGGAAGTTGGCTAATATCTCGAAAACGGTTAGAGATAGAGCGATTCTGAGCGAATTTTCGACCCAAAGGGTATAACACACTGTATAAAACGGTATCTCGGCGAGCGCGACCCGGTCGGGTGACGATCGACTTCGAAACCGGAAGTTGGCCATTATGTCGAAAACGGTTAGAGATAGGTCGATTCTGAACGAATTTTCGACCCACAGGGTATAACACACTGTATACAAGGGTATCTCGACGAGCGCGACCCGGTCGGGTGACGATCGACGTCGAAACCGGAAGTTGGCTAATATCTCAAAAACGGTTAGAGATAGAGCGATTCTGAGCGAATTTTCGACCCAAAGTGTATATCACACACTGTAAAGGGTATCTCGCCGAGCAGGACCCGGTCGGGTGACGATCGACGTCGAAAAAGGAAGTTACCCAATATCTCGAAAATGGTTAGAGATAGAGCGATTCTGAGCGAATTTTCGACCCTTTGGGTTTAAAACACTTGTATAAAAGGATATCTCGGCGAGGTCGATCCGGTCGGGTGACGATCGACGTCGAGACCGGAAGTTGGCTAATATCTCGAAAACGGTTAGAGATAGAGGGATTCTGAGCGCATTTTCGATCCAAAGGGTATAACACACTGTATAAAAGGGTATCTCGGCGATCTTATACGATCGAAGTCGAAACCGGAAGTTGACTATTATCTCGAAAACGGTTAGAGATAGAGCGATTCTGAGCGAATTTTCCACCTAAAGGATATAACACACTGTATTAAAGGTAACTAGGCGAGCGCGATCCGATCGGGTGACGATCGACGTCGAAACCGGAAGTTGGCTAATATCTCAAAAACGGTTAGAGATAGAGCGATTCTGAGCGCATTTTCGATCCAAAGGGTATAACACACTGTATAAAACGGTATCTCGGCGAGCGCGACCCGGTCGGGTAACGATCGACGTCAAAACCGGAAGTTGGCTAATATCTCGAAAACAGTTAGAGATAGAGCGATTCTGAGCGAATTTTCGACCCAAAGGGTATAACACACTGTATAAAGCGGCATCTCGGCGAGCGCGACCCGGTCGGGTGACGATCGACGTCGAAACCGGAAGTTGGCTAATATCTTGAAAACGGTTAGAGATAGGGCGATTCTGAGCGAATTTCCCATCCAAAGGGTATAACACAGTGTATAAAAGGTAACTCGGCGAGCGCGACCCGATCGGGTGACGATCGACGTGGAAACCGGAAGTTGGCTAATATCTCGAAAACGGTTAGAGATAGGGCGATTCTGAGCGAATTTTCGACCCTTTGGGTTTAAAACATATGTATGAAAGGATATCTAGGCGAGTTCGATCCGGTCGGGTGACGATCGACGTCGAAACCGGAAGTTGGCTAATATCTCGAAAACGGTTAGAGATAGAGCGATTCTGAGCGAATTTTCGACCCAAAGGGTATATATCACTGTATAAAACGGTATCTCGGCGAGCGCGACCCGGTCCGGTGACGATCGACTTCGAAACCGGAAGTTGGCCATTATCTCGAAAACGGTTAGAGATAGGGCGATTCTGAACGAATTTTCGACCCAAAGGGTATAACACACTGTATACAAGGGTATCTCGACGAGCGCGACCCGGTCGGGTGACGATCGACGTCGAAACCGGAAGTTGGCTCATATCTCAAAAACGGTTAGAGATAGAGCGATTCTGAATGAATTTTCGACTCTTTGGGTTTAAAACAATTGTATAAAAGGATATCTCGGCGAGGTCGATCCGGTCGGGTGACGATCGACGTCGAGACCGGAAGTTGGCTAATATCTCGAAAACGGTTAGAGATAGAGGGATTCTGAGCGCATTTTCGATCCAAAGGGTATAACACACTGTATAAAAGGATTTCTCGGCGAGCGCGACCCGGTCGGGTAACGATCGACGTCAAAACCGGAAGTTGGCTAATATCTCGAAAACAGTTAGAGATAGAGCGATTCTGAGCGAATTTTCGACCCAAAGGGTATAACACACTGTATAAAGCGGAATCTCGGCGAGCGCGACCCGGTCGGGTAACGATCGACGTCGAAACCGGAAGTTGGCTAATATCTCGAAAACAGTTAGAGATAGAGCGATTCTGAGCGAATTTTCGACCCAAAGGGTATAACACACTGTATAAAGCGGAATCTCGGCGAGCGCGACCCGGTCGGGTGACGATCGACGTCGAAACCGGAAGTTGGCTAATATCTTGAAAACGGTTAGAGATAGGGCAATTCTGAGCGAATTTTCCATCCAAAGGGTATAACACAGTGTATCAAAGGTAACTCGGCGAGCGCGACCCGATCGGGTGACGATCGACGTCGAAACCGGAAGTTGGCTAATATCTCGAAAACGGTTAGAGATAAAGCGATTCTGAATGAATTTTCGACTCTTTGGGTTTAAAACAATTGTATAAAAGGATATCTCGGCGAGGTCGATCCGGTCGGGTAACGATCGACGTCGAAACCGGAAGTTGGCTAATATCTCGAAAACGGTTAGAGATAGGGCGATTCTGAGCGAATTTTTGACCCATAGGGAATAACACACTGTATAAAAGGGTATCTCGGCGATCTTATACGATCGACGTCGAAACCGGAAGTTGGCTATTATCTCGAAAACGGTTAGAGATAGAGTGATTCTGAGCGAATTTTCCACCTAAAGGATATAATACACTGTATTAAAGGTAACTCGGCGAGCGCGACCCGATCGGGTGACGATCGACGTCGAAACCAGAAGTTGGCTAATATCTCGAAAACGGTTAGAGATAGAGCGATTCTGAGCGAATTTTCGACCCAAAGGGTATAACACACTGTATAAAGCGGCATCTCGGCGAGCGCGACCCGGTCGGGTGACGATCGACGTCGAAACCGGAAGTTGGCTAATATCTTGAAAACGGTTAGAGATAGGGCGATTCTGAGCGACTTTTCCACCTAAAGGGTATAACACAGTGTATAAAAGGTAACTCGGCGAGCGCGACCCGATCGGGTGACGATCGACGTCGAAACCGGAAGTTGGCTAATATCTCGAAAACGGTTAGAGATAGAGCTATTGTGAGCTCATTTTCGACCCTTTAGGCTTAAACAACGTTACATAAGAAGTATCTCGGTGACCTTGAGCTTCTGGGTCACGGTCAAGGTCAAAAACCGTAAGTTGACTATTATCTCTAAAACGGTTAGAGATACAGTGAATTTCAGCTCATTTTCGATCATTTGGGCCTAAAAACGTTACATAAGAGGTACCTCCATGACCTTGGCCTTTTGGAACACGGTCAAGGTAAAAAACCGAAGTAGACTATTATCTCGAAAACGGTTAGCATGAGCTTCTAACATCGTTGATCTTCTATAAAGTATTGCTGTGTTCTTTAATGGTTTCCAGATGGCTAGGTTTTATTTAATATCTAATTTTAGCATCTAATTTTAAATTATAACAGGAATGTTAATTGTGTATGAAAATTTTCATTCTCCATGCAAACCTAAGCCGGAACATAATCAAGAATCAAAATGCGAATTTAAAAACTGAAATAAGATAAGAAATTTTTAGCTCAGTCAATAAGTATTTGCTCTCTTTCCCAACTAAACAACGTCTTTGGTCCTATTCAACATTGCACCAAAGACGTTGTTAAGACGTGGATCTATGGTCTCGACCATACACAACCAAATTACAACCAGAGTTAATGTTGTGGCTTGGTCCCATTCTCTTCCTGCAAATATACTTACTGCTCATTATATATATATATATATATATATATATATATATATATATATATATATATATATATATATATATATATATATATATATATATAAAACAAAATCCAAATATATAAATAACAAAATCCAAATTTAACAAATGAAAACTTGAGTATGAAATCAATTTCGACTCAGTGACTCAGTTCTGTCTGAGGATGTCCCATCTCTGGCTGCTCTGTACCGGGACGATTGTCCCTGGACGTTCTACCCCGGTTCGTTTGAAGACTACAGGACTTCACGAATACTTGCCCAGCCGATGAAACTGGGTGTTACGTTTCAATGTTGTTATCACAAATCCTGAAACACCAGCCGTGATGCAAAACAACGCTTCATAACACCTATTTTCCTATTCAATCAGTATTCCCTTTTCCACCGTAATCACTGAACTCCACCCAGAATAGACTGAAAAGAAGCTCTATGGGGAAAGCGCAATGTTGTGTTTTTAAAACATGTCCTGATGGCAGAGCCTTTAGCGAGGATGTAAAGATTATAATAACTCTTGAGCAAGAGAGGATGGACATAATCACCAGTCGAATCAAAAGGCCCTTCTTACGAATAATACATCCTACTGAAGAACTTTGGATGATATGTAACAGTTATCAAAGAAACAGTGCGACCGAAAGAAACTTGATAAAAAGTTTTTCCGAGTGTTTAAGAGTTTGATAAAAAAATCTTAATGAAGTTTGTGATACATACCCCCCAAAACTGAAAAAGTGTCACTCCGCACTCGATGAATTTTTGTTCTGTTTTTAAAATCCTTATAACTACGCACTCGTCCTTTCTGAATTTTGTTCCAGTATGGACGATGCCAACGAAGCAAGATGTTTAGTTGGGAAAGAGAGCAATGGCCCTCCTTTGCTACAGTAAAATCTGCCTCCAAACAAACCTGTATAATGTTTACAACTCCCTAATTCAGACAAAAGGTTCAGTCCTTTTGAATTTCCATAGCTTCCTATACAATTAGAACCTGCCTAATTTGTACATCGTCCTATTCTGCACCCGAACACAATTTCTACGGTATGAAAAATCCGGGTAATTAGGACATTGTTATTATTATTATTATTATTATTATTATTATTATTATTATTATTATTATTCTCATGGTTTGTTGCTGTTGTTGTCGCCATTTGTGGATGTTGTTGTTGTTATTTTAAGGTTGGCTCTGCCGTCAAAAATAGCAAATTCCAATTGTTTTCCTATTTTTAATTAGATTGCTTGATAGTTCTCTTCAACAAGGGAAATGCCTTATTAATAGCCAGTTCTGGTTATACTTTGGCTCACACATTGGCAGGTGCTATAAATTTTTAAAAAGGATGTATCCAGGTAGAATATTATCAGCTATAGTGTTATATTATTAGTTATAATGCTGTATATCAAGCTGAACAGGAACACAGGTGGTTCCTTGGAGACACGTTAATGAATCATGCCACATAAAAGAAGCATAATCTAATGAAACAGAATCAGTTTTCTATGCTGCACTATAATATACAACATTCTACAAAGATTCATAATTTAAATACAGACTTGCAAAATATCCAGAAAACTTTCGGGAAATTGTGAATATTGACTTGCAAACAATGGCTTAAAACGGATGAAAACAAATTAACAAATGGTTTTTCGAAATATTTTTGCTAAAAATGGATAACAGCACCACTATAGATAATCTTGCAATAACTGGACAAATTAACTTTGATGAAGAATATACACAGTTGATACGATACCTCAATGTCATACGCTTCCTGGTTATTAAACTATTGATGCCGATATTAACGATATGTGGTGTCATCGGCAATGCAATTAACGTGATCGTTCTATCACGTCCTTGGATGCGGTCTTCTGTCAATTACTACCTCGTAACACTAGCTGTGTTTGACTGTTGTTACCTATTATTTGCTATCACTCTGAGCTTTGATGCATATAGCGTAGATATAGCCCGAAATGATATGTACACGGTATACAAGTTCCTTGTGGGTATACCATGTACGAACTTGTCAAGTAATGTCGGCGTTTGGGTCATATTAGCCTTTTCTGTGGAAAGATACATTGCAGTTTGCCATCCAATGAGAGAGAAACGTTGGTGTACGCCTCGGCGAACAATAAAGTGCATCATAATTGTAGTGGTTCTCAGTATCCTCTTCACCGGCCCGCATTTCTTTGAGTATAGCGTATCAGTCTCATCCGCAAATAACATGGTGGTTGAAGAGACGAGATTTCGCCAACATTTTGCGTTTGCTTTGTTATATAAATGGGTAAATCAAATTCTATTTGTTATTCTACCTCTCACTCTGTTGTTAGTATTGAACAGTCTGGTTCTTTGTTCGTTGCACAAAGCATCCACTCAACGTCACGACATGTCTATTGTGACGTCACAGGTCAGACAAGACATTAAAACTCGGCGCGAGAATAGGAAGACAACAGTCATACTTCTGGCAGTGGTTATTGTTTTTATAACATGCCAGCTCCCACAAGCCATAGTTCACTTATACTGGGTGTACTTGTCAGTTGGAAACCACATAACACCCCTTGTAAGCCTGAAGTTTACTATTGCAAACAATGTTTGCAACCTTCTAGTTATGGTTAACGCCTCGATCAATTTCGCATTATATTCTCTTGTCAGCACAAAGTTTCGTTGGGCATTCAATGTGTTGTTTTGCAATAAGGGTTTAAGCGATAATGAAATGAGACGAATGTCGCAAAACAGTAGTTACTTGTCATTCTATGTTGGTAACAACCAATCCAGACGAATTAGTCACACCGTTTTAATGAGTCCTCCACCTAATACTACAACTCAATTTATGTTAGAAAACATCCGGAAGACTTCCTGTTAGGCGACTCAAATGATTTGCATAAGTCATCTTATGTACAATTTAAAAGAAACAATCTTTCTTCTGTTTTAAGGTGGTTCGGTTAGTGAATGTTTGTGTGATAGCTGTATTGTGGTAATAGATGCAGACATGGGATTCGGGTCTACACTATGTCCTATGGGCGAAGTTCGTTTGTCATTTACAGTAAATGAAGTCAACATGGAAAGTGCTAGAGCCCTTTATTCTATAATTATCATACTACGATAATATATGATAATTGTAGAGATCACAAATATATCAAAAGTAATTTTATTTAGATTATTTCACCCAGTGTGTTGTCGCTGTTTCTTTTCTAAGGTGTATACTTTGCAGACTTAATAGGCGTTAATTTTGACTTCCAAACATCAATCCAATGATTACAACGCAGGACGGTTGGCGTGACTTTATCGGACTATACACGTCCAATGTATCTTCAATTCTTTTTAAGTAATGTTATGTTATGATAATAAATAATAATTGTAGAGATAACAAAATATAGTAAAAGTAACTTTATTTAGATTACTTCACGCAGTGTGTTTCTTTCCCAAAGTGTATACTTTGTAGACTTAATAGGCGTTAATTTTGACTTCCAGTTCGGTGTTGTATCAATAGGTGTTTGCTTCGTTAAGCCAAAAGGAACAAACATCAATCTAAAAATTACAAAGCATGACTGTCGGAGACCTGATACACCCTATATTCAATTGTTTTTAAGTGAGGTTATTTATCACTCGATTGATGTTACAATGGCAGCCTTTATGTACAATGCAGCAATCAGTTACGTCCTATTTACTGATCGCCAGCCAGAATTTGTTGGAAAGACCAGTTACTCATATGTGATAGGTTATTAATGTCAACATTAAGATCATTGTCATATCTGCATCAAAGTATATATATATATATATATATATATATATATATATATATATATATATATATATATATATATATATATATATATATATATATATATATATATATATATTATCATAGTATATATATATATATATATATATATTATCATAGTATATATATATATATATATATATATATATATATATATATATATATATATATATATATATATACTATGATAATATATAAGCCAAAAGGAACAAACATCATTCCAATGATTACAGGACGGTTGGCGTGACTATATAGGAAACGCTTGAATAAAAACGCTTGAATAAAAAATCATAGAATCATTCGTGTTAATATTAAAGCGATTAATGTATAGTATTGCATGGGTGTTTGTGTTCCTTTTGACGAAATGATTGTTTTATATTTTGTGGTAAATATTTGGTATTAATTTGATCTTTTTCTGTGAATTAATCTTGAAACTTCATGGCAAGAATTCTACCTTATAAATTCATTACCTGCACAATGTTTTGTAATTATAAAGAAACCCTTCTAAATTCTTTATAAATTTAGGAAAAACAAATAACTGAAAATAAAATTTATTTGATATTAAAAGTTAAGCTATTTGGCATGTGATCTAAACTTGCACAGTTTATTATATTTGTTAATAGTTCTGCTTTTAGGAAAGAAATATTTTGCTTTAACTGTGTGATAATGCACAGGTGAACAATGAAGGTAAAATTTTATACTTATGAAATAGATTTGTTGTAAAATTAAACATCCAGTGTTTTATTGGTCTTGACACAAAGTATTCAAGTTATTATAAAATTGTTTGAATAATGCTGATATCTGTTACGCAAACTGTTGCTTAAAAATGAATTTTGATTTCAAACACTTGTTTATTTTTTTCTGTTTCAATTTTCCAAATTAGTTTTACTAAAAAAGCAAATTAATAATGACTTATTTCACAGGGCTGCATTCTTGGACTAGACTCTTTTAGTGCAGCAAAAAATCAGCCATTAAGAAACGTTATATCACATTTTTGCAACCACTCCACAAATGTGGAGATTAAAGATTGGATTAGGGCAAGACAATGTGCAATTATTTTCAGGTTGAGGTCTTACCCGTCTTTGGGACATGCTTACGTCTACCAGGATATACTGTTTCAAAAAAGTTCAATAACATTGGACAAAATGTAAGGTGAAGAGTTTTTAATCCAAAGCTCGAGCCTCACTCCGGCTATGCACATGGTGACCCAGAACCCATACAATCTAGTGCTGAAACATTATTTCGCACTTGACAACGTGACCATAATGTTGCTGGAGTGAATGTCGGGACGCTAATGTCAACCTCGAGGCTCAAGTGTGACTCGCTCATGCTCCTCCATTTGAGTAACACTTTAGTTAGTTGCAGATTATTAGAAACAAAAACTGAATTTCATCAAGCTTTTATTTTACTGTTTTAGTATAATCCATCAAGTCAATTGCAACACATAATTTATTAGCGATTCTATTGATTCAATTTATAACATTGGTATCAAAGGCCGGGGAGTTGTTACCGTGTTTGATTACCGCAATTTTGAACAGGAATGCGAGCAATATTTGCTTATGGCTATCGCAATGTTATAATTTTAATCGAACATATCAACTTTTCAACCACCCAAATCATAAAATTTACAAAGTTTATAAAGTTCTTGAAATCAGAAAGTTTAAAAACTTCCTAAAATTACACATACTCACACACAGACACAGACACACACACACACACACACACACACACACACACACACACACACACACACACACACACACACACACACACACACACACACACACACACGCACACACACACACACACACACACACACGCACATACATTGTAGCCAACTTGTTCTAGCTAAAACTCACGTTGTAAAAAGCTCCCCTTGCGTCCAATTTGATATACCTACTAAATCCCACTTTGTTTTTTTTGTCTTCGTTCAAAGGATGGCAGTAATGTATGAGTAGTTGAAAATTACGATCTAACGTAACATACACTATTCATAAGCTGGCTAGTAAATTGCAAATACATTGAAGTGCAGCTCAGCAATTGAAATATTTGAATCGTTATTAGAACTGGCTGGTGATTCCATTGCTAACTAGTTTTTAAGAAAATTCAATCGAAACAAACTTCTTAGAAAATAAAAAAAATGTGCTACATCTAAAGAAGAACACCATTGGCTCTTTAACGCCCTTAGTAACACAAGGGGTAGTTTAATGTAATATTCGATAATATTCAAATAATACAGGTTACACCCGCATGCAATTCAAATTTAAGGGCTTAAACTTCTGAGTAGGTAATTACGGCATTGAAACCAAACTGTCCTACAAGAGTATGTCGAACGATGATTATATAATTAAGTACATAATTAATATATCAAAACTGTACCACCTGAGTTAAGTGCAAAACGCAGTGGAATATTATTCATGGTGTATATAAAACAACTGTTCATGACTTTTGTTTTAAGCACGTAAAGGGTACGACTAGTCCAAAAATCCAGTCCAGAGTAGTCCAGATTATTCCAGAAAATTTGTGTCGAGTCTATATACATACCTTTCTGAAGGTATTTAATTTCTTAATCCTCATTTTTATGAGTAAAATATCTTAGAAGCCATCACTATGGGTTTTCCAATGTATTGAACATAGGTTAACGCCTTCCCTAAAAATAAAAATTCTTTGGAACACATAGCACTACAGGGGTATCCTTATTAGGTGCCCTGTTGTTATATTTGCTATGCCTGTCAACCAACCGACCAATCAGCGCAAGCTGCAGTTCCATCATGTGACTCACACATACCCATCTTATCGTACCAGACGGGTTGCTTCTGCGTCTACAAGGTATTTTACTCCTAAAAATGAGTATTAAGGAATTAAATACTTCAGCTTTAATTTCGAAAATATCGACTTGTAGACTACGAAACTATCACTATGGGAGACTTGAACTAGAGTTGGGAATTGAATACACGATGCATACGAACTAGTTGACTCGCTGTCTACAAGACATTATGTCGTACAGAAGGCAAAAATAAAAGAAATAGATTCAATTTTTTTTTAATTTAAGCGGGATCTCACCGCTTTCTGCCCATTCAGTAACAATTAACGATATTCAGTGGTTTTTCACCACAAAGTGCCTGTTACGAAATACACTTGAGCTCGATCAAACTGACATTATCATATGAGCCAGCGTTTCCCCGACCCAACCCCTTTTTACAAAGAGAAGAGCGTGAGAAAACCGACAAACAATGCAATACAAGTATTGCCGACCCGTCGCAGCAGCAATTATACCATGCGCAAAATCGCACTGTCCAAAAAAACCAGATCATGGTATAACTGCCACAGTTGCCACACTGTCGATGCAGATCCGAGCTGCGTCTCAACTCAGAGTCTATTTAGTAGACTTCTTCTTGTAAGACTTCCTTCCACCCGACTGCTGGGGAGTCTGCAGAAGGAGGACTATTATGAATCACTGATTCGGCAGCAACAAAGGGGTCTAGGCTATGCAAATTATTCAACGCATCAGTTGTATATTCGTGCAAATAGTGCTTAATAAAAGTGTTATGGGATGCCCAACAGCCAACCCGTAACAATTCACACACTTACACGCCATTAGCAAGGAGTGCGTCACATGTCTGACCTGGTGAGCTTTAACCACTTATTGCTTCTAAATTACCTCCTCAGGTTCTTTAATTATATCAGCATATGCTAACAATATGGTTTTCTTGATATAATTCAAAATTGACGCGTTGCCACCAGCAAACCTAGAAGAGACTCCAACTTCGCCACCCGAGGCCAACTTTTCAACCACCCAAATCATACAGTTTATGAAGTTTATAATGTTCTTGAAATCAGAAAGTTTAAAAACTTCCTGAAATTACACATACACACACACACACACGCACACACATACATTGTAACCAACTTGTTCTAGCTAAAACTCACGTTGTAAAAAGCTCCCCTTGCGTCCAATTTGATATACCTACTAAATCCCACTTTGTTAAGTTTTTTGTGTTCGTTCAACGGGTGGCAGTGATGTATGAGTAATTGGAATATTACGATCTAACGTAACATACACTATTCATAAGCTGGCTAGTAAATTGCAAATAGATTGAAGTGCAGCTCAGCAATTGAAATATTTGAATCGTTATTAGACCTGGCTGGTGATTCCATTGCTAACTAGTTTTTAAGAAAATTCAATCGAAACAAACTTCTTAGAAAATAAAAAATGTGCTACAGAAACATCTAAAGAAGAACACCATTGGCTCTTTAACGCAAGGGGTAGTTTAATGTAATATTCGATAATATTCAAATAATACATGTTACACCCGCATGCAATTCAAATTTAAGGGCTTAAACTTCTGAGTAGGTAATTACGGCATTGCATCCAAACTGTCCTACAAGAGTATGTCGAACGATGATTATATAATTAAGTACATAATTAATATATCAAAATTGTACCACCTGAGTTAAGTGCAAAACGCAGTGGAATATTATTCATGGTGTATATAAAACAACTGTTCCTGATTTGTTTTAAGCACGTAAAGGGTACGACTAGTCCAAAAATCCAGTCCAGAGTAGTCCAGATTATTCCAGAAAATTTGTGTCGAGTCTATATACATACCTTTCTGAAGGTAGTTAATTTCTTAATACTCATTTTTATGAGTAAAATATCTTAGAAGCCATCACTATGGATTTTCCAATGTATTAAACATAGGTTAACGCCTTCTCTAAAAACAAACAAATTATTTGGAACACATAGCAACACAGGGGGTATCCTTATTAGGTGCCCTGTTGTTATATTTGCTATGCCTGTCAACCAACCGACCAATCAACGCACGCTGCAGTTCTATCATGTGACTGACATATACCCAACTTATCGTACCGGCGGATTGCTTCTGTGTCTACAAGATATTTTACTCCTAAAAATGAGTATTAAGGAATTAAATACTTCAGCTTTAATTTCGAAAATATCGACTTGTAGACTACGAAACCATCACCATGGGAGACTTGAACTAGAGTTGGGAATTGAATACCCAATGCATACGAACTAGTTGACACGCTGTCTACAAGACATTATGTCGTACAGAAGGCAAAAATAAAAGAAATAGATTCAATTTATTTTTTTAATTTCAGCGGGATCTCACCGCTTCCTGCCCATTCAGTAACAATTAATGAGATTCAGTGGTTTTTCACCACAAAGTGCCAATTATGAAACACACTTTAGCTCGATCAAACTGACATTATCATATGAGCCAGCGTTCCCCCCTCTTTTACAAAGAGAAGAGCGTGAGAAAACCGACAAACAATGCAATACAAGTATTGCCGACCCGTCGCAGCAGCAATTATACCATGCGCAAAACCGCACTGTCCAAAAAGAACAGATCATGGTACAACTGCCACAGTTGCCATACTGTCGATGCATATCCGAGCTGCGTCTCAACTCTGTTTAGTGGACTTCTTCTTGTAAGACTTCCTTCCACCCGACTGCTGGGGGGTCCTGCAGAAGGAGGACTATTATGAATCACTGATTCGGCAGCAACAAAGGGGTCTAGACTATGCAAATTATTCAACGCATCAGTTGTATATTCGTGCAAATAGTGCTTAATAAAAGTGTTAGGGGATGCCCAACAGCCAACCCGTAACAATTCACACACTTACACGCCATTAGCATTGCGCAAGGAGTGCGTCACATGTCTGACCTGGTGAGCTTTAACCACTTATTGCTTCTAAATTACCTCCTCAGGTTCTTATCAGCATATGCTAACAATATGGTTTTCTTGATATAATTCAAAATTGACGCGTTGCCACCAGCAAACCTAGAAGAGACTCCAACTGCGCCACCCGAGGCCTGGGTATAGACACAACCTTGATAATGAATGACAATATTTTCCGAACTCGGCTTTACGTGGAAAAAGCTCTGCCGCTTGACTACCTTTATAACTTGTGTAAGCACAAACGGGGCCGATGACAATCCAAATGGTAGGGCGAGAAACCAATAACTCTGACCCGCTACCGTGAATGCCAGAGAAAACGACTCGTGCATGAGAACGTGGAGATATGCATCGGACAAATCTACCGACACCACCCACATGCCCTGACTTAGGATAGATTTGTTCAGTTGGGGAGTATCCATCATGAACGATATAAGGTGGAGGAACTGATTGAGTTGCGACAAGTCTAAGACAAGATGCCAATCCCTTGACTTTTTCGGTACGATTGAAGAACGCGGGAGTGCCTATACGGCATCTTTACTACAGCTGTATTATCTACAAGATCTTGCATCATCTGTTGTAACACAAATTGCCTCTCTGGATTGTGATCGTACGTTGCAACTAAAGAAGGATTGGGAAGCTTGGCCAGCGGTGAAAGAATCTGGCAACCTGTCCCTTGCAAACGGTAAGGGGTAACCCCAGGGCAAATATCGAACCACATTTTTGGGAGCTCCCAGAGCCTCCGAGCTTGTCAAATATTCTTTTGCCTCCACCCTACGGGTACATTTACATTCGATTCGCGACACCGAAAGTATCTGGCAGAGATCGTCGAGCCACCTGTGCCGGATACTTTAATTGGTTTCTACCTCTGCTTAGGAGTGGCAGACTGCTTTTTAGTGTTTGACTTGTGCTTCTTGTGTTAGGGTGTCGACAGCGGTAATGAACCCGGATTTTTCCAGTAATTATACGTGGCGTTAGAGCCTTGCGCATCAATGCATCTTGTGTTGTCATACGCTTCAGTGACATTCTTAAGCAACTCGGACATGCTTAAGCATCTCGAAATAAGTCCAACTGACCGTCAATAGGTGCGAAACGAAGCTTCCAACCTAATGTTTGAGTACGACAAGACGTGATCCCTAGCGACGATAGTAGATACGCGTTCAATTTGAGCAAGTCGAACAACGCAGTAACCACCGAATCAAATACCCGGTCAAACAGCTCGTTCGTACAAGGATCCACGAACTTTCTCAGCGCTTGAAATGCTGAATGGGTAACATGTGACTGATACGAAGCCGTCTTCACGTGCAGGACCTTTGCAGGTAGCAATCGGGACCAATGACCTGGTCGAGAATCTTAGAGAGACTGTTGTCTTCCATTCTCACTTGCAAAACGTTGGCTACACAGGCAATGATATTCTCATGTTGTGGCGGTTGGAACTCAGCCGCAAAACAGGGCTGGTCTACTAACCTGCAGCTGCAAACTCATTAGCGTGGCAGAAGAATTGTCAGCAATAAATTTCAAAATGTCTTTAAATGGAAAGTCTGTTGCCGACAGATCCACAGTTGACACCTCTTCCCACTCCTCTGATTGAAGGTCAGTCCCTGGGAGCGTGGTCGTACGCACCGGCCTAAACGGCCTATATTCCTCCCGTGGCGAGTCCTGGTAAGATACTGAATGCAAAGCATCCTATGATGCAGCATGACTAAAAATAAATGGAGCGGGCCCGCGATATGGTAGTCTGAGCTGGTGCCACTCCTCTGATTGAAGGTCAGTCCCTGGGAGTGTGGTCGTACGCACCGGCCTAAACGGCCTATATTCCTCCCGTGGCGAGTCCTGGTAAGATACTGAATGCAAAGCATCCTATGATGCAGCATGACTAAAAATAAATGGAGCGGGCCCGCGATATGGTAGTCTGAGCTGGTGTCACAGGCACAGTAACTGCCGTAGCTTGAGTGACACATGTCTGAGTCTGTTCATTGTCACTAGTCAACAGTGACTCCTCTTCCCCTGACGAGGAATTATCAGGTGAAGAGGCAGAAGACGACTCATAAACCACCTGGCAACGCACACTACGCGTATCTCGCGTCAAAGGCTGAATCGGAGCAATAAGAGGGATTGCCGACTTCCATGACAGTACCAAAACATGAGGAAAATGTTACCACACGTATTAGCCTTGTAACATGCAAACCATGCAGCCAGCATGTGATGCCAAGGGCGACTTAAACTCTTCAGCATAGCAGCCTAGCCCCTGTTGCCCACATATGGTCCAATGTAAGCGGCTGTGCTAACACCAGCCGCCTTCTGGGCCTGAGGCGTTGACGGAGTGTACCATATCAGCCGCGAGGGGACTGGTAATCTTCTTACACGAGCAAACAACGTCATAATCAGTATCTACTCTCTATAAACACCATAAAAGGAACAATGTAGCATGTATTAAGCCTTTCTCATGCAGAAACAACATTCTTATTTTTTTTACATTTGATTATATGTAATTCTGGGTTTTCTGTGGTAAGATTCTCTTTTCACTGCCTTATTGTATTGTATTCTCAATCGGTTTTCACTACAATGAAAAGACAGTGATAGATTATTGTTCTGAGGTTTATGCCACTGTCTCGTGCCATTCGCCTCCGTCGGTTACACATTTAGAATTACACAAGCACACGCTCGGCATGCCCACCCGTTTCTACTCTGTTAAACAACGGAAGCGACACGATTGCAATTCGAAATCCGTTTTTGCTTGCCATAAACACATTAATCGTATTTTTAAGACACTGGTTGCTCTTTCACTATTCTCTATCCCCGAAGATCTAATACGGCCTATTTATAAATTCGCACTTTCATTATTTTGATTTCCCATGAGCGTCACGTCGAGACTCACATTGAGCAGTGGACAGTTAGTTCTCTTGATTACATGCAGGTCTTCTTTTTGGTCGGAGTGGGGAAGAAAGCGAATGTGATCCGAAAGATGGGGTGGCCACTTCAAATTTCTTCCGTTCATAATTCCGTGCCCCCAACGAAGCAGCATCTGTGTCAAAAGGGTGAAATTTGAAAGCTGGATGTGAAGACTTTCAAGCTGCTTTTTTTCTCTTTTTCCTCGCTTAATAAAAAACGACAAAATTTACGTCCCATGTGAATTTTTAAAATATTTATATATCTATTAATTAGAATTTTGCTTGTTCATTTCAAAGGGGTATGACCGTTTATGAACAACTTCCCAGGATCAGCATGGTAAACCCCGCCCTCCTTTCTACAACCCCACTACCCACACAGCAAATGCTCCACTACACTAAAAGCCAAATAGATTGATGTTTTATCCATTTATGAAAATGACAACCAGAAAGATCACTGAAAGAAGCCAAGTATATTGTCTTGTTCAAACAAGGTCAAAAGATTTTGAATTAAAAACTTGTGTCATGAGAAACTTTGCAGTTATGTGGTTTAATTAACAACAAAATTTCAATAGGTTTGTATGGCAAACATGTTGCCAAAAAATCAATGAAAACAAACGTTCCAAAACCATCAGCCAAACTCGAGAATAAGTCCATGGTATTTGTAAACTAGAGCAGTGTGTATAGCCCACATATTCCAAACAGGCCCCTCATCAGTTAAACACGGTCATCAATAGTTAATCAAGAGCTGAAAAGTCCAGTTGCTGCATTTTCCTTGGACGAACCTGGCTCATTTGCAATACCGATCTGTGTTTGTCCCCGTAGAAGCTACATACCAAGTTTAATTGAAATCCTTGCACCAAATTTTAAGTTATCGTGTTCACAGGCTTTTGATGACAGACCGACATAGAGTCAACCGACAGACCGACACACGGTCGATCGCATATATTCTCCACAGGTTCCACCTGTAGGGAATAAGCAATGTCGGAGGCACTTTATCCAGCTGTGGCTCAGATTACGATGCAAACTTCTGGCGAAAGGAACTGAACAGATCACTGGGCTTGACAGCTTCTTCAAGCATAAAAAATTAAAGGAAAGGCCTTGGAAATTCACAAGGACTTAAAAGTGTAACGCCTATTATATTTGCGTTTTTTGCCCTTTGAGGAAGCCACGTATGCTACATCCACACTCCAAGCTGCGTTCCGATCTCCATACAACCTTAAAAACAAGTTTTTTTCATGAATAATCGTACTGTTTCATATTTGTACAACTAACTGCCACACAAAATTTAACTGTGCACTCGTAGCAGCGAAAATCAGCTGATCTAGTTAGCTCCAGCAAACAGTTTTTAGACTCCTTCGGTTATACAGGTCATCTGTATTAGTTCAAGCAACGAGACATTTAGGTCAGAGACATATTCCTGAAGGCGCTGGTGTACAAACATACGTTTTATTTTATCATAATATTCAGACTTTTTCTCCCACTTTTGTCCTTGAGTCCAGAGCCGATTGCTCATCCAGGACTTTCTATTGATTCCTTTCGACCAGAAGCCTTATCGATTCGGCTGAGTATGTACATGCAGTCAAAAAGCTTACACAGTCATAGCCATTGGGTGTCTCTGTTTACTCAACGTCGTGAAAACTGCCATACGAGTCAAAACATGTAAACCTTGCTTCGGACTCGAAGACATAATAAGCTGAAGGGAGACTTTGCAATGTAAAAGAGTAAAATAGCGGTCCATATACGGCATCGATCCACATAGAAATGGTCAGAAACTATATCGAAAGGTAAATTTTGTCCAAAATATTTATTCTATATAACTATTTGTTTAAGAGATATTTAGGAAGGACTATTCAACAGTAAATACTTTATTCTGATGAAATTTAACAAGAAAACAACGACATTTTGAAAAAGAAAGGTGGTCTTCCTATAAAAACATTTCACCAAATATAGATATTTTTTACTCGGGATGACTATTCATTGGACATCAGAACAATGCTAGTAACCAGCAGGGAGCGACATATTCAAATGTTAAACAAACCAATTTTCTTGTTTTCTTTACTTTAATAAACTTTTGTATGGTAATAAATGGAATACAGCAGTCAAGATATGATAAAAAAGGCACCTTCGAGAAAAGAAGTTGACTTATCATTCGAAATTTTGCCCTGCTATTCTCAAAGCCTGTGGTCTATAACTTATTTTTTTTCTATCACATCTTTGTGGAACAATGGTATTTTCCTATTTCTATTGTCCACTTGCAAACTTTATGTTTAAGACCAACTCTCATTATCCAGTAAGTAATGAGGCCTTTTATTTAACTTCCAACTCGAATTCACCAGATTGTTTTCTCTCAAGATATTTGCCTCCTCCCTGTGTGTGCCTCAAGAACATCTGAGTTTACACCAGCTCGACCACTCTACCCCCCCCCCCAAAACAAAATACACACACACACAAGGAACTCCCCTACCACAAACACGCGCGCACACACATACACACAAGAAACTCCCCTCTCTCCTACCCGAAAATAACCAGGCGCCTCCCCTGTGTGTGTGCCCCAAGAACATCGAGTTTACACAACAAAAAAGGCACATACATACACAAAGAACGGGCATATTTTTATCATTTCAACCCCTCTCCTCACTCCGGAGTATCAACAAATCCAACTAAAACCTGAGGATCCATAATGTAAGTAAGGGACAGGGGGTGAGGTCTTATGCTTGTGTGTTTTACTTACAGGGGAAAGGAAGTACAGATCTGGAAATGAAAGATGATTTACATATGTACTTTACGAGTACGTAATAGCACTGAATGTACTTTACGAGTACGTAATAGCACTGAATGTACTTTATGAGTACGTAATGGCACTGAATGTACTTTATGTGTACGTGATGGTACTGAATGTGCTTTACGAGTACGTAATCGCACTGAATGCACCTTAGGAGTAGGTAATGGCCTGAATGTACTTAACGATTACGTAATGGCACTGAATGCATTTTACGAGTACGTAATGGCACTGAATGTACTTTACGATTACGCAATGGTACTGAATGTATTTTACGAGTACGTAATGGCACTGAATGTACTTTGTGTGTACGTAATGGCATTGAATGTACTTTACGAGTACGTAATGGCAGTGAATGTACTTTACAAGTACGTAATGGCACCGACTTACTGTTTATGAGAATTTGCAAGCATACTAATTAAGTCCATTGATTCGGGCTGGGCCTCGGGTCAGGCGTCAAGTAATTTACATCAAACTTTTCTTCCTGGGCGAAACTGGTCAGGTCAGTCAAACCTAGATTCCCGGCACCTGAGCACCCAGTTTCCTGTCATGATGGGTCCCCATGCTTACTGCAGCCTAAGCGTCACAGAGACAAAAAATCAAGTAAAATGAAATGCCAGCAATACGTTTGTTCAATAAGTACCTGATTTTATCTCATATAAAAAAATTTTCATGGCTGCTTTTGCAGCACTTAATATAGCAAAAATAACTACAACCGCTTACTTGACTATTCTCAGTTACGGTCTTAAAATATTTTGACTGGGAAAGTGTTATATCTGGTACCATATTTTTTACTCCACCACCCGATCTACCTCATCTTTCTCCTCCTTCTTTCTCTAAATATCTTCCCGTTAGGCTCTCCGTTACCCTGTATTTTTCGACACTGGTCGTCTTGGGAACGTCACGCTTGCCGTCACGTCCCTCCGAATACTCCTCCCATGTGAAGTACCAGTTCTGCTAGACGCATCTAACAACCCGCGAAAACAAAAAATAACACTTTAAAACAATAAAATCAGCTAAAAAGTGGCTAATTAGAAAAACAGGCAGTTCTCAAGCCACTGTTAGGGACTGAGAGAAGATGTGTATTAAATTACAGATCTCATTTTTTTGCTATTATTATCCAGGCAAATAATTCCTTCCAGTCGTTTTTATTTCTAAAAAAACTAATAACGAACGTCTAACGACCTTCTTTTTGCGACTTAAAGATTCATCTTGGGGAAAAAAACAAATTTCTCAAATTACTTAAAATTAACATTCGAACAGATCGATACTAACCTCTCTTAAATAAGTAACAAAGTTACACTTGAAATAATACAGACCAGTTCATTCTTAAAATAAACGCCAAAAAAATACAAGGAGATATACAAATCTGATCAACTGATCATTGCAGTTCTTACAGCATCGCTTTTGTAGTTCGTATAGCATCACGTTCGTTATCCAAAGTAGCACAAAACATCAGAATGTTTTGCTGTGTACAGTGAAGTTTACAAATTATTAATACTTCTAAACTCCTCCCTGCCGCCCGACCCCCTGGTTATTACTTAGGCGTACCAGCTCGTCTCTCTGTTTGAAGCCGTAAAACACAAAACCAGCTTGTGCATAAGCAAACAGTACAGCGGTCTCTGGTTGTAAGGAATACGCTGAAAGAAGAGGGCAAACACAATAAGCGGCATCGTCAAACAACACTAACTTATTTCTCAACATATATTATTGATCTGCAAATCTGTTATCATTAACAAAATAATGAGTTCACATACATGTTAATACACGACCACATAAAAATATTCAGCGTAAAAAACGTGAGTATCAGAGATGAAAAGCCCTTAGCCAGAGCGATACTTGGTACCATAAAGACTGCCTGGACAGACTGTCATAGTTTTAGTAGGTGTGGTTGCTGTCACTTATGAAGCGTGGACACTGCGCATTTACAATATAGATTCTATCACTGCATGACGTTACTAACCTGTAGTATAAATGCTTCACACAAAAATACCGCGGATAAACTTATCAATATCTGAATCCGTATGATTTTTCACCTGTTTTCAAAGTGCTGCGGTTTTGACAATTTTCGGTCGACCCGGATCAAACCTGGACGCTGCATATCCACAGTATATATTCTTTTACTACATGAAATTTCAAAACCGTGGAACAAAGGGAGCTTGGACATGTCAGCACCAAACATTCTTAGCACTTTTTGGACAGGTCGGCACCACTTCGGTCGGCACCAAACATGAAATATTTTTACACACCGTTTTAAATGTGGTAAAAATTCCTTGAGGTTCCCAGCAGGAATTTTAAAATCTCGGCACCACAAATCACAAGTTTTACTCTTGCTACATGTCAATAACAGAATTATATAGAATACCTTATATATATATATATATATATATATATATATATATATATATATATATATATATATATATATATATATATATATATATATATATATATATATATATATATATATATATATATATCATATATATATTACTTGTGTGCTCTGTGATTTTAAGATGAATGATCCTTTGTCCATAATGATAACAGTTCTTAAGAACCAAGTGTAAAGAGTGTTAAAATGCCATTTTTTGGTGTATAAAATGACCCATTCTCATCAAAATTATAATTATGTAAACTTTGTATGTGAAGAAATATTGAACACTCTAAGTGCATGGCGAGTGATATTTGTAACTGAATCATAAACCGTAAAATGGATATAGTGATTATAGCTGTTTGTGAGGTTCAGGCTACTTCCAATGAGTTGATTGCAATCCAACTGAAATTACTGCTTTATTTCAATATAACTTCATTGTTTCAACAAAAGCATGTCTTAAAATAAAATGCTTTTGTCTGGACTTTCTTTTTTCTTGCTGTATTTTAAAAATTGGTGCGTGGTGTCGACTTCTGAGCGCAAAATTGTTTACAGAAGGACGGACCAATCGATAACCATAGCCCCCAACCGACATTTAGCCCGGGATTCATCAGCCTGCCACTACTATTTTTCTTTACGAACATTTACGTACTTAGCACACTTTATAACGACAGGTAGAGCCAAAATGCGGCAAACAGTTGCGGTTAAGTCGCGGAAAAATATCACCCACAAAATTATCGAGTATGAAGACAGTGTTGCCATCTGCTTTGTTGACGTACTCTAAACCGGTGTCTGAATAAATAACCTCTCCATCGATTTCCTGCAAAAGATAGTGTCATACTGGTATTAAATGCATATTCTTTTAAGCAGCAACTGATGTTTATTTTAACCTCTGCTCATTTTTTAATTTCCCAAATTTTATTTGAACTGAAGTTGTTTGCAATTGTCAACGCAATATATATATAAGAATTAAACAATCAATAAATATAAACATTTTTCTTTATTTCCTATGAAGGTTACTTCAATTTAAGCTATCTGCGATTTGTATTTTTTAAGGAACTCGGATAAATATACCTGCATGGCACTATTGAGTTGTTGATTGTTTCGACACTTCTTCCGAACCACGATAAACTGTAAACCGAGTTCGTCCGCGAACAAGCAATAACATAATAAGCAAATAAAACCATTTTTCTTTACAGTACAGAGGGGCAATCTTCTGTCGTTCCAATGAATGTTTCAAAGACAAGCCATGCATTCATAAACGGCATAAAGCTTATTACAGCGATTGGACAAGGCATGCGAAATTCAATTTCCATTCTGTGTTACACAAGGAGAGAAACATAAAACTGAACAGCACATCGAAATTGGCAAAACTGAAAATGTGCTTTTAATTGTATAAATTATGTTCTTAGGATTAACAATACAAACGTTTGAGAAATAAAATAGTAGGCTCCACATGAGCCAATCATCAACAGCAATACAAGTGATGTCGCAGAAACCATGATTGCGATGTCAACAAAATCAGAGTAGCCATATTTTTAACAACACATGATTTAAGTTTATGTTACAGCTATAATATAAGCGGATTCTCAGTCAGACTTTATGGCAAAAAGTTTTGCGTTTCGATCAAATTGGGCTGAGATAAAGGTATAGAGGAATGTTAGAAAAATACTGGCAAAAATAATCAAAATTCCATTATTCCAGGAATAAATTCACAAGTTGGCTTTTAAAGAGATAGCTCCAAGAAGCGGTACGCTACAAAGTTTTCACGCACCGCTTCAGAGCCTCGCTACATAACGATAAGAAAGTCAACTGCGCTCACTTTGAGGCACCCCTGTCGTTACATTGTGCGAGATTCAAGGATCCATAAGTCTTTATTGGTATTTGCTAACGGCCCTTTAAAAGAAAACAGTACGGAAATAACCACAAATCTCCCGCAATATTTGACATTAAATTTTTTTCTTTGTATACAGGGGGCATACTTTATTACATGAAAATGTAACAACAATTTTTGCATTTATCCACCAAAGTAACGTTTAAATTGATATTTCAAAAAGAACGTTAAAACAAGACAAATATTGTGGGTGTACAAAGTAAATTTATACATAATTCTGCACTGCATCTATCAACTATTTTAGTACATATTTTACAAATAAATTATAATCTCTTTATTTAAATTTTTGGTCACTTGACTTTGGTCACGTGACATTTAAAGGTTGGAAAATAAACAAACGTTTGATAGGTGGGTGCGGAAGCCAATTTTCTGCACTTCTATGAACAAATAAAAGACATAAAGCTCACTAAAAATTGTGCCTGTTTTACAAAAAGGGTATATTGGGCATGAACTTTCTGAAAATGTTTGAATAATAGGAGCTGGTATGCAGGATTCGTATCTCAGAACATATGACGTTGACCCCTATTAGTGGAACAATGGAAGGCTTCGTAGTTCTGACAGAGATATATACGATGTTATATAAGTCACAGCTGACTCGGAGCTATTAAAGGTCATGAATAAAATGTTAGATAGTTTTTAAAAGATAATGACTTTTAATTGAAAAGTTGAAAAAACTGAATTTCGATGTTTTAGCTTATCATGTCTTTATAATTTTTTGTTCTTTATTTATTGTTAAATTCTCTGATAAATGAATGAATTATAATTTAACCCAAAATAAAAATTGCAGTCGGAACGATACCTCCATCGGAAAGGTCCGAAAGTACGAATTGGCTTATTATGATGTAGTTTCCCCAGGTTTATGGTGCTAAGGACATACAAAAGAAAAATGAATGAAGAAGGTTTTGCTTTCTAATTACTATCTACTTCAAATTTTCCATTCTACCATTCTTCTGAATTTTCAGTCTGGAACTTGCAGGTTATATTGTTCAATTTAAATTGCCTTGTATGGTTTGTCCAAAACGTACTTTTTAATTGAGATTTGTTGGTAGAAGTCGAACCTCGCAGCACAGAAAGTTCATCTCTACTGACTAAACGACTGGCAGCGTTGTACCTCTGGCAGTGAAATATACTGAAGGACAAAAGAAAGTTCGCAAATAATAAAAAAAATTATTTTTTTTCTATCACATCTTTGTGGAACAATGGTATTTTCCTATTTCTATTGTCCACTTGCAAACTTTATGTTTAAGACCAACTCTCATTACCCAGTAAGTAATGAGGCCTTTTATTTAACTTCCAAGTCGAATTCACCAGATTGTTTTCTCTCAAGATATTTGCCTCCTCCCTGTGTGTGCCTCAAGAACATCTGAGTTTACACCAGCTCGACCACTCTACCCCCCCAAAAAAAAAATACACACACACACAAGGAACTCCCCTACCACAAACACACGCACACACACATACACACAAGAAACTCCCCTCTCTCCTACCCGAAAATAACCAGGCGCCTCCCCTGTGTGTGTGCCCCAAGAACATCGAGTTTACACAACAAAAAAGGCACATACATACACAAAGAACGGGCATATTTTTATCATTTCAACCCCTCTCCTCACTCCGGAGTATCAACAAATCCAACTAAAACCTGAGGATCCATAATGTAAGTAAGGGACAGGGGGTGGGGTCTTATGTTTGTGTGTTTTACTTACAGGGGAAAGGAAGTACAGATCTGGAAATGAAAGATGATTTACATATGTACTTTACGAGTACGTAATAGCACTGAATGTACTTTATGAGTACGTAATGGCACTAAATGTACTTTATGTGTACGTGATGGTACTGAATGTACTTTACGAGTACGTAATCGCACTGAATGCACCTTAGGAGTAGGTAACGGCCTGAATGTACTTAACGATTACGTAATGGCACTGAATGCATTTTACGAGTACGTAATGGCACTGAATGTACTTTACAATTACGTAATGGTACTGAATGTATTTTACGAGTACGTAATGGCACTGAATGTACTTTGTGTGTACGTAATGGCATTGAATGTACTTTACGAGTACGTAATGGCAGTGAATGTACTTTACAAGTACGTAATGGCACCGACTTACTGTTTATGAGAATTTGCAAGCATACTAATTAAGTCCATTGATTCGGGCTGGGCCTCGGGTCAGGCGTCAAGTAATTTACATCAAACTTTTCTTCCTGGGCGAACCTGGTCAGGTCAGTCAAACCTAGATTCCCGGCACCTGAGCACCCAGTTTCCTGTCATGATGGGTCCCCATGCTTACTGCAGCCTAAGCGTCACAGAGACAAAAAATCAAGTAAAATGAAATGCCAGCAATACGTTTGTTCAATAAGTACCTGATTTTATCTCATATAAAAAAATTTTCATGGCTGCTTTTGCAGCACTTAATATAGCAAAAATAACTACAACCGCTTACTTGACTATTCTCAGTTACGGTCTTAAAATATTTTGACTGGGAAAGTGTTATATCTGGTACCATATTTTTTACTCCACCACCCGATCTACTTCATCTTTCTCCTCCTCCTTTCTCTAAATATCTTCCCGTTAGGCTCTCCGTTACCCTGTATTTTTCGACACTGGTCGTCTTGGGAACGTCACGCTTGCCGTCACGTCCCTCCGAATACTCCTCCCATGTGAAGTACCAGTTCTGCTAGACGCATCTAACAACCCGCGAAAACAAAAAATAACACTTTAAAACAATAAAATCAGCTAAAAAGTGGCTAATTAGAAAAACAGGCAGTTCTCAAGCCACTGTTAGGGACTGAGAGAAGATGTGTATTAAATTACAGATCTCATTTTTTTGCTATTATTATCCAGGCAAATAATTCCTTCCAGTCGTATTGATTTCTAAAAAAACTAAATACGAAAGTCTAACGACCTTCTTTTTGCGACTTAAATATTCATCTTGGGGAAACAAAACAAATTTCTCAAATTACTTAAAATTAACATTCGAACAGATCGATACAACCCTCTCTTAAATAAGTAACAAAGTTACACTTGAAATAATACAGACCAGTTCATTCTTAAAATAAAAGCCAAAAAAATACAAGGAGATATACAAATCTGATCAACTGATCATTGCAGTTCTTACAGCATCGCTTTTGTAGTTCGTATAGCATCACGTTCGTTATCCAAAGTAGCACAAAACATCAGAATGTTTTGCTGTGTACAGTGAAGTTTACAAATTATTAATACTTCTAAACTCCTCGCTGCCGCAAGATCCCCTGGTTATTACTTAGGCGTACCAGCTCGTCTCTCTGTTTGAAGCCGTAAAACACAATACCAGCTTGTGCATAAGCAAACAGTACAGCGGTCTCTGGTTGTGAGGAATACGCTGAAAGAAGAGGGCAAACACAATAAGCGGCATCGTCAAACAACACTAACTTATTTCTCAACATATATTATCGATCTGCAAATCTGTTATCATTAACAAAATAATGAGTTTACATACATGTAAATACACGACCACATAAAAATATTCAGCGTAAAAAACGTGAGTATCAGAGATGAAAAGCCCTTAGCCAGAGCGATACTTGGTACCATAAAGACTGCCTGGACAGACTGTCATAGTTTTAGTAGGTGTGGTTGCTGTCACTTATGAAGCGTGGACACTGCGCATTTACAATATAGATTCTATCACTGCATGACGTTACTAACCTGTAGTATAGATGCTTCACACAAAAATACCGCGGATAAACTTATCAATATCTGAATCCGTATGAGTTTTCACCTATTTTCAAAGTGCTGCGGTTCTGACAATTTTCGGTCGACCCGGATCAAACCTGGACGCTGCATATGTACAGTAGATATTCTTTCACTACATGAAATTTCAAAACCGTGGAACAAAGGAAGCTTGGACATGTCAGCACCAAACATTCTTAGCACTTTTTGGACAGGTCGGCACCACTTCGGTCGGACCCAACCAACAAATATTTTTACACACCGTTTTAAATGTGTTAAAAATTCCTTGAGGTTCCCAGCAGGAATTTTAAAATCTCGGCACCACAAATCACAAGTTTTACCTTTGCTACACGTCAATAACAGAATTATATATATATATATATATATATATATATATATATATATATATATATATATATATATATATATATATATATATATATATATATATATATATATATATATATATATATATATATATATATATATATATATATATATATATATATATATATATATAGATCTGCAACCAGTCATAGGCGGACCATGCCTTATATATAGCACTTAGGCAGACCATTTGGATAAAATAATATATGTTTTTTAGCTTGTTATCGAGTTGTAACGCAGAAATTTAATTTTAAAACAGAATATATTATATTCACTATGTTATAGAATCATTCGTTTTTTGTTTGCTATGTAGCTTCATAACGTTTAAACACGCTAAGAATTAAGTAGACCTACTTTTGAACTCCTTACATTTTTGATCTCCCTAATACTGTGGTTTTTAGCAAAAATGGTCCCCGTATTGTTGGAATTACACTTATATATATCATCATATATATATTACTTGTGTGCTCTGTGATTTTAAGATGAACGATGCTTTGTTCATAATGATAACAGTCCTTAAGAACCAAGTGTAAAGAGTGCTAAAATGCCAATTTTGGTGTGTAAAATGACCCATTCTCATCAAAATTATAATTATGTAAACTTTGTATGTGAAGAAATATTAAACACTCTAAGTGCATGGCGAGTGATATTTGTATTTGAATCATAAGCCGTAAAATGGATATAGTGATTATAGCTGTTTGTGAGGTTCAGGCTACTTCCAATGAGTTGATTGCAATCCAACTGAAATTACTGCTTTACTTCAATATAACTTCATTGTTTCAACAAAAGCATGTCTTAAAATAAAATGCTTTTGTCTGGACTTTCTTTTTTCTTGCTGTATTTTAAAAATTGGTGCGTTGTGTCGACTTCTGAGCGCACAATTGTTTACAGAAGGACGGACCAATCGATAACCATAGCCCCCAACCGAAATTTAGCCCGGGATTCATCTTAGCTCGGGATTCATCAGCCTGCCACTACTATTTTTCTTTACGAACATTTACGTCCTTAGCACACTTTATAACGACAGATAGAGCCAAAATGCGGCAAACAGTTGCGGTTAAATCGCGGAAAAATATCGCCCTCAAAATTATCGAGTATGAAGACAGTGTTGCCATCTGCTTTGTTGACGTACTCTAAACCGGTGTCTGAATAAATAACCTCTCCATCGATTTCCTGCAAAAGATAGTGTCATACTGGTATTAAATGCATATTCTTTTAAGCAGCAACTGATGTTTATTTTAACCTCTGCTCATTTTTTAATTTCCCAAATTTTATTTGAACTGAAGTTGTTTGCAATTGTCAACGCAATATATATATAAGAATTAAACAATCAATAAATATAAACATTTTTCTTTATTTCCTATGAAGGTTACTTCAATTTAAGCTATCTGCGATTTGTATTTTTTAAGGAACTCGGATAAATATACCTGCATGGCACTATTGAGTTGTTGATTGTTTCGACACTTCTTCCCAACCACGATAAACTGTAAAACCATTTTTCTTTACAGTACAGAGGGGCAATCTTCTGTCGTTCCAATGAATGTTTCAAAGACAAGCCATGCATTCATAAACGGCATAAAGCTTATTACAGCGATTGGACAAGACATGCGAAATTCAATTTCCATTCTGTGTTTCACAAGGAGAGAAACATAAAACTGAACAGCACATCGAAATTGGCAAAACAGAAAATGTGTTTTTAATTGTATAAATTATGTTCTTAGGATTAACAATACAAACGTTTGAGAAATAAAATAGTAGGCTCCACATGAGCCAATCATCAACAGCAATACAAGTGATGTCGCAGACACCATGATTGCGATGTCAACAAAATCAGCTGATAAGAGTAGCCATATTTTTAACAACACATGATTTAAGTTTATGTTACAGCTATAATATAAGCGGATTCTCAGTCAGACTTTATGGCAAAAAGTTTTGCGTTTCGATCAAATTGGGCTGAGATAAAGGTATAGAGGAATGTTAGAAAAATACTGGCAAAAATAATCAAAATTCCATTATTCCAGGAATAAATTCACAAGTTGGCTTTTAAAGAGATAGCTCCAAGAAGCGGTACGCTACAAAGTTTTCACGCACCGCTTCAGAGCCTCGCTACATAACGATAAGAAAGTCAACTGCGCTCACTTTGAGGCACCCCTGTCGTTACATTGTGCGAGATTCAAGGATCCATAAGTCTTTATTGGTATTTGCTAACGGCCCTTTAAAAGAAAACAGTACGGAAATAACCACGAATCTCCCGCAATATTTGACATTAAATTTTTTTCTTTGTATACAGGGGGCATACTTTATTACATGAAAATGTAACAACAATTTTTGCATTTATCTACCAAAGTAACGTTTAAATTGATATTTCAAAAAGAACGTTAAAACAAGACAAATATTGTGGGTGTACAAAGTAAATTTATACATAATTCTGCATCTATCAACTATTTTAGTACATATTTTACAAATAAATTATAATCTCTTTATTTAAATTTTTGGTCACTTGACTTTGGTCACGTGACATTTAAAGGTTGGAAAATAAACAAACGTTTGATAGGTGGGTGCGGAAGCCAATTTTCTGCACTTCTATGAACAAATAAAAGACATAAAGCTCACTAAAAATTGTGCCTGTTTTACAAAAAGGGTATATTGGGCATGAACTTTCTGAAAATGTTTGAATAATAGGAGCTGGTATGCAGGATTCGTATCTCAGAACATATGACGTTGACCCCTATTAGTGGAACAATGGAAGGCTTCGTAGTTCTGACAGAGATATGTACGATGTTATATAAGTCACAGCTGACTCGGAGCTATTAAAGGTCATGAATAAAATGTTAGATAGTTTTTAAAAGATAATGACTTTTAATTGAAAAGTTGAAAAAACTGAATTTCGATGTTTTAGCTTATCATGTCTTTATAATTTTTTGTTCTTTATTTATTGTTAAATTCTCTGATAAATGAATGAATTATAATTTAACCCAAAATAAAAATTGCAGTCGGAACGATACCTCCATCGGAAAGGTCCGAAAGTACGAATTGGCTTATTATGATGTAGTTTCCCCAGGTTTATGGTGCTAAGGACATACAAAAGAAAAATGAATGAAGAAGGTTTTGCTTTCTAATTGCTATCTACTTCAAATTTTCCATTCTACCATTCTTCTGAATTTTCAGTCTGGAACTTGCAGGTTATATTGTTCAATTTAAATTGCCTTGTATGGTTTGTCCAAAACGTACTTTTTAATTGAGATTTGTTGGTAGAAGTCGAACCTCGCAGCACAGAAAGTTCATCTCTACTGACTAAACGACTGGCAGCGTTGTACCTCTGGCAGTGAAATATACTGAAGGACAAAAGAAAGTTCGCAAATAATTAAAAAAAATATTGCTACTCACTTAATTGCTCAATTGGTTTCCAATTTGTCAGATAGTGCCACAATATAACCGAAAAATAGAATTCTGAAGAAATCTTAGTGAAAGGTTACAAAGCGTCAAAGTCAGTGTAAATGTCGTTTTGATTTTTCTTCGATTTATAATGTTTATAACCGCCACTAATACCGTGTGTCGTATTCACTGGAACGCATTAGGGCCTAGATGGTCCCATAGATGTTCTATGGGATTCATATCCGGAAAATATGTCGGCCATGGGAGCGCATCAACATTATTAGCCGCTAAATAATCTCTAAGCACCCAAGTCACGTGTGGGCGGGCATAGTCCTGCATCAGAATGGTGTCCTGACTTTGCTGCATAAACAGGACCACTTGGTTGCTCAAAACGGCATCCAGATAACGGGTTCCATCAATTATGAGCAGTTGGGCCCTCCATCCAAAGCGTATTGCACCCCAAACCATGAATGAGCCACCACCGTCCAGTTAACTTGTTTAATGCAACATGGCGCAGAGCGTTTGCGTTGACGTCCATCTGCGCGGAAAAGTTTGTATTGCGACTCATCTGAAAATATCACACGCCGCCAATTGTTATGCTTCCATGCTGCATGGTTGTGATTGTTGGCCCAGCGCACTCAATTTCGCCGTCTCTCGCGATTTAGCACCACTCCGATGTGGACCCGAGGAGCGTGATCCCATGTTCCCATAGGCGCCGTATAACGATTTTCAAGCTTATGCGGTTATTCGTCTGCCCAGGCATCTCCGTTCCTTGTGTTGTGGCTGGTCTGAAACGATCCCGGAGGTGGATCATGTGGATCCGGCGATCATGGTTACTTGCGGTCACACGCGGTCTGCCACTACGTGATCAGTTTTTTGTTGATCCAGTGTCCCGATACCGTCTTCAGAGTTTTTCTACTGCTCTATTACTGCACCCGAAACGTCGAGCAGAACCATCTTCAAGCATGCCAATAGCCAGGTCGCGACAGTTTTGCGGTATTCGCAGCATCTCAGTTCTCCGTTGTTTTCATCGATTTACTGCGTTTACATATGGGGTGATATTGGATGACTACGTGTGGAATTTCATAATTTGTCAACTTTCAGCCGGTACTGACTTATATGGATTAATATGGCACCGTGTTTGAATACCTACAAACCCCTAATAAATAACCACACCCGCATGAAAAAAATAACAATGGTTGCAACTTGGGATTACAATATGATGCTAAAATTGTTTTTAAAAATATCCATAAGTTTTGAAGGTAATTTAGTTTTTCTATGCTAACTTTCTTTTGTCCTTCAGTATACATGGAATAAGGACATGCTAACAATATAACTGTTTTGCAGTACTTCAGTTTTGCTTAGTGTTACCTAGAGTGTGCATGTTAAGGTACTTTAGATATTAAATATAAACTTTCCGAGAACAAATTAAATCCAATAACGGGCACTTCAGTGACATTGCACTCTCACATCAAGAAATGGTTAGCAAATTTTGCGTCGTGTTGCTAGTCGTGTTCACCCGAACGTCATAGATATAAGCCAACGCGACGCTCACAAAGCCTTTGTGAATAAACCATTTTTGTTTTGCATAACGAAAGTTACCAGACAAGGCACAGGCGGCGTCACAGTACAGGAGAGTATCGGAGAGGTAAAAGTAGTTAAGTTTTGCTCTGTTTGGCTATCAAATGCATGATTAACTGTATTATAATAGCGTTAGATCATGGGACTGCTGTGCTGTAGAGGATTCGGACACCGGTGAAAAGCAAATTAACTTTACCCTACGCGGTTTGTTCACAATTGTCCCAATCCAATGCAAAGCACTCAGCCCCATGATCGATCATTATAATATAAAAATGGTGAGCAGCCAGGTTTCTTTTATACTGTTTATTAATTATTTATTCATTTAAATGGAAAAAAATCAAGACTATTCAAATGTATATTATTTTACTCTTTTACATAATCTTCTTACATTTATTAATGATGCCATTAAATGATCATATGACAAATATTTAATGATTTTTATACTAATTGAAAATCATATGTTAGATAAAAAATAACTTTTCACAAAGTACTTCAAATATCCCTAAACATGTTATTTCATACGGTTGTGGAAATATCCGCGAGTGATAGTCTTTAGCATCCTGAAACCTTTATATACGTATTCTATTTAAGATTGGTGTTAATGAATTTGTGAGTAATGTTTGCTATCATAATGGCATTTCACAAGCGTCATTTTTCAGATACGTTTGTTGCCTGAAATAGCATTAAGAAGTAATTCCAGAAAATATCATTTTATCTCATCGGCCTGCACAGTTTAAGTCTTTCAGTGAACTCTTCTTTCATTTTCCTAATACTTAATAAAACTAGTGCAAATCAAACTAAACCTAGAATGTAAATTTTCTGTTTCCTTTCTTTAAGACATTAGTATTTTTCTCAGGCTAGCATAATGAATTGGTGTATTCTTTTGGATTTCACTTTGTCGTTTAAAGTAATGAAATCGTAATTTTAGGCCGCTCAGAATTTCATATACCATAAGCACATTTAAGCTAATAATATATGGCATTTATTTTTACAGGCTATTTTAAGTTTTAATTAAAAGGGAAAAAAACATTTTATTTGCAGTAACGAATGTTTGTATAAACAACTTTTTCTATTAACTTTTTTAGGACTACTAAAACATCTTAAAGTTTTTGAAAATCATTTCAAATGCCAAGAAAGTACATGCGTATTTAAATTTTGTATCTCCATCTTTTAGCTTCTATGGTTTTCCTGGATTGAAATACATTTCTATTTACCTGGCATAAAACATTTATTAAATTTACCACTGTTTTTATTCGTTTTAAATAGTCTTTTCGCATAGAAATATCTTTTTCAGTAATATGTAGTCTTTCATCTGTTTTATTCATTTTTTTTAACATTTCTTACCCCAACCCTATTTGCATCCGTTGTGGTCATCTGAGTTACCTGCAGTTATGTAAACGAAATTTATGTTGTAGAATATCGTATTTAAAGTCTGTTGTTTAATTGAATGTAGTCATGACAATGTGTTTTCGCATTGTTTCTCATAAAAACATTTTATACAACTTTTCAATTTACCTAAAGTGTCCTAAAGTCTTTGTTATTGTTTTTGTTGTTTTTACTCAGTCTATGTGCAATTCAAGTTGTTTTACCAAAATAGAAGTACTATATATATATATATATATATACAAAGCATAACTTAATAATTTAACTAAAACGGACTTACTCATTTCATCACAACAAATATTTATAATAACATTTCTTAATTTTGGTATTAATTCATCGTCTTCTTCATCAACAGCCGGTGTAAGACAGAGAGCTATTCCCTTAATATCACGTGGTTCAGACACACTGTCATCCACAGTTATAACATCTGAAGCGTACCAAGTCACGCGCATTGCGTTAGCTAGAGTCTAGAATCAAGAGGTAAAATTATTGTTAATTTTACTATGTTCATGTTACATTATTGATCATATTTAAATTGCATAATTAATTGTATCTAGTACCCAGACCATACTTCCAACAAAAATTTTGTCAGCGCATACGGAAGAAGTCATGAAATAGTGTTATAAATAAAACAATTGTTGTTGACTATAATATGTCAGAAAGGTTAAATGTAGTTGAGAAGTATCCAAAAGTGAGATACTGTCTGAGCCTTTTCTGTTAAGGGCTTGTGTCCCTTTTAAACACTGTTGCATATATAATATTAAAGTTTGGCATCATGCCATTTTCAACAAAAAAGAACGAGAAAGCTACAAAATATGGCACAATTTTACCTGAAATTTATAGTATAGGTGGCTTGTCCATTTTTTCAAATGTATATTAACTTCCCATGTAGTATACACTTCAAATTGAATGGAGAATATTCCACAGCAGTAATTAATTAGTTGTGCGTACCAACACTCTGTTTCTGTTGTACCCGGGCTCCAAAACGAACCACTATCAAGCAATGCCATAGGAGCCAAACTTTTCTGTGTTGAAGCCAAAATCTTTAGATCTCCATTTTCATTGTTAATAACTATGTTTTTGCATGGATCACGTCCTGTAGGCGAAAAGAAATATTCAAAATAAATTACCGGCAAATATTCTCTCAAAGAAACATAATATTGTGATGTCTAACGGTTGTTCGAAACCTCACAAAAGTGGCAATATTTGAAATATATTGGTATGGGTTACACAAAAACTAATGAACCAAGGTGCTGAATCTGAAAGAATTTAACATAAAATACCCCCGTTACAGCATAAATACACTTCGACATCTTTAAGCTGAGGTTTGTCAAAATGTCCCATAGACGGCTGCAGTTCTATTTCTACTTTTCTTACATTGTCTGGAATCATTACAAGCCCAGAAGCCAACCAATTATACACATTTTGATGTTCTGGCTTTTCTATAACCTGGAATCATATTTAAGCAAGTAAAAAGGCCACCTCTTTCAGTATGCATTAATATACAAGTCTGCTACTGTAAGGGTGCTTTTATGTTCCTTTCGTGAAAAACACGATCATTACAACAGTACTAAACAATTAATTGAACTACACCATATTACGCTAGATAACGGAATGACCCACTTGCAGAACCCATAAAAACACTTGTATTAAATTATGGCGGAGGAGGTCAAACTGACACAGTAATCCTTCACAGTAAGTCGCCGATTTGGTCCAACGAGTAAAATGTGAATCCATAATCGCTCTACCTATAGTTTTCAAGATAATAGTCAACTTCCCGTTTTTAACCTTAACCGTGACCGAGAAGGCCAAGGTCACCAATGTACTTTTTCTGTGACGTTATTTAGGCCCAAATGGTCGAAAATTATCTCACAATAGTCCAATCTGTAGCTGTTTTCAAAATAAAAGTCAACTTCACGTTTTTGAACCTGAACGAGGGAGCTTATGCTCAAAGGCAAAAAAATCTAGCTATTTTCAAGATAAATCGTCCTATCGTTAACGGTGCACGAGGTCACGTGACCCATGACTTGACCTTCAAGTTCAACATTCAGGATGGAAGACAAGCTCCTACTAAATGCGTTTTATCTATTCATACTGAGATTTGAGCAATTTTTATGTCCACTTTGGGTGATTAATAGGCGCTAAAAATATTAAAAATATTTCGACATCACTTTGCCCTTGAACTAAAGGCAAAAAATATTGGCGGTTTCACAGAGATCTGATGATAGTCTATGCTTGTACGGCACAGGATGCTCCGCGGACTCAAATGCTAGGAGGAGTTTTCTTAAAACCATCCAAACGAACAAAAACGAGAAAAAAGGAAAAAAAAAGATTTTTTCAGAGATAAAATCTTAAAAAGTAAGATAACCAGAAGCCAAACTTAAAATAACACAATTTGAGCCAGGATGTTTTACGATAATCTGATCTTTAAATTCTCCAGCACCATGTTTGCGCATTGTTATATCTTAACTTAAAACTGTTGTGTATTGTTGTTGGTATTGTTATTCTATGGTTCAAATTTGGGCTTTATGAATCGGGGTACTTTTTGAAGTGAAAAGAAGTAACAAAGTTATAATAGAAAATTAAATATTATGTAAAAATATCAATAAATTGTAACTTATTTTGAGCTGTTTTTTGTTTATAAAATGCAAACCTGTTGTCACATTGACCCTTTTTTACCGATATTGCACAGTTTTAAGTTCTCTGTACTTTAAATATTCGATAATATTTTTGAATAGACAGAAAAATCCAAATGTCATGTTGTGAGTTTAGTCCTGGTTTTCAACCAGGTTATCAGATGGGGAAAAATGTCTCATTATAAAGCGTACCGTTACCAGTTTCCAGTCCAAGTCCAGTTTACCGAATTCTCGAACACGGACATGAGCTTCTTGAACAAAACGAAACTTGAATTCAATAGAGTATAAACGGCAACACGAATTCTTGCGCACCCCTGCATACCTAAATAAAGCATAAACGGCAACACGAATCCTTGTGTACCCTGCATATCTAAATAAAGTATAAACGGCAACACGAATCCTTGTGTACCCCTGCATATCTAAATAAAGTATAAACGGCAACACGAATTCTTGCGCACCCCTGCATACCTAAATAAAGCATAAACGGCAACACGAATCCTTGTGTACCCTGCATATCTAAATAAAGTATAAACGGCAACACGAATCCTTGTGTACCCCTGCATATCTAAATAAAGTATAAACGGCAACTCGAATCCTTGTGTACCCCTGCATACCTAAATAATGGGTATATGTAAAAGCACAGTTGTGTCCTTTCTATCTTTTGTTAAGCTTATGTAAAATCATAATGAGTCATAGGGAAAAGGAGCTTATCATATTATATATAAGTGAAAAATAGACTATTGCAAATGTAACACATTTCTGACGATTAGAAATCTTTTGATTTAGTTATAAAGCAAAATTACTTTTTTTCTATTCGACACAATATAATAGATGCAATAATGCATATTAAATGTTTAGCAGAGATTAGAATATTACAGATACTGTATTAATATACTGCTTGCTATCATTATTTAAGTGTTTCTTTCACGTACCAGTATACCGTAGTGTGAAATTTCGATGCCCATATAGAATTGCCGATCAATGCTGCTCCTGACTTGATGTGGGTGACATAAAAAGCCTTAAAAGATGTATACAACTCGTTGGATTTATTGTTGAGGAAAATATCTGTACATTCTTCAAATGAAAATGCAAAAAAGATAAAATAAGTAAATATAAGTGCAGCAGTATAAGAACACAAACCAGTCGCTTCTGGATAAATCTAATTTTAGCTATTTTAATTAAATGGATTATAATTTATTGTTTATTTATGATATTAATTCTCTGTATGATAATCTAATGTACTGTAAAAATTTAAAAGTGATTCTATCCAGTCGCTTCTAGATAGATCTAAGTTTAGCTATTTTAATTAAATGGATTATAATTTATTGTTTATTTATGATATTAATTCTCTGTATGATAATCTAATGTACTGTAAAAAGTTAAATGTGATTCTATCCTAGATTTTACCAACTCTTTTCAATGGAAAAAGCTTTGTACAAAGAAGAAATTAAGTTACATTTTACTGCAAGAATAATGTGTGGTTTTGATACTGTAAGTGCTATTAATCGTGTTTTGAATAAGCAGATTTTTGCTTTGTTACATAATAAAAATGTTGACACCATCGGCTTGAATTGAAGGTATAACAAAAAAGAAAAAAAACACGAAATGTGAGAAATCTCTGTTACTAGAACTAGTTACTATATATATATATATATATATATATATATATATATATATATATATATATATATATATATATATATATATATATGTATATATATATATATATATATATATATATATATATATATATATATATATATATAATAAGCAGTAATTATATTTGCAGGGACAGAAGGAGATCAAGCCTCAACATTAACTCTGGTTGTAATTTGGGTCGTGTATGGTCGCGACCATGGATCAACGTCTTACTAAGGTCTAGAAAAGTATTTTAGTCATGTGTAAATGATACGTAAATGGTATGTGATATTATGTAAATAGCTTAAAATTCAGATATTATACCATAAAGTGCATATACTGAAAAACCGAATTTTGATTCTCAGTATCAATTAGTTCTATGAATTTGCAGTGAAAATGACATTTGATTCAGAAAGAACCAACAGAATTGAAATTGGTACAATTGGAACGACAGTCATGACAGACTGATCGTATACCTTGGTCACATTTCATTGTTTCTGTACTATCTCCATTACACGAGCAATCATCAGGGCCCGTGCAGTCAGGACATTCTCCATGAGGCTTGCACTCTCGCTCTCTTGTTTTATTCGCAGTCCTACATTCCCCATCACAGTCACTCCATTCAGTCCAGTCACCCCAAATCGCTTGTGCTGCAGTGTATTGTAATACAAAAGCGTGGTATAGATTAGTTTGCTAAGATCAAACTAAATATGCAATAAGTAAATTCTTCTCCACCTTCTTTTCTCTGTTTACAATTTGCTTTCGGTAGCCAATTAATTGTATTGGGTGCTTTTCTGAAAAAAATCTTCAGGGAAACCCATAAAGTACTTAATCATATCAGATTTTTTCAAGGAATGCCTTGGTGTCCACAGACTATGTGGAGATGTGTTTTAAAAGTAAAACACATTTTCATTTTAATAATTTCTTCAAACTAGGATTTTATTAAACCACTTGTCAGCGTTTTGTTTATATTGGTGTTTGTTAACAGTTAACAGTTTCCTCGAAAGTGGGTTTAGGCAAACGCTATTTTTTTTACTATTGTATATAATATAGAATGCCTACATTTGTTTGTGTTGCAGTCTCACTGTCAGGTAAAAGAATTGTGTTGGTTGCATGTTGTGTTATTCTTATCAGTATACTGGCCAATCAATGCTATTTAGATTTTAGATGCGTTGAACTAAAATAATTAGAGTGTGTTACATCATTGATACAAGAATTTTAAGCCCAGCAGATATCCATAAAGAACATTAATGAATTATATGAAACCGTGTGAATTTGGCTCAGAATATGTTTCAAATGACAAATGTGAATACTCAGGTGAAAGAATATCTTAAATACAGGTGTATCTAGTTTCGGCTGGGCCGCATTCCGTCTGTTGTGTTTCAGTATGCATGTCGTCACACAGACAGCCCTCTCCGATACAGTCAGGGCAGTCGTCATCGGCTTCACAGGTCCGTTCTCTTGTTGTGTTGCCAATACCACAGCTGACGCTGCAGTTTCCCCATGGGCCCCACTCTCCCCAAGAAGCTTCAACTGTGATACAATGTTCAAGAAATCGTTATATTCTAAAAATTATAGATTATAACATAAAAAACTGAGTTGCCTCAAGACAATCTTACGTTTTTTCTTTGTATCTCAAAGTTGAAAGCTACAATAGTATTTTATGTGATTTTATCACTGTAGTCTTACAAATTGAACATTAATTGAAATATGGGACCTATATATATTAAGTCGTTATTTAATTTTCAGTCAATACAAGCTATTCTTAGCATAGCAAAGTACGTAGCAATTTACGATTACCGGGACAACATCCTAGATCAGGGCAATCTTCTTCAGTTGTATTATCCGGATAACAAATAAACTCATTTGGCCTTGGATTTGGACAAGCGCACACTCGAGTTCTGAATCATAACGTTTTTAATAAAATAGCGTAATATGGTTACATAACAAAGAAACTTGACGGAGTAAAAGATAAAACATCATCGATCTCAGCATTCCTCTCACCCGTTTCTTTTTACACTAATTTTATAATTCCAGACATTTTCTACAATTTCGAGAAGGAAGAACTGGCGGTTATTGTTTGATCAGTTTTTACAACTGCGTAGGATATTAACAAAACTTCTGGGTTATATTTTACTAAAACTGTACTCGATAAATATTAAGAATACAAAGGAACCTTTTTCCCGCAGGTCGGCACGTTGCTGTACACTCAGACCACTCACACCAATCTGAAACACATCAGTAAGCAAGTGTCGGAAACAACTAAGCGTTTTCTACTATTTATAGAAAGTTCGAAACTCGTTAGCAATGGATGTGGTTTGAAATTATTTGGGAAGTTAATCCGTTAGCTTTCTCCAGGTTGCTGTTAGAGCACACATGACATCTCCACATTCACCTCGAATTATCTATCAAGTGTTCTACAGCTGAGATACGACATTTCGACATTGAACACAACACTCGATTGGTGGGGCGATGGAGGCAGATGATTCATTCACGTACCATTTGGTTAAGATACATGTCAATGACTTTCTCAAACAACCCCTTTAAAACCAAACTCGAAGTCTAGTTCTGAAACAGCTTGTCATTTTATGGGAAACGCAGAGGGCTAAACGAAATTAGCACTTCGCGCAAACACATTAAATACCATAATCCATGCAAAAAGAGAGTTGCGTATAAAATGTACCTGAAATGAATTTTGCTTCTTTAGCCTATATGTGAACTCGCTCCAGGTAAATTTAACCGTGCTTAGTGCAAATTCGTTATAAAAACCAGGAACATGATTGTCTGGACTGGTATGTAGCCATAGATTTATAGCATTATTATTTGGTTTTGCCTGATTTTTTCAACATAGCGCAAAATAATGTAAAGTATTTTGTCTTGAAATCATCCAGTTATGTGCTTTTTGATGAATGTGGTAAACATCTTAAGCGAATTTAGAGTGCAAATAACATGACAGGTTTTTAATTTAAGCTTATGTTACGATGTAATAAATTTACATTTATGTCAGACAAGTTGATGCCCAATATTGTCAAATATTTAATTCATGCCACTGAAGTTACCAGTGGCCAAAGGTTCATAGCAAATTGCCAGCCCCCTTTCCACCGTGTTTTTGCGTACTCTGTCCAGCGAGGGTGAGGGCTGAACTGATGCATGATAAATAGAACAAGGGAACATTTTCGATATGCCCAGGTTAAAATGTCATCTTCTTCCTTTTACACGTTTCTAAATACACATTTGTTTTTCATTTTCCTATTCGAAACCTGTACGGTATTTTTAAAGTAAAGAAGACATCACTTTTCAGGTAATTCATAACAGTACATATGTTAAAAAATAAAAGTTGTTTATTTACAATAAACTAAAATTTAAATAAAACATTAGAAAAAAACATCAGATAAAAATTACACAACATTGGGATTAAAATAAGATGCTAGGTGAAATTCTAAGTTTTTTTTAAAGTTTTAAGCACTTGTGTTTCACTCATATGGCACAGAAACTTAGACCTGGTGTCACATTGTATCTGCTATAGACCCACCTTTGATCCTTTTTCTTAAGAAAAAAAGCCCAGCTAATAATTCAACCATATTAACAGTTATTGGATTGAAAATGTAACAGAAGAGATGCTTTTGAGATTAGAGTTATGTATCTAAATGCAATACACAAAGCTGGGAACTGAAAATAATAATCAACAAAATTGCTGAAGCAAAATACGTTAGAAACCACTGCATCACTCACAAAATTATCAAAGGCATAAATAAAACCTAGAAAGCTTTCGCTACTGGGCAGCAGAAATAACACTTGGGGCCACAGCAAAATGCAATTCTAGACAATTCTAGCTCTTCATTCTTTGCTTAGAGTCATAGCCAGTTGCCAGATGACTCAAAACTCTGTGCAACACAGTTTTTGACATGCTATATCCCAGTAAGTATTACGACGTCGAGAAAACGTCGATGTGAGGTTGCATCAGTGATCAGGCTAAATAGCAACATTGAATCTGATTAAGTTTGGTTTTGATAGAACAACGCTCTTTCATACATTGAACAGAAGTTTGATCACCAACGGTGTGAGGATTGTGATGACAAAAACACTTCCACAACGTTAACTCCGATTGTAGTTTAGTTTTAATCACATGCACGACCATCGATCAACATCTATTGAACATATATTTGATAAAAGCGCTCTTTAGACATAACGATAATTTCCTTTGCCGAAAATATTTTACAGTCGTTGAAGAAACTTTGTATACATTTTGAAAATCGACATTTTATGTAGACGTCTCAAAAATGTCCGGGTCACACCTTACCGAATCTTGCGAGTTCAATCAACTATGCGGATTGAAAATCCCCGAGTGTCATAACACTTAATGACTTGAGGCGATGCGTGTTTATGTTAATCTCTGCACGAGGACAGAGCGGCAGTGTAGCCCGATTTACAAAAGTCACACGACAACAAAACATGAATTTTCCCCCTATTAATAACCGTTAATGGAATTAAAATACGCATCATTTATATAAAAAATTGCTTTTAATCAAAGCAATATAATGTTTTCTGAGACGTTATTTGTATAAGCACTGACAAATCTGTGCTCACTTAAATCCGTTTCCCAGAAAAAAGATGTTATTCTTACTTGTTTCAAAGCAGGCTTCTAAAAGCAAATTTTTCAAGCTTAGCTCTCTTGATACAGCAATAGCACTCAGTTTGATTTTTGATATTCCAGTCACGCCATCTGGTGGGAACTCAAAGACACACGGCACATAAGGAACAACTTCAGGTTTGGCTGGAAAACACTAACAAAAATAATACATTGTTATTATTCCTCTAGCAGAGGACATCGATTGTCCGCGTCTCGGAAAGCAAACTGAGGCTTAGAACTCCAGTACAGGAGTATTTCAATTCTTTTCCAAAAAATATCGACTAATTAATTTAGGGCACAACATATCAATTCATTTATCAGATTTTTCGTAAAATATCTAAACTAAACGATGTATGCATGTTCATTAAAGAAATTGACTTTTTGAAAATGTAAGACAGGTTTATTATTTCAAGAACACGAAATATATTAGCTGACAAATATTTACCCAAGAGCAAAACTTGAAACAACACAAATGATTAATGCTTGTTATCTTCGTGTATTTACTGATAATTTATATGAATGCGTCTTTGTAGTTTTAATTTAATGAACAAGTGCAAAGATACTTATTATAGTTTGAAGACACTTCTTGTTCCTAACAGTATTTCATTATTGGATTAAAGTGACAATATGAAAAATATTCAGAATAACGTCTTTCATTTTTCCATAATATCTAGCCCTCGAAAATGTCGAAAATAACAGGCTAGGATACTTAACTGATACTTATTTAATATTGGCGCAATCGCACACAATAAAACTTACAGTATCGTTGTAAATTTCAATGCCGTTGTCATCAGAAAGTTCCATAAGGAGGCTTGTAAATGTTGTACATACTACAGTAACATTTTTTATTGTTAGTGTTGATGGTGATATTTTTCCTCGTATTACAAAACTTTCTCCAGGGTCAATGATTATTTCATTGCCTTGTTCCAGAAACTTTTGCATATCAACTGCAGAAACACCGATAGCATCTAAAAACGACTTTGTGTGTAAGTATAAAAGTTATAACATACTTAATTTGTGATACGGTTTGTTCTTAACAGACAGAGGTTATACAGTATTGTTTGTATCAATTTGTGCATTTCTGCTCGGCTTAATACTGGTGATTATGATGCTGAAATAAAAGATAAAATTATCAAAGACATGATGTTTTTGTTTTCTCAATCTAATAGGAGGCGAGTGAACCTTATCTTTCAAGAGATTTGTTTACCGGTTGTTATGTGAATTAATTCCGGATCATCTCGATTATTAATGTTGTTTTCAGGCGGACAGTCTCGCGCAAAGTTGTTTGCGACAAGCAGAATAACAATGCAACTGGTCAAAGCTAACATCTTGAAATTATGTTACCTAAAATCTGAAATAAAACAAACTTTAGCGTAATTACAGTTTTAACGACAAAAATTTATATTAGCATTTCTCATTTTTTTCAATCTGTCCTTTCACGTAAATTGCTAACAATTAGAGATTAATGCTAGGACTTGTATATTAATCAATTTCAAAAATGAATTTGTTAGTACTCTCTGTAAGCTTTTAACAATGGGCACTTTTAAAGAAATCTGTGTATTTATATGACACCAAATGTCGACTGAACAATGAATAAATGACATGACTTGCAAAATCCTAGTTCATATTGTTGTATTTATGCTGTATCGGGATCTAGATGGTCTAAATATAAAAATAAAAGAGTAACGAATCAAAACCTAAACAAATGTGGAAGTAGCTGATACTAAAGTGTAATTTAGCATTGCATAAAGAACGTTAAATTAATACGAAAAGAAAATAAAGCAAAACATTAAAAAGCAATTGTGAATAGCATTTTAAAGCAAAAACAATTGTGATTAGTATCTGCTTCTGCACTGTTTAACCATGGTTTATGACCATCGCTCTTGAGATTACTTAATGCAATGGCTTCATAACTGTCTCTTTTTTATGGAATAGAACACATTTAATTTTGTTCCTAACTGTATTTAGTATTAAGCTATGTTTAATTAAATTGACTGAAAAGCGGTTTTTCTTCACAGTTCCTAAAAACAGCTCGAGTACAATACAATACAAAAAAATTGGATATAAAACACACTAAAAATATGCTGAAAACAGATGGAATACAATTTTTTACTTTGAATGGATATTGTGAGCTATTGCATATAGAATATGCTAAAATTGCATTGCACCTAATGTAAAATAATAAAACGCAATTTTTAATTATTAGTAAAGTAATATTTCTCTAATTTCAAAACACACTTTCTTAAATCCCAAATTATTCTTTAAAAATTATCCACAATTTCGTTACGCAAAGGGTTTAGTCGCAAAGTTCTCTCTTGAATCACACTGGCGTTTCTGTCCGCTACCTTTGGTTTTTAATTTGAGGAGAATTTAAGGTGAATTTAATCGCACACCTAATTTGCTTTGTAGTATGTATCACCAGTGAGCACAGCTGCAGTTAAAAACTGAGTACTGCAACATATCACAGACATATTTCATATCCAGTAGAACAACATTTATTTGATAATATTGTAGTTGCTAAACAAACCTGAAGCTGACTGAGATTTTTCAGGAAAACCTTTACTTTAACCTACTGTTTATTCCGATGCGATATAGTAAAAATAGTCTTTATTTATAGATTAAAAGGGTTGCATAGAAATTTGTCTTTGCAGATGGTACAATAAAAAATTAACCAAAATCGATTATTAAATTACCAGTGTCAAAACAATATATACATTATTCATAAAATGCTTACAAGCTTGGCATTTACAATGTGAAAACAATACATACATTACTCATCAAATGCTTACAATCCTGGCATTTACAATGTCAAAACAATACATACATTACTCATCAAATGCTTACAAGCTTGGCATTTACAGTGTCAAAACAATGCATACATTACTCATAAAATGCTTACAAGTTTGGCATTTAGAGTGTCAAAAAAATGCATACATTACTCATAAAATGCTTACAAGCTTGGCATTTACAGTGTCAAAACAATGCATACATTACTCATAAAATGCTTACAAGCTTGGCATTTACAGTGTCAAAACAATGCATACATTACTTATAAAATGCTTACAAGCTTGGCATTTACAGTGTCAAAACATTGCACATTACTCATAAAATTTCTATAAGTTTGGCACTTACATTGACAGTTAATTATGACTGAGCTTTAAAAATAGAACTGCATGAATTTTACTCATCAATGATTTACGATTTAAAATTGCTGATTTTTATTTTATACATGCATTTTCTGCTTTAATTAAAAGACTTGATTTAGCTAGATATTTTCGCCGTGGCAATTTGCAGTTTGTTACTTTGTAGCTATTCCGTTACTATTTTCTTTCACAAAATGTAAACAGTAATTACTGTCATATTCATATCTGATCCTGTTCATTTTTGAACTGCTGTACCCAAAGGTTCCATTTTTGCCTCTAATTAAAACTTTCGAAAATTGCTTTTAGTCTGGAGTTGTTAAAAATATAAAGTTCATGGAGTTTACGGAGTTTATCATTCTGTCGTGGCATGATGTACCTACTGTACTGACCACATTGATGGCATGATGTACCTAGTGTCCTGACCAAAATTATCTCATGCTGTGCCTAATGCACTTCTTGTGAACAAACCAAGTATTTTCTCCCAGCTGTCTAGTTTTACGATAACATTATTATATTACGGTAATACGTTATGCAGTAAAACAAGGCATGTGCCCTCAGTTTTCACTTTATTGCCACTTACTTTTTAGTTAAAATAAAATTTAAATAAAACGGTAAGCAAGAAAAGTGTCCAGTGTCCATTTGATCAAGGATGCATGCCGTTCATTGATTAATCGATTTTGTTGAAAATTAAGAACCGCATTGACGATTGATATGTTTGTTTTTATAAACTAGGTAGTACAATAAACATCTTTATAAAGCAATGGTACACATCAGAATTCCAGCTTATATAAATGAACTTCTATAATGAATGCTGAAAATGAACCTTGACATTTCCAACATAAATTTAAAGGAAATGAAAAGTTAACAAAATTTGTTTTCTTCCTTTTCTCAAGCCATTTTGCACTCTGTTACAACATGAAAATTGTCAAAGTGATACTTTTGCTTTGCGTAATATTTTATTTTTGTTTTGTCCAGTTTCAAACATGTATCTGCTGAAGTCAATTCCTGTTTACAACGTATCTAAATCAATCGTTACGTGTGAGTGACTTCCGGTCTGACTTGTTTCAAGTATTTCTTTTTAGATTTAGCTTCGTGTTGTTTTCTTTGGCGCTTTTGCCATTAACAATGCCAGTAACATGGGCATGTTTATTCACGATTGTTGACTTGCTGGTTCAGTAGTTTAGTTTTTTTCACCTTTTTTCTCCTATAGGGTACCAGCCGGGATATTATATTCAAGATATATTTTTACACACCGAAATCACCACACATCAAAAATAAAGTTAACGACTGACATTTTTAATTTTTACATGTATGCTGTTCAGCGAACTGCATCTCACTTAAACTTCTTATATTTAAGATATATTTCTACATACCGAAACTAACACACATCGAAAATGCAATTAAAACCAACTGACATTGTTTATTTTTAAATGTATGTTGCCCAGCGAACTGCATCTCACTTCAATTTTATATTTAAGATATATTTCCATATACTGAAATCAGCACACATCGAAAATACAATTAAAACCGACTGACATTTTTAATTTTTAGATGTATGTTGCCCAGCGAACTCCATCTCACTTCAATTTTATATTTAAGATATATTTCTATATACCAAAATCAGCATACATCGAAAATACAATTAAAACCGACTGACATTTTTAATTTTTAAATGTATGTTGCCCAGCTAACTGCATCTCACTTCAATCCTAAGTTACTTTCAACCGTGAATTTGACCATGTCTTTGACTTGTACTACGTGTGAGAAAATTATTTGACGGCTTAGACATCATTTAAAACATTTACAGATATGATAAATCATAACCACGCTTTTGGAAGTCCTCTTTTCTCTTTCACAGTGAATGAGCAAATTTGATCCTGCTTGTGAGTGGGGCATTTTTTTGTTTTTTGCAAAAGTGTGCCAGTGTGCGGCTGGGGCATTTTTTACATAAATGTGCCTGTGTGCAGTTGGGACACTTGTTACAAATTTTTGTCTCTTTAGTTGATATCATGGTGATTTCCCAGTGCATATAGCAGTGGCAGTTCTTTTTGAACAAATTGCCATGAATCGAGCACAAGTTTTTCCATGTCCTCTTATATGGCAATGACCTTAATGTTGACATTAATAACCTATCACATATGAGTAACTGCTCTTTCCAACAAATTCTGGCTGACGACGAGCAAATAGGATGTAACTGATTACTACAATGTACATAAAGACTGCCCTTGTAACATCAATCGATTGATAAATAATGTCACTTAAAAAGAATTGAAGGTATATAGGGCGTATCTGGTCTCCGACATAGTCATGCTTTGTAATCTTTGGATTGATGCTTGTTCCTTTTGGCTTAACTAAGCATATGCTCGATTGATTCAACACCAAACTGGGAGTCAAAATTAACGCCCATTAAGTCTGCAAAGTATACACTTTAGAAAAGAGACACCGACAACACACTCGGTGAAATATTCTAAAAAAGTTACTTTTGTGCATATTGTTATCTCTACAATTATTATATATTATCATAGTATGATAATTATAGAGCAAAGGGCTGGAGCACTCTGCATATTGACTTCATTTACTGTAAATGGCAAACGAACCTCGCCCATAGGACATAGTGTAGACCCAAATCCCATGTCTGCATCTATTACCACAATGCAGCTATCATACAAAATTCACTAACCCAGCCACCTTAACAGAAGAAAGATTGTTTCTTTTAAATTGTACATAAGATGACTTATTATATCATTTGAGTCGCCTAAGGGAAAGTTTTCCGGATGTTTCCTAGCATAAATTGCATTGTAGTATTAGGCGGAGGACTCACTAAAGCGGTTTGACTAATTCGTTTAGATTGGTTGTTACCAACATGGATTGACAAGTAACGACTGTTTTGCGAAATTCGTCTCATTTCATTATCGCTTAAACCCTTATTGCAAAACAACATATTGAATGCCCAACGAAACTTTGTACTGACAAGAGAATAAATGCGAAATTGATCGAGACGTTAAACATAACCAGAAGGTTGCAAACATTGTTTGCAATAGTAAACTTCAGGCTTAAAAGATGTGTTATGTGGTTTCCAACTGACAAGCACACCCAGTATAAGTGAACTTTGACATGTGGGAGCTGGCACGTTATAAAAACAACAACCACTGCCAAAAGTATGGCTGTTTTCTTCCTATTATCGCGCCGAGTTTTAATGTCTTGTCTGACCTGTGACGTCACAAGAGACATGTTGTGACGTTGAGTAGATGCTTTGTGTAACGAACAAAGAACCAGACTGTTCAATACTAATAACAGAATGAGAGGTAGAATAACAAATAATATTTGATTTACCCGTTTATATACCAATGCAAACGCAAAATGTTGGCAAAATATCATCTCCTCAACCAACAATGTTGTCGTGTTATTTACGGATGAGCCTGATACGCTATACTCAAAGAAATGTGGGGCGATGAAGAGAATACTGAGAACCACTATAATTATGATGGACTTTATTGTTCGCCGATGAGTACACCAACATTTCTCTTTCATTGGATGGCAAATTTCGGGCTATATCTTGGTTATATGCATCAAAGCTCAGAGTGATAGCAAATAATAGGTAGCAGCAGTCAAACACGGCTAGCGTTACGAGGTAGTAATGGACAGAAGACCCAAGGACGTGATGGAATATATATATATATATATATATATATATATATATATATATATATATATATATATATATATATATATATATATATATATATATATATATATATATATATATATATATATATATATATATATATATATATATATATGTGTGTGTGTGTGTGTGTGTGTGTGTGTGTAATTGTTGCCACAGATATTACCACAGTAATTGCTACCACAGATATTATTAATCATGTATGCATTTGTGTGTAGGAACACTTTTTGTATGTGTTTGGACGAGTGCTAAAACCCCGTTGCTTGCTTGCGATATATTTGAATAGGATGAAAATGTGCAAAGCGTTAACTAAGCATCTTATTAAGAGAAGTGAAATAGATGTGTCATGCAGCGATACTGTGAGTGGCTGTAGTGTCGGGCCTGTTTAATTAGCTATTTATAGATTGTTATATTGGGCTAATGTGCTTGGAAAGATCGAGTATCCACATAGGGTTAAGGGATTTAGGCTATGTAATCAAGATTTCACTGTCCTATTTTGCACCATCACCGGAGGATGAAAAAATAGTACATTGGTGACTTTTTTTTCCAAAACTTAGTTCTTTACTTTTTTGTTTATGTGTAACTGGAACGACTTTGATCCGCAAGTGAGTTTGTCACTTTTTTTCTTTTTACACTTACTTTTGCTGTGCACTTAGTTCTTGTGGCGCAAAAACTTGAAAATTCATATAATAGTTTCATTTAATTATGCCCAAACACAAGAAACAGATCACCGCTAAGGATGATCAAAGTCAATGGGTGATGTTAATAAAAGGTGAATGCAGTATGTTCTAAGGAACTTAAATTGGAAAAGACATGAATTATCGCCCACAGCCTTCCGTGACTTGAATTGTCGCCCATCGCCTTCCGGCTTAACATTCCTGTTAGCTGTTACCATGCTCAATTGCGGTGTGAGATAATATATACTTTTAATAAATATGGTCTAGAAATAATAAAAGCAAATCCGTACTTTCGGACCTTTCATACAAGCCAAATCACACTTTCGGTGTTTCGAATAAAATGCGCAAGAATTTTGAATTTCGACTGCGATGGAACCGGATGAAGAAATGAAAGAAATGATAGCAAAATATGACAGAAATATCGCAAACGCAGCTCATACCCGGAACATAAAAGAAATTGAAACTCGAAACCATTTGGTAAAACTTTTAATAAATTTTTTAAATATCATACGGGTTGTTAAAAACCCGGTTGCTCTTTGGTACAAGAGAAATTTTATACTTTAAAAATATAGGTTCTGTATGTGCTTTGCACGGTACCTGATCAATAAGCCAATTCGCACTTTTGACTTTTGCCGAAAAGTTTTTGTGTTTCGGCTGAATTCAGGTGGGATAAGGATATAAAGAAATGATAGGAAAAAAATGGCAAAAATCAACAAAATTCCATTTTGCCATAAATATAGTCACATGTTGGTTATTAAAGGGACTGAATAATATGTAAAATAGTTTTTAAAAGATCAAATGATGGCTCTATAAATTCGAAAGTGTGCATGTTGAAAGAAAATAAGAATTTTGATGTTTTTCCCTCATCATTTCTTTATAATTTATCCCCCAACATTTTCAGTCGAACCAACACCTCCACCGGAAAAATCTGAAAGTGCGAATTGGCTTATAGTCCTCAACGTTTTTTTTTTTTTTTTTTTTTTTTGCAATTTTATAACATTGTCTGAATGGGATAAATATGTATTGCCCCATATTTCGCAACAGTAATTAACGTACGGAAGAATATGCGATTGTCGATCTAAAACATATTTCACTTTATACAAAACAGATACATTCTTTTTGCTGTTTTATTTTGTACATGTTTAATTTGTTCAGACGATGACAACTTACTATAATCAATCATAACACCAAGAAACTTTGTCGAGTCTTGTACCATTCACACTTATTTCAAAATTGCTATTAGAATGTTTATTTGAAAAAAAAAAAAAAAACAAGAAAAAAAAAAAAACAATAAAGTTTGTTTTAGCAAGATTTAAGGACAGCTTCAGTTTGTTTTAGCAAGATTTAAGGACAGCTTGTCAGCTTTGAACCATCTGTCTTGATTTTTTAAGTTCATTACAAATAACAGTACAGATTTCATTGACGTCAGTGCCGTCAAATAACACTAGTAACACTACAGATTTCATTGACGTCATTTTATTCTGTCTCTAAGCCAAAACGCATTGGGTGTTTCGAATAAAATGCGCAAGAATTTTGAATTTCGACTGCCAGGGAACCGGGTAAGAAATGAAAGAAATGATAGAGAAATATAGAAGAAATATCGCAAAAGCAGCTCATACTTGGAACAAAAAAGAAATTGAAACTTGAAAACATTTGTTGAAAATTTTAATAAATTTTTAAAATAGCATACGGATTGTTAAAACCCGATTGCTCTTTGGTGAAAGAGAAATTATACAGTTAGGCGAAATTTCTCTACCATTTCTTTCATTTTTTTAACCAGGTTATTTTTATTCGAAACGAAGAATTTTTGCGCATCTTTATTAGGGGCGCCCAAAGTGTGTGATTTGGCTTATTGTGTAGACAGTTTTCCTTCTATTATTTCTCTGTATTGTGTCCGAATCTAATTGGGCAGATATGGTCGAAACGCAGGAATGTTACGAATCAGTTCAGTTCTTTCTCTCTCTCTCTCTCTCTCTCTCTCTCTCTCTCTCTCTCTCTCTCCCTTTCTTTCTTAGTCCCAGCAGACCCTTTCTTTCATCCCAGAACAAAAAGGGTCACAGTTCCTGTAATAAATCTTGTGCGGTATTTTCGTTGTTGTTGTGGGCGATATTAGGGCGTTCTCTATCCTGATCTCAAGAGCACATCTATTTTTCTCAGTAAAAAATTGTTGTTTGACCATAAAAAATTATGCGCCGTAATTTATAATTTGGGATATTTATGTGATGCACTCTTGCTAAAACAACGCCGTTGGCTTTAGATTAGCAAAATTGACATCAGTGACAAGTTCTATTATAGGAAATATGACTCTTGCTGTCATACGAAGACCGCAAGAGTCATCTGGGTCTATCTCTCTATATCTCTCTCAGCCATCGGTCTAAGTTTTTATTTTGAATGCGAATATGTGACCATTAACTCATCAATATTGTATTATATCCGTTGGTGACCTGATCTCACTCAGATATAGGTCCCACACACATGTACAATTGTAGCGTACTCTGATGCTCTCTCTGGCCCTTTCTCTGAATATTTAATATTTTGAATACAAATACACAACCACTACCTCTTAATAGGTTTTTTCAGTATTGTGCTAATTCCGTCAGTAAAAAAGGTCATTTATTGCAGATGGTGTTCTGTGGAATGGCGAAGCTGCTTCTAAAAAACCGACGTTTTGCAGGCTGAGACACCCAAGAACAGGTCATTTTTTGCCTATCTTTACTTGAAACCTTAAATGGTCTTGCGTTTGAAATCTAGAGTCATGAAGTACAGGTTTGAGACTTCGTAAAATTTTCTGGTCGCCCGGCGCAATTTTTGCAAAATTTGTCTAGCCCGCCTCACATGAAAAAAAAACAACAAAATGGTGTTTAAAATAATCAACAGTATTTACCTGAAAATACTCAGAAAAAAGTTAGCCACTCGGGCGACTAACTCGAAAAAGTTGGTGGCCCGAGCCAAAAGTTGGTCGCCACGGGCGACCGTGCGACCGCGTCAAAGTTTGCTACATTCGCTGGAATTCACAATTTGCCATAACATACTGGATCTCTATAACAATCCTTTGAGCTAACGTCGGAAATTGCAATTAAGGCCTCGACTTCTAACTTACGTCTTACTCTCTTATGTAAACGCGACAACTCTGGCTGGTCAAGGGGCGGATCACTTTTTTAATTTCGTCGTTCCTGGTAAAAGCGGGTTCTCGATGGCGCTCGTCAATATCAAAGCCCAAGGCTAATTAAACCAGTGATACATCTCCTCGTTTGTTAAAGTACAGTCTTTAATGCAGGACATGCGGTGCCTGAAATTTTAGCTTTATTATCTGTAACACGATTTATTCCCAAATAGACGCAGGTGCAATGTTCCTGTTTTCGGGAGGAGAAAGACAGCTGTTTGAAGTGTTGCAGTTTAGAGAAGAGTTTAGATCCTGGTTTATTGGCCAGGCCGTTCAAGAAGGTAAGCGGTGTAGGTATTTGTCCTGTGTGTGCTCAGAATCTGTAATCTTATGCAAAAGTCAGAAAAAGTCATAGAAAATGGTAATCAGTTATTAGTTCAATGGCGTTCAATAGACGACCTACTCACATTGTAAAAAAAAAAACAAAAAAAAAAAACAAAAAAAAAACGCTTGTTTCCTTTTTAATGCAGATGGAAGTTTGTTCATGACCGTTCCGATAAATCCTGTGTTTATGATGCTGCAGTATCTCCTGAAAGGGTCGCAGGTATTCACTCTTATATTTATTGCTTTATTGGTAAACATCTACGGAGTTAATTTCGAAACGTTGATGAGCTGTATAGCCATTTATGTGGTTGATATTTAAAAGATGGCTGGACTTAATGCGGCCCTCAGATATTGGATACATTTGTGCCTGTGCCTACCGATCCCCACAAGTTATCACGATAATTCTTTCCTCTTTAAACCCAAATTTTGTGGTTTTTAGTATCATCGTTATTTATTCCCCACAGGGGGAATATATGCGATCGACCGCGTGTCAGTCGGTCTGTCTGTCGGTCTGTCATCAAGAGCTTGTTAACACGATAACTTAAAAACTGCTGAAAGGATTTTAATGAAACTTGGTATGTAGCTTCTATGGGAGCAAACACAGATCGGTATTGTAAATGGGCCAGGTTCGTCCAAGGAAAATGGACCAGCTGGACTAAGAAAATTTTTGCCCTTGACTATTGATGGCCGTGTTTAACTGATGGGGGGCCTGTGGGGAATATGTGGGCTGTGCACACTGCTCTAGTTTGTATTGACAGGATGGAAATTTCAAGCCTTTAGACCAGTTAATCGTAGATGAGGATTTTCCCGAGTGTCGGCGCCTGGGTGAATGTAACATTCAGGATCAGCTTCTTGCATTTGCCGATGCCAAAGGTAAAATGATTTTTGTGTTATTTTTGTATTATATAAGCCTCTCATGGCATTCGTTTACATTTTATAACTTTTTGTTTGTTTGTTCGTTTGTTTGTTTTACTCCGCTAAAGAAAAAGTGCGTTCAGTTTCATCATCAAACACTCCTTGTGGCTAGTTTAGTAGACTAAACTATGGCAGTCAGCTAAAAATGCCACTTCAAATATTTTTAACACAATGAAATAGAAACATTTTTTTATGTTGTGACATGATATTCTATGTGAATAAAAGTTAATACAGTAGCATTTTGTAATGAGGTATGATTTTGTCATATGAATGATGGTATAACAATAGTATAAAAATATATTGAAACAAAATTTGAAGTCCGTAGTACTTTCTGTTATATTTTGTGCACCAGAGATACCAGCCTCGGTGGCCTAGTGGTTAGAGTGTCCTCCTCGAGACTGGAAGATCGTGGGTTCAAACCCCGGTCGGGTCATACCCAAGACTTTAAAATTGGGACTCCTCCTTGCTACCCTTTGAGGCACTCCACATGTAAGGGTTAGAAGGAGGGCTGGAATGCCCCATTTCAGTATAATGTGGCAGGGGGATCCCGATATGACCATAGCAGTTGAAAGGGATCTAAAGAACAATACAATACAATATATTGAACCTAGGGCAATATTTTGGGTTCGAATTAAGGTTGAGAGACGGATTACCCGAAGGAGAATGAACGGGGCGTTACTGTAATTGCGTTCTGTTCGAACAGGGCCCGATGATTTTAAGGTCTACAGATACAACAAAGAGAAGTCATTATCTAGTCTGAAAGCAAAGGTAAAGGTCATTGGAAACGTCATTAAAAAATCATCTAGCACGCTCTGTGTTCAAATTGTTGAGACATGCAAAAGTGTTTTGTTCAAGACAAAGGAAGTGAAAAAATGACGAAAGATGCAGTTCAACACATTTTAAACAGAGACAGCCATAGTTACATTCAGCTTGAGATGTGAAAAAAAAAATAAACTAGTGATTTAAAATAGTGCATTACTAAGAGTAACACAGATTGGTGCAGTTACGCACTGCTAACGACACGTTCTAATGTTAGGTAGAAGATGTGGCAGACACACTGGAAGCAAAGAATATCAAAGGTGGCTCGCAGGCCGTGTCTTATATTAAGAGCAATAAGTCGGATACGAAAAGAGGTAGGTCAGCCCCTGTATCTTACCGACCACTCTTGTTGTGAACTGTCCGCAACTTGTTTTATTCCCCACAGGGAGAATATATGCGATCGACCGCGTTTCGGTCTGTCGGTCGGTCTGTCGGTCTGTCATCAAGAGCTTGTTAACACGATAACTTAAAAACTGCTGCAAGGATTTGAATGAAACTTGGTATGTGGCTTCTATGGGAGCAAACACAGATCGGTATTGTAAATGGGCCAGGTTCGTCCAAGGAAAATGGACCAGCTGGACTTAGAAAATTTCAGCCCTTGACTAGTGATGGCCGTGTTTAACTGATGGGGGGCGTGTGGGGAATATGTGGGCTGTGCACACTGCTCTAGTTTATCTCTTCCCGGTGCAGATGTACGATCTCAGGTACTACAACCCTCCCAAACCCCTTGACACACAAAAAACTCGTTTGGCAAATAATTTCAGTGCTAAATACTTGCTTCCTGTTAAGAGTGGAACCGGACGATTATTGTAATATGATAATCATTTGCTTAAGCCACAGAAGTAAAAGGCGGAGCAGTCATAAACAAATTGTGCATAAGGAGAACAAAAAACGAAACAAACAAAAAAAACAGGAACTTTCTAAAGTAAGTGCTTTTACTTATGACTGTACAACTGCATGGAGAAACTGTACGTTTCCTTGTTTCAGAGGATTTTGTGCGATATGCCCACGGAATCGTGTCAGAGTATTTACCAGTGTCTTTGGGCGATGAACTTAAAACTCACATGGGGTAATAGTTTCGATTTTTCATTTTTCTTCTGTTTCGCTGAAATTAAGCGCAGTAAATCCGTGAATTGATCAAGGCAGACAGACAAACCGACGCCCTGTACACAACAGCAGAACTTAGTAATTTCATTTTGCATACACCGATAAGGATTCAATCATTTTCTTTTAATTTTCAATTTCCTTGATAACGTTTTGTTTCAGAATTAAGGATCCAGTTGTGTTGCATGAAAAACCACAGATAAACGAACCGAATGCGAAGGTGAGAAGGCCGAAGTGTATCTATGCAAAGCCAATAACAATAAATAGTAAAAATGTGAAACTGGGAGCAGGTCCTTCCGAATGTTAAACGGTCGTATAAACTGGACTTAATTCGACTGGAAGGTGAACATGAATTGGAAGGCAAAGCGATTGGCATTTACAGCAGCCAATGAAAACTTCGCAAGGATTCAGCCCGGAGCCGTCTTCTTAAAGAAAGGATTTTACAAATGGTGTGTACCAGAAACAAAAATAAATAAATAAATAAAATGTAGCCGAACAGTTGCGAAAAATATTGAGTATTATATAAGTTATACTTCTATTTTTTACACAGAGACAAAAGAAAGATGTTGCACCGACGGAGGATTACAGTTCAAATTCGAACACTGCCAATGGAGCTAAAAATGTGAGTATCATAGGCCACCTTGACTTTCCCAAATGCTTGACTCCAAAATATACTGCGAAGTACCTCATGTGTATATATGATGAAATGAAAATAAACTATCAGCTTTATTATAATTTGTAAATATAGAGCTTTTCATGTAAGGAAATATTGACTACGTTATAATTATCATGTTTTATTTTGTAGGCTCCAAAATTGACAAAAGCGCAAAAAGCTTTATCGAAAGTAGACAAAAAGGGGATGAAAAGCATCTCGAGTTTTTTCTCCCCAAAGGCAAAATGAGAAATAAAGCCAAGAAAAGACGGGAAACAAAGTACGACAGAGGCTTTATCGTTTCGAATGAGAACAAGCTGTCTTTTTAGAGGAGAAACATGGAGTGATTCCACGCAAGACTGTTTTTCTTTTTTTGTTTCTTTACCCGTTGCTAGGGGCAGAATCATTGCATTTTTGAAGCGCATTTCTTGTACTGTGGCGATAATAACATGGCCAAGTTGCCCAATGAAACGCTGGTGTGTTTTTTTTTTTTTTGTTGTTTTGTTTTTTTTGTTTTTTTTGTTTTTTTTTTTTTGTTTTTTTTTTTTAGAGGGGCAGTGTTTATTTACAGCCTTTACATAAGTTGCAGTTTTTGCTGCTTGTGTCGTTATTATGTAAAGCTCAACTGAATTATTTGCAGCCAATAAGCAGTTGTAAAAAAGGTAGTCCTTTTAGCCAGTACGTTAAGTTTGCAATAGTCCTGTATGTTGGCGATATAATGGGATCGTACCTGCCGTGCGGTTTATTTTATAAGTAAAACTGTTCTCATCATTCTTTCTCAGTATTCTAGTGCTGATTTTAAGTTTGAATCAATTTTAATTTCCAAAGGATTCCAGTTTCACTTGAAATGGTTCACCTTTTTTTTTTCTTTTTTTTCTTTTTTTTTTTTTTTACAAGAGTGTCGTGTTCAATACTGTGTGTTCAAAGTAACTGAACTCATTCTGGAGTTGCCCAATCGCCGATGTATGCGTGCTTACGCGTCACGCGCGTCATATACGTTGGTCACCATAGAAACGCCTGTGTGACGAAGTGATTTTTTTTTTTTTTGCATTACGTAACAAAAGGTTCCTTAGCAACCAGTTGATGATGTCACAATAGCTTGATATAATCCAGCCAAAAGAAGGCAAGAAATTTCGCTTTATTTGGCATTTTACGACATGAACTTGTGTTTTTACGTGTCGTAATAGCGTTTCATATTATGAAAAGTTCGAAATTAATTTTCTTGCATCCAGGTTTTTATTCCAATGACCCAAACCGAAAAAGTAGCTAAACTAATCATTTTTTTTTTAGCATTGGTAACAATGGGGTGAATACCGATGGCAAAATTTTTTTCCGTTTCGCATCCTAAATGTTGTTTAATTCGGATCTTAATGAGTTTCATGAGCTGCCATTCTTGCACATATCTAATTAATAATAATAAAAATGTTACTAAAGGCAACTGATGTCTGTGTTTTTGCGTTTCCTTGCAAAATATTACTAATGTTCATTCTGTGCATCTCGCCGGCTTTTCCAGTTTTCCGTCGGAGGAAAGGGCTTGGGGTGGGGGGGGGGGGGGGGCGGTGGATTCACAAAAAAAAAAAAAATGAAGGTCATAACCTTGGCAAGTCTGAGTGCCTTTTCACGTTTACTCTTGTGTTTTCGATATCAATAGACAGTTTTTATACCAAAAATATGATGATTGATCTCCCAAATATTCATTTAATTTTTCATACCAACGTGTAATTTTCTGTTAACATTTGGTCATTTAATCTTTAATATTTAAAACAGATCGTTATATCCATAATTCCAATTTGAATGTAAAAACTGAAACCGAAGATTCCCATTATTTATTTACTAGTGATAATATAATGGAGTTCATTTTGGGCGTATAAAATTACTATTTTATTGATATGTTTGATTATTCAGTCCTTTCACTGATATCAATAAAAGAATTAGTGATATCAATGATTAAAAGTACAAAACAAATGTAAAAATCTTTATCTGGCGTCAGCTCAAAGCAACCGGAAGCTGCTAACACAGAGCTGGGAAGAGGTTATCGGCACTGGCAAAAAACTCGTTAATCACATGAAAATGCGTATATTATCATCTGTTCCAAAGTATATTCAGACTTGAAATTTTTGGCGAGTGAAAAAAATGGGCTGCAAATACAAGCATGTCTAGGGAAATGGTCGGCGGATACACAAATGAAAAGTTGCGGTTTAGATTTTTTTATTGAGTCGTTAAAGTAACATTGCACATATCATCAAATCTACGTACAAAGTCAAGAGAAACCACCATAAACTAAAACAGACGCTCTCGAAACCGGAAATATTCATTGTTCTAGCCAAAAAAAAAAAAACTTCCGGTTTCGATTGTGCAATACTATTTCTGCGCCTAAGATGGCTCTGGAGTGTACTTCAATTCTCTAATCTACATAGCAGTAAAATCGAATTCGTAGCAAGTGAAATCTCGCGCGTTCTTGATACAAATATCCACACAGAACTTACTGACCAGCTGTTAGAATGAAGAACATGGAACATTTTCTAAAATTACTCACGTATTATTCACATATTCACAAATTACATACGCGACGGTTTGTTTTATGTATGAAAATATAGCTATCAATTTAAAGTTCTTACCGGTTATAACATATAAATACTGTTTTGAATTTAATAATTTAATTATAAGCACTATTTTTGGAAAGCAACATATATGACGTCATAGCATACAAACTTGGAAATAAAACTGCCAACATGCCATATAAATATAGACGAAGTACGTCTTAAACGGTAAAGATATGAATATATTGGTTTAAGAAATGTTGCTGATTATGATAAAGTTTTTATTTAAATAAGTGATGAATGTTTTCGTGAAGCCGTCACCAAATTCTCGCAAACCACACCTTAAATATTCGCGATTGCACACAAAAGAAAAAAAGCTGAAAGGATACCGGACGGGAGGGGGTTGAGGTTCATTCCATATCATACCACCAGTGAAATAATCCATTGAATAAGGACCGTGATCAAAATGTGACTGAATTGGAAGGGCTGCTATCAACTTGGGGGCGGGAGGGGGGGGGGGGGGAGGGGGGGGGGGGCATAAAGCATTTCGGGGGATAGTATCAAGCTACGGTCAACGACGTATTTTTTGGGAGGAGCATCTAGTAGCTGTCAATCACACCACGTAGTTATGCTGTGTTGGAGGAGCATCTAGTAGCTGTCAATCACACCACGTAGTTATGGTGTGTGGGAGGAGCATCTAGTGGCTGTCAATCACACCACGTAGTTATGGTGTGTGGGAGGAGCATCTAGTGGCTGTCAATCACATCACGTAGTTATGGTGTGTGGGAGGAGCATCTAGTCGCTGTCAATCACACCACGTAGTTATGGTGGGTGGGAGGAGCATTTAACATAAACGTTCTTTATATCCTAATTTCTTCACAAATTACTCCTACCCTCTTAAGAAAAAACAAGGAAACCACTTTATCATGACAACACAAACTAAATTATTTCAATAAATGACATATATCGAGAATGAATTTTCCGATAAAGCACTTCAGTGAAATCTACTTGTAATCCGATCGACCTGCAAACCATTCTTTTTCATACAAAACTCAGTTATTTTCACACAATATAATAATCTGTAAATTGCAAAATGAAAGACTCATTTCACTTCATATTGTCAACTTCTTTGTTTAAATATAAAATTTTAACCAGAAAATCTCTTTAATAATTACGACGACTGTTCGAGTATATATCTCTTTCGGTTTTTGCAATTTAGCAATTCTTCACGCCAAACCGCCTACGACGACATTGACCCAGTTACTGCTCGCCTGTTTGATTGGTTGGTGCAAACAAGGCACACGCGATATTCAGCCAAATGTATGGTTTTCTCACTAAAATAACATACCACAAACGACAGTTAAGTATTAGTGAAATCATGCCTATGCGGCATAAAGACGTGCGGATATTTTCAACACTATTAAGAGTTACGGTAGTGGGAGGAGCCTCTGTCAATCACACACCATTTAGTAGCAGTTTGGGAGGAACCATGACGAATGTTTTCAATACTGGAGAGATGGGAGGTGTCAAACCTGTTGTCAGTCAGAAACTGGAGTTTGTCGGATCGCTGTTCTATATAAAACGACGGGAGTGGGAGGAGCCTCTCCCGTCGTTTTATCAATCACACACTATTTAGAGTTACGGTAGAAGAAGAAACCCCAACGCTCCTGTCAATCACACACTACAGAGTAAGGCTGTAGGTGGAGCCTCGACACTCCTGTCAATCACACACTGCACAGTAACGCTGTAGGTGGAGCCTCGACGCTCCTGTCAATCATACAATGTAGAGTAACGGCTACAGGTGGAGCCTCGACGCTCCTGTCAATCACACACTACAGAGTACCGGCTGTAGGTGGAGCCTCGACGCTCCTGTCAATCACACACTACAGAGTAACGACAGTAGGTGGAGCCTCGACGCTCCTGTCAATCACACACTGTGAAGTCACCGTACACCTCCCTCCCTCCCACCTTCCTTGAGCATTACGACCCAATTTTTCTCAACTTTCTCATGATTTACCTTAGTATCTTCGTGTAAACGACAATTATCACTAAACCACTTCACAGATAATAATTTTTTTACAAACAAACACGAAAAGAAAACACATATTTTTATGAAATTGTATAAACTAGTAAAACAGTCCAGCAAAATAAAAATATAAAGAAATCACAATCTTTAAAGCACATAGCGCAATCACCATATCGACATAAAATATGGTCCAAATTCTGAAGCAAAACATTCTATTTCATCCAGAAGTTATTGTCAGCGATTTGTCCTAATTCCGACAACACATTCATACTTGTTTTAAAAATGACGTCATTTCCGATTTCATTCAAGTTTATTTTCAAGACAGATTTTCTTTTCTTGTTTCCATAGTTACAACACAAACCATCAACCCCCTAACGGCTAATTGCATACTTCCGGGGATAACTGCATCGCAGACGTGTACAAACTGGGACATGATACAAACATACAAGTTTCTTTATTAAAATGCATTTGTGTAAAATACAACGACTGCCACAAATTATACAGGGGCAAAGAGAAAGAACGTCATATTGTACCTGACATGGGATTAGATATTATGCAGATCACGTCACATTCCATTCCCGTCACAGTAAAATCGGGAATCCGACCTGAAGAATGCTTTGTCCTTTTCAACCTTTGTTGACTCGGCAACGGACGAAGTAACACTTTATTATAATATATGTTGCTTGTATATCTCAAGCAACTTTTCTCAATTCTCCCCTTGTTGCCAAGCAACGACAGGGCTCAATAAAAATGCAATAATTTAATAATTTGTTTCCTATAGCACAGAAACCACTCCAAGGACATGATGGGTTACTTAGGTGTTGGGTCAACTCGGCCCCTTGCCAACTCGGCCCTTTTTGGTCAAGTCGGCCCCGCCAACTCGGCCCCTCGTGAAAGTCAACTCGGCCCCTCAGTCCTTTTTTAAGTCGGCCCTATCGGTTACTTAAACAATGTCACCCAGAGAAACCGTGACCCCCCCCCCCCCCCCCCCCGACTATCACCCCCCCCCCCCTCCCTCTACCCTCCCTCCCGCTCCAGGCACCGTTACATAGAAGTTGAATACGTCACTGGTATATGTAATTTACGGGGATGTGGAAGGTGCTTTTTTTTTTTTTTTTTTGGCTATTCTAATGAGTTTTCGCGGCCTCTTTGGCGGCGATGATCAAACGCGTCAAACTGGCCAGTGGTTTCGCCAGGCGCAGGAAGGGATGACGTAATAGCTGTGACGCCGTGCAACGTTTCTCAACGTCCACCTCGAGGCATTTGTCTAAGAAGTCTTGTAGCACTGGAGATAACTTGTCCTTATCTTTGATTTCTGGCTTACCATTGGTTGCTATGAGATACAAAGCCTATAAGAGTGAAAAAAAATAAACAAAAAAAAAATAAATAAATAAATAGATAAATAAATAAAAATAAAAAATAAATAAAATAAAAAACAGAGTTTATCAAACGCAAAAAATAACTGTTCCAAACACTATCATTTATTTCAAAGTACTTGTTTATTCATTTATGTTTTTATTTATTTAGTTTGTTATTGTTCATAACACGTTTTACTACTGCTTTTTTCCGAATTCTAGTGTGAAATATTAGCATATGAATACAAAAATTATCTGGAAGCCAACTTTATCAGTATTTTTCATTAATGTAAAAACTAGCTATACCTTTTTTTTCTCTCATACACCTTTTTTCTACAATATCTTTGATAAAAAGAGAAAAAAATATCAAGCTATTTTAAACTAAAATCTTTGAAGCTTTACCCTAAGGGGATTTTCATTTAAATATGGCGGCTCCCCGTCAATCATCTCTATTGCCATGACGCCCAAACTCCAGATATCCACGCGTGGGCCGTACTGTTTTCTGTTCAGAAATATAAAACACGACCTCATTTGCTGAACAAATTTACATGTTGCTATAACGAATAAATTATAATTGAATTACTTAGCAACCGCGCATAAACTTTACAATGAAGAACATAAAACTGTTTCATCTATGTATTTTCAGAATAGCTACAATTTTAAAGAAAGTAATATGATTTAATAATTCACGAACTTTGCCTTTCATCAACTGAACAAAAAACCGACTTCAGGGCACATCATGAAAAGAACAAACAGTTCCATAAGTAAAACCGCCAGTGGTTGGTCTCTTAGAATCACGTGACTGACCTGGTGACGACTTCCGGTGCCATCCAATATGGCGTGCCGACCATTGTGGAGCGTTTACTCTGCTCGTGGGCTAACTGCGCGCAGAACCCAAAATCAGCTGCAAATTGTACATAAATAAATGATTCATATCGGTTTTAATTCAGGGCTGTGTTATACTATATATGAACCTTAAAATGTAACATTTTCCACACAAACTTTCAGAACAATGTTTAAGACGTATTTTTTACCTTTGTTTTGATTGTCCCTCCGCCAGGCATCCAATAAAAATACAAGAGCTCTTAACCAATGAGAACGCCTTATGGCCTTCATGCTGCGATCGATATCTCAACACCTCCATCCCCTCCCCCCAACCAACATCCAATGAAAAATGTTAAAGATCTTAACCAATGAAAGCGCTTACTGAGCTTGACGCTGCCATCCATGCCCAGCAGGATGTTATCACTTTTGATGTCCCTGTGAATCACGTGATTTTCGTGTAGGAACTCCAGCGCTTGTAAACACTGCCCAAAAACAAAAAAAAGATAACTTCAGTTCTCTACCACCTGAATATTTCCGATAAGCAATCGACAAGTTAAATCCACCTTACAAAGCTATGCAGATACATTTTCTATAAATTTATACTCCACCGCATTTTTCTCTGTCTCTCTTTCTGTTTGTCTCTCTCTCTCTCTCTCTCTCTCTCTCTCTCTCTCTCTCTCTCTCTCTCTCTCTCTCTTTCTCTCTCTCTCTCTCTCTCTCTCTCTCTTTCTCTCTCTCTCTCCCTCTTTCTGTCTGTCTCTGTCTCCCCTCTCCGTCTCTCTCTCTCTCTCTCTCTCTCTCTCTTTCCCCTCTCTCCCTCTCCCTCTCTCTCTCTCTGTCTCCCCTCTCCGTCTCTCTCTCTCTCTCTCTCTCTCTCTCTCTCTCTCTCTCTCTCTCGCTCTTGTATACAACGCAGCTAGGGACAGGTTTCCATGGTAACCTACCTCCCTGCATACAGCTGCTATTTCGCCCTCATCTATACACGTTTAAGGACAGGTTTCCATGGTAACATACCTCCCTGCATACAGCTGCTATTTCACCCTCATCCATGCACGTCTCCGTGACAACATCGGTTAATGAGCCGCCATCTAGGTATTCCATGACCACCTGAAATGCACGAGCTTTCAAAGCTGAACTGAAATACCATCAAACTTTTAATTATGAACTAGCATGCATACATAACTACATAAAACATCTTTCTAAATTGCGTTATTCACATTATTTTTTTTTTTTTTTCATTTTTTTTAATATACTTTACATTGCTGCACATGTTCTTTTCGCTACTTATCGGACAAACTGGAATTTCTTCTTATTTGTACAGCTATTTTATCATGTGGCATTGCCTTCTTGTGAAACACAGTCCGCAAATTAATTGGTTGTTTTGTTTTGTTTTTTTTTTTCATTGACGGTTTGGTTTAAAGAGATACTCAAGAAAATTATCATTTTCCAAAGCCATTCTGCTTACCCATAGTTCCTCGCCGACCAAGTAACTGTCCAAGTAGTTCACTATGTTTGGATTCTTGTTCTCCCGCATCACGAGAATCTCGTTTATAATGAGTTCTTTTTTCGGTTGTTGGGACAAATTCATTTGTTTGATGGCTACTTCCCTCGCCGTGGCCACTTCAATGGCGATGTAGACCGTACCGGAAGCTCTGAAAGAAAGAAAACACAACATCGATTTGAATTCAAACGCCGCAACAGAATCTCTGAAAGAAACACAAAATCGATGGCATTCTAACGCCGTACCGGAAGTTCTGAAAAAAAGGAACGCAAAATCGATGGCATTCTAACGCCGTACCGGAAGCTCTGAAAAAAGGAACACAAAATCGATGGCATTCTAACGCCGTACCGGAAGTTCTGAAAAAAAGGAACACCAAATCGATGGCATTCTAACGCCGTACCGGAAGTTCTGAAAGAAAGAAAACACAACATCGATTGCATTCATAGGCCGCACCGGAAGCTCGTAATAAAAAATAACACAAAATCGACTGCACTCAAGCACCGTACGGAAGCTCTGAAAGAAAGGAACACAAAATCGATTCAATTCATATGCCGTAGAGGAAGTTTTTAAAGAAAGGAACAGAACGACGAAATGCTAAAAAATGTTGTAAATGTGCTTAAAATAGCACACGGCACTTTTATTTTCCCCGCTAATATGTGCTGTACTCCCACAAAATGCACATATGCATACTGAATAGATCTTAAATATTTTGTGGGTGACCGTTATGTACGTGTCGTATATTCAATCATCGCACAGCTCCACGTCGCCAGTTTATATCGTACCGTGTGTTTACCTACCCTTGACCTATTTTCTCCATTTTGGTATACTTCCGGTTTGGGTCACCGACAGAAACAATAGTGCGTAGTTTCTCCAATATTTCCTCATCCGTCATCTTTCGCTTCTTCTGTCGCTCTTGCTTGGCTTGCATAAAATCGTTGCCAGGCGATTTGTCGGCGTCTGTTGGTGTAGCTGTCAGGGCTGAAGGCTCAATTGGTTTTGTGTACTACGTTAAAAAAAAATAAAAAACGAAAAAGAAATATGTTGATTGCTGCATATTCCTACATCACAGATATATGATATCGTTTCAGTGTTTCTTTTACGATTTACTCTAAGTGGGGTCGTATCACAGTGGAGTGGAAAAAGTGGCACCAACATCCGGGTTCTTACGTCAGACAATAATGAAGTGAAACAATCTTCTTCACTGTAAGACCCGACGTATTAACATAGACGCAATTAAATTTTATTCATTTCTTTACGCCCTTCTTCAGACTACTCAGTTATATTTTAGTTCCTTAAATGCATATTTATTAACTTTTTTATTCTTTTCCCACGTACAATCCAGGCCAATGCACATAAACCAATGCAGTGAAAACCCCGAGTTCGTTATTTATTTTCACGAGTGGGATCGTTGGCAGGAGGTGGGCTTCTGACGTCATCATGTTTCAAACCGACACATTTTCTCTCAAAAAAGGAAAGACAGTGGGAGAAGCGAGGAAAGGGGGCGGAGCTCCTTCCGTCACCAAACGAAATGTTGGATGGGGACGGAGCTCCTTCCCTCACTAAACGAAATGTTGGATGGGGGCGGAGCTCCTTCCGTTACCAAACGAAATGTTGGATGGGGGGCGGAGCTCCTTCCGTCACCAAACGAAATGTTGGGTGGGGGGCGGAGCTCCTTCCGTCACCAAACGAAATGTTGGATGGGGGGCGGAGCTCCTTCCGTCACCAAACGAAATGTTGGATGGGGGCGGAGCTCCTTCCGTCACCAAACGAAATGTTGGATGGGGGCGGAGCTCCTTCCCTCACCACACGAAATGTTGGATGGGGGCGGAGCTCCTTCCCTCACCAAACGAAATGTTGGATGGGAGCGGAGCTCCTTCCGTCACCAAAGGAAATGTTGGATGGGGGCGGAGCTCCTTCCGTCACCAAACGAAATGTTGGATGGGGGCGGAGCTCCTTCCCTCACCAAACGAAATGTTGGATGGGGGCGGAGCTCCTTCCCTCACCAAACGAAATGTTGGATGGGGGCGGAGCTCCTTCCCTCACCAAACGAAATGTTGGATGGGGTCGGAGCTCCTCACCAAAGGAAATGATGGAAGGGTGGGGGGGGGGGAGGGAGAGTTTTATCCCCTCACATACCACTTACAATTGACTTAGTTTTCTCAGGACGGGAGGCGATGGGAGGGGGCGGGGCTTCATCCTCATCTGTCGGCACTGGGGGAGGTGGGGGCTTCTGAATTTGTTGCTGCTGCTAAAAGAGAAAAAAAAAAAAAATTATTCGAGATCCGTGCTGCACATTTGTTTTTATTGTAAACAATGAGGAAACACTTAGAAGGGTCTGAATAGCTTCGCGTTGGTGAAATAAGACGGATGTTTTTCATTAGCATAATTTATTGTTACTGATTAAGTACTTGTTCATTTTATTCTCACAAAGTTTGGCCTTTTTTCTACTCGTAAACTGGCTATTACTCTGAAATCATTTCCTTTTTTGTATTCCTAAATATATATCGGCAAAGCTTGTCAAGTGTTTTAATTGCACTGTATCTTTTCTATTCCATTGTATTAGATCTTATTTATTAAATTATATGTTATTGTATTATTTTATATTTTTGACATGTTCGAGACTATTCACACCACACATTTGCACATGAGCTGAAACTTCAGAAAGACAGCTGAATATTAAGTGGTAATCTTGTGGTGCGAATAGCAACGTCGTTGCTAGGCTACTCACAGGCGTGATGACTGCCTGAGTCTGGAAGCGCTCGCTTATGGCAGGCATCGTTGCCTTCACGTTATTGGCCGCCGCTGTAAAGGAGATAACAAAGGAGATAACAAAGGAACAGCACTAAACAGGCTGCCTGCGTGGCTGAGTGGGCTGACTGTGTGGCTGAATGATTGGTTCATTGAGACTGTGCCGCAAATCTTTCTGCAGTGCGACTCTGACAAGATGGTGTGTCTGGACGTGGAGAGCGGGTGGAGGGGGGAGGAGAGCGGGAGGGGAGCGGTGGGGAGGGGGTGGGGGCTTGTCATCTCACCAAACTTTAAGCTTCATGGGAAAAAAAGTTGGAGTGACTTAAAATTTACATTTAATCTTTTCAACTTATAGCACACAAACAGTGACAAGCATAATACTGTACAATCACCCATTTCACCACAACACTTAATTTTTATGCGACGTTGATTCAGTATTTTGTGTATTTCCAACAGTAAAAAAAATTAGGAATTTAGACGAGCAACTTTTCTTCACAAGCCTCAAGGAAACAAACAAAGGCTTAATCAGTTATTTCGTGTCTACCCTTAATGAAACTGATGCCTTCATTTTTTTCTCCTTTTTTTCTTTCTCTTCTTTTTCTATTTTTGCCATACGCAGTGCGAGTTTTGTTGTGTTTTTCTAGACTGCAATAAGCTGCTTTGAGAAAATTTAGCATCAAGTGGAACGCATTTCCAAAAAAAAAGAAAAAAAAAAAAGAAAAAAAAAAACAACAAAAATGCTTCCGCATCGATTCATCATGTGTCAAGTTGAAATATGGCTGCAGTTCTGATTATACAATCTCATACATTGTTACAGAGTGCACGCGCACTTTGTTAGTCCTTGTTTACCTGTTATTCTCCACCCGATCTCCTCAACACGACGATAAAATACATGGGCACTTTATGTATACCTTCCACTCAAACTGACATTTTCCAGGCAGTTGGAACGATCCTCCCGCTCGCACTCTCGTCTCGCGAGCTGGTCTCGCGTGACTTCAGAATAAACTGGCACGAAGTCACGGGCACCTCGGAAGTCATCTCCGTCATGTAACTCACGTTTGACGGGTACGTCGGGACGTCATCTCCAGCGTGTACTCACGTTTGACGAGTACGTCCGAGCGTCATCTCCGACATGTACTCGCGTTTAACGATTAGGTCCGGAGTGTCGGCTCCGTCATGTACTCACGTTTGACGGGTACGTCGGGGCGTCATCTCCGACATGTACTCACGTTTGACGGGTACGTCCGAGCGTCATCTCCGACATGTACTCACGTTTGACGGGTACGTCGGGGCGTCATCTACTCACGTTTGACGGGTACGTCCGAGCATCATCTCCGACATGTACTCACGTTTGGCGGGTACGTCCGAGCGTCATCTCCGACATGTACTCACGTTTGACGGGTACGTCCGAGCGTCATCTCCGCAATGTACTCACGTTTGGAGGGTACGTCGGGACGTCAACTCCGTCATGTACTCACGTTTTGCGGGGACGTCGGGCGTCATCTCCGTCATGTACTCACGTTTGGCCGGCACGTCCAAGCGTCATCTCCGTCATGTACTTACGTTTGGCCGGCACGTCCAAGCGTCATCTCCGTCATGAACTCACGTTTGACGAGTACGTCCGGAGTGTCAGCTCCGTCATGTACTCACGTTTGACGGTTAAGTCGGGGCGTCACCTCCGTCATGTACTCACGTTTGACGGGTGCGTCGGGACGTCACCTCCGTCATGTACTCACGTTTGGCGGGCACGTCGGGACGTCATCTCCGTCATGTACTCACGTTTAGCGGGCACGTCGGGACGTCACCTCCGTCATGTACTCACGTTTGGCCGGCACGTCGTGACGTCACCTCCGTCATGTACTCACGTTTGGCGGGCAGGTCCGTAGTGTCATCTCCGTCATGTACTCACGTTTGACGGGTGCGTCGGGGCGTCATCACCGTCATGTACTCACGTTTGGCCGGCACGTCGGGCGTCATCTCCGTCATGTACTCACGTTTGGCGAGCACGTCGGGACGTCACCTCCGTCATGTACTCACGTTTGGCCGGCACGTCGGGCGTCATCTCCGTCATGTACTCACGCTTGGCCGGTACGTCGGGACGTCACCTCCGCCATGTACTCACGTTTGACGGGTGCGTCGGGACGTCACCTCCGTCATGTACTCACGTTTGGCCGGCACGTCGGGCGTCACCTCCGTCATGTACTCACGTTTGACGGGTGCGTCGGGACGTCACCTCCGTCATGTACTTACGTTTGGCCGGCACGTCGGGCGTCATCTCCGTCATGTACTTGTCCTCGGCCTGCCGGTTGGAGTTGTCGTAGTATTTCAGCACGGCCAGCACGGCTTGCGGGTTCTCCTGCTGCTCCGCCCGCGAAATGTTCGAATGCTGCAGCAGCTTGGCCCATGTCTCCGGCATACCCTTTTAAAAGGTAAACAAATACGTTGTAAGAAAGAGTATTCGTGTGTGTGTCTGTTTTTTTTTCTTTCTTTCTTCTTTTTTTTTTTTTTTTTTTTTTTTGGGAGGGGGTGGATAACACGAAAAAAATCCCCAGCTGTTCAATTTAACTTCATTTGAGACACTTTATCAGAAAATAGTAATCAAAGAAAAAAAACATCTTAAATAAAAGTAAAGTGGTGACATGAAAAACACAAACAACGCTTAATAACGATTCTCAAATAACGAAAACATATGGGAAAAACTTCTCTTCGACTGTTTTGCTAAGAAGATGGTTTTATTGTTTTAAAGTCACCTGGGCAGCTGGATAGTTTCCTGACAGAGCCGAATGGTTGCCATGGACAACCGTTAATATCCTGCCCTTTAAATTCATTTGAAAACGCCACAGGGGTTAAATTAGAAAAATTAGGAGAACATATCCCACATTTCTGTCAGTGAGTCATGTTAATTAAGTTTTAAGGACTGTTTATTGTCATTCCGTCAGTCTCACTAACGCCAGAGGTATCCTAGATTGTAGCATATACTACGGAATTACACTATCTTTACACACTGTTAGTGGGCAATGAGGTATCCTCGATCGTACAATAGACTACGGAATTACACTACCCTTACACACTGTTAGTGGGCAATGAGGTATCCTCGATCGTACAATATACTACGGAATTACACTATCCTTACACACTGTTAGTGGGCAATGAGGTATCCTCGATCGTACAATATACTACGGAATTACACTATCCTTGCACACTGCTAGTGGGCAATGAGGTATCCTAGATTGTAGCATATACTACGGAATTACACTACCCTTACACACTGTTAGTGGGCAATGAGGTATCCTCGATCGTACAATATACTACGGAATTACACTATCCTTGCACACTGCTAGTGGGCAATGTGGTATCCTAGATTGTAGCATATACTACGGAATTACACTGTCCTTACACACTGTTAGTGGGCAACGAGGTATCCTCGATCGTACAATATACTACGGAATTACACTATCCTTACACACTGTTAGTGGGCAATGAGGTATCCTCGATCGTACAGTATACTACGGAATTACACTATCCTTACACACTGCCAGAGGCAATGAGGTATCCTAGATCGTACAATACACTACGGAATTACACTGTCCTTACACACTGCCAGTGGGCAATGAGGTATCCTCGATCGTACAATACACTACGGAATTACACTATCCTTACACACTGCTAGTGGGCAACGAGGTATCCTCGATCGTACAATGCACTACGGAATTACACTGTCCTTACACACTGCCAGTCGGCAATGAACTGTGCATATTTGAGAACTGGAGATCTTTTAATAATTCAAATTACTCTGTCGACCACACAGTGAAACAACCATTTTATTCTTGTATATTCGCACCATTTTTTTTTTTTATCCCATAAACTGAGCGATTTTTGGCGCCAAAAGGACCACATTTTTCTTCCTTTCACATTTTTCTTTGGACGGCGATATTTTTCTTACCGTGAACTCGCCCGTGTGTGGATCAAAGCCTACATGAACTGTGTGTTCAAAATTTGACGGATTTGAGATGACGGGCTTATCCGAGATCTTAAACACCTTGTTACCTGCAAAGTGAAAAAAAAATGTATCACCCTATAAATTAAACATCTTTTCAATTAATTGCTAATTAAGCGCACTACAAACAGCTTGAAACTGTTGACACAGGCCCATTTTGAGACGTTAGAGTGGTCCTAAATAATGAGGCCTGGATCAAAAACACACCGGCCTTTCATTATGTTGAACTCAAAACGCCATGTTATTTAAAACAAGAATGCTAAAGCAAGAAATAAACCTTATATCAAATGTTACTATTGTATTGTATTGTTCTTTAGACCCCTTTCAACTGCTATGGTCATGTCGGGATCCCCCTACCACATTATACTGAAATGGGGCATTCCAACCCTCCTTCTAACCCTTACATGTGGAGTGCCTCAAAGGGTAGCAAGGAGGAGTCCCAATTTTAAAGTCTTGGGTATGACCCGACCGGGGTTTGAACCCACGATCTTCCAGTCTCGAGGCGGACACTCTAACCACTAGGCCACCGAGGCTGGTTTTAAATATTACAATGTTTCAAATATTCCCCGGTTCTCTGTGCAAAACAACCGCAGTAGCACATACTCAGCCCCCCTCTCCCACCAACACAAAACCAAAATTATCCTGAACCCCACCACTCCCCCCCCCCCCCCCCCCCTCCACCTCCACACATAACCAAAGTTATCCTGAAAGATCTAGTCTCTCCTCTGGGAAACAAAAAAACCTAATTTCAGTTTCCACTTCTACTTGCAACGAAAAGTGACACGCAACATACAAACACGCAAAAAATCACACCGCATCAATAGACACCAAATAACACGCAAAGACTTGAAAATAACTCCTTCATTTCCAATCAATGCGTTTTATTTATTTATTTATCTTTGTTTTTGTTTTTTTTTTTGTTTTTTTTTTTTGTCTAATTATTTATTTTTCAATTATTTCTTCTTATTTATAGTCTGTTACTAATGTGTTCTTTTTTTTTTTTTTGGCTATCCCTGCACAAAAGAAACTGTATTATCCGTTTTTTGTTTTTTTTTTCAGAATTACAATCACCAGAAGTCACAGTTTTTTCATGGCTTTTCCTTACTTTTTTGTGGGTAAACACTTGATAAGTAATCGGTAAAAGCGTATGACAATGCTGGAAACGTCTAAACTAGCCCACATCTTTATAAATTAGGCCGAGCAGATTTTTCCAGCAAATGAATACTACGCCTAATGCAGAAAGGCCTTCGCAATTTACATAAATAAATACTTTATATATTTTTATCTTCTAAAGAATTATTACTAACGCAGCCTTTGATGGCCTTGCAAAAATAATATCATGACGAAAATATAAAGAAAAGGCGGCCGTTTTATTCAAAGCTTTTGATGCTTTTATTCTTCACTAGAAAACTATTTTCCAACACCATGAAAGATTAATTTATGACATTCTTCACAACACAATGGGACAAGACTTCGATGTTTAATAACACGTTTGAGATATTCAATAAGCACGTTAGGGGAGGGGGGTCTATCATTCCACAAAATTCAAGGAAACCCATTTGTTTTGTCTGTTGCCTTTTTTCACGAAATCTCCATTATCGATATATGGATCTTTTCGAAATGCACATATAAAGGCTACGAATCTCAATAAACAACTATAGCAGTGTGCACAGCCCACATATTCCTCACAGGCTCCCGCCACCCCCTATCAGTTAAACACAGCCATCAACAGTCAATCAAGAGCTGAAATTTTCCAACGCTCAGTTGGGCTTTTTTCCTTTGACGACCCTGGCCCATTTACAATACCGATCTGTGTTTGTTCCCGTAGAAGCTACACACCAAGTTTCACTAAAATCCTTGCAGCAGTTTATAAGATATCGTGTTAACAAGCTCTAGATGACAGACCGACCGACCCGCGGTCGATCGCATATATTCCCCACAGGTTCTACCTTTGGAAAAGAAATAAACGAACCACGCTTGCCTGCCTATCATGTTGCCCAAGACCTACTCGTCTACTGTTTTATAATTTTGTGGCTCAGTCACCAGATGGCGTCCTGGCTCTGACAGGACCTTTCTATGACGTCACCAAATAAACATTGCCACACTACACTACACACTACACTTGTGGTACAGACACCCAGGGATGGAAATATCAATTTTAGCACATGAGTAGACAGTCTCCCTTGTAAGAACACAACATGGAAGGTTAAAACGCTAACTTTAAGGTGGCCATTGCGTAGCGTGGTGGCATAGCAGAAAATTCCAACCCACATCCATAAAATACTACAAGCGCTGATGGCACCAGAAGACCTACTAAACTGTTGCTGACTGTCCAAATATTCATATCGCAATTACTACTTGAATACCGGTGTGTTGTGATATCAAATTTTTATTCTTATTCCACCCCTCACCACCACTGTGCTCTTAGTATTATGCCAACAACTGTGCTCAGCGCTTGGCACACGCACACACCGTACCCGTAAAAAAAAATGCCGGGGCTTACTTTTCAGTGACTTCTGCTTCTTCCGGCCCTCGTCCACAGGTTCTTTAGGTAAAGGTTTCATGTCAATGTTGACATCCGCGTCACGACTGCAACACATCATTACAGAACAGCCTCGTTACAACGATATCGGATATAATGACATACATATTACAGATATGCAATTATTCTCCGGAACCCTACATGCCTCTCCCCGTTTAAATGTATCGGTACCAGACATGTCGTTAAGACCAGTTTATACAGTATTCCCTTCATTAGATTCTGTCTGTGCATCTCACTATTCTCACACTTTTCGCTGCCTATGAACCACGCGCTTCTGCTCATCACTGACAGCGTTCTCCCCAGAGAGAGTAGATCACTGACGGTGTTCTCCCCAAAGAAAGAAGATCACTGGCGACGTTCTCCCAGAGAAAGAAGATCACTGACGACGTTCTCCCCAGAGAAAGAAGATAACTGACGACGTTCACCCCAAAGAAAGAAGATCATTGACGACGTTCTCCCCAATGAAAGGAGATAACTGACGACGTTCTCCCCAGAGAAAGAAAATCACTGACGGCGTTCTCCCCAGAGAAAGAAGATCTTACCTTCTTGTGCACATGCTAAAAATACAGCTTAATATTCTCTTTGCTATTTCCATAGCATGGTTAAGATTAGATACTGACTCTTTTTTTTTTGTCCAAAAGTAAAATGCTGAAAAATAAAATTATTATATCCCTATCTTAAACATTTTTTTTTTTATAAATTATAGTTTGATCCGTGAGTTATACTTGCTGCTTTTTATGATGCAAAATTTTTATTTTATTTATTTATTTATTTTTTGTGGACGGTAGTCAAAGCCCACTGCTGACAATGGCTTTCCTAAAGGCACGATATTGTAGAGTGTACGGCTATGAGTAATATGTCCACTAATGAGCTGATGAGTGTGAGACTTAATGAGTGAAAACGTGCCCTCAGTCCACAAAAGGCTACGCCAAGATCTGCTGAAAAAAGCTGAAAACAAGACAGACAATCTCTGCAGCCGACAACAATACTCGGTGTTGTGATAATTACAGTCTCTATAACATGTAGCCTGCTTACAGACCCGATACAGCGACAGTCGGTGTTGTTGATACCGAGAGTCCCTGTTTCATGCAGGCCGCTTGACCCGATATATCGAATCAGCGCAATTTCGATTACCGGGTATTATTCGGCTACAGACTATCCGGAAGTGCTGTGTCGTTCCTATCGCAATATCAACGTCCACCGTATTCATTCAACAATTTAACGAAAACATAAACAGAATTTTGTCAGCACACAGCAAACTGCACAGAGGTATAAAACTACTTTACATCCATCGCAAGGTTTGGTACAAATTGCCAAGGCAACACACACACAGCATTAAATTGGTGCTCCATGAAGCATTTGACTTACACCAGTGATAAGACACATTAATGACACGCTGTTGAATCAGTGGAAAACTACCGCTGAATCAAAATCAAAGTCGCATTACTGTACAGTTTCGGATGCTGGGACTGAGCAAGTATATGATAAGCCCCGATTACTCATGCATATGGTTGCTGGGTTACAGCAATGTATGACTCATCAGCGTCGTGAGGGCAAAACATGGTGGTAAACTATTGAGTAAATTGCTCCAAGAACAACAATTCAATTGGATCGTGTCCTAATACGACTCGAATCAATTCAACAGCTGCATTTTCGAAGTCTTGCTGATTCCTGGATTTGCACAGGGATGGTGGAGGCAGGGTAGGGGGGGAGCGGGGGGGCTCGGAGTGTGACGGCATTAATGGATCACAGAATGTTGTTTCTACCCCCCCTTCCCTCACCACCACACGAACACACGTTCGAATTCCTTTAAAAATGTCACCAAAACACGCAATTTCTGAGCAAATAGTATATCCCTTATAAATTAGAACCTACCCCCCCTCCTCCATCCTCACAAACCCTCAGCAAACCCTGTTTACGCTCATCGGGGGAGAGGGGGTGGGGGTGTGCACGAATCGACGGGAGGGATAATGTATGGTGGGGAAAAAAAGAGTTTCTTATGTCACTCACATTCAATAGCGGTCAGAATATCTGGCTATATTTACGATTTTTCGAAAAGTTAAGTAGAATGGAGTGGAATGGTGGTGGAATGGGGTGGAACGGAAGCGGAGCACCAAATGATTAAAATTGCTGGTTATATTTTCAACGATGCTCTGCATATTTTTGCTTGTTAAAAAACAGTTGCGATAAGAGAATTATTCAGCACGAACTCTTCGGCATGTCCAAAACAATTACACGTCACTACCATTCACGTCCTGGAGTGGCAGCTGCTGGTGATGCCTATGGGGAAAAAATACAACGCAGATTTTAGTTTTTAGCTTAAGATTCCCTCGCTTGAAAATACGACAAGTGGGTTTGTTCGCCTCACTGAATAGCGATAGAAGGAATCCTTCTGGAGCAGTGCGTCTGAGCTGTGCGCATACAAAGACACACCGCAAACAAAAAAAAAACAAAAAAAAAAAAAAAAAAACAGAAGACAGTATCTTGTGTATGACACAGAGCACACACTTCACACTACCAAGCAACTGGGTTAAAAAGAAAGACAGTATCAAGTGTAATGCTAACCAGGACGGTCAAAGAAAAATTTGTCAAGTATGTGCTAAAAACACATAGTGTCATATCATAATTCGAACACTGTCTTCTGATGACTAAAAAGAACTACAGCAACTGTAAGAGGGCTCTGGTGAGCCTAGTAGACTGTAGATAAGAATGCCGTGATAAAAACATCGACTAGTTTAGTCGGATTACCTGTAATCGGTACACGTCGCCCCGCATTGATTTAACGACTTTGTGGCAACAGAATCAGCTTAAACATTTAAGCCCAGACTGGTGAAAAATGATCGCGTCAACTTGTGCTAGAAACCCCAAGTAGGCATTAAGTCGAAACTTATATCCACCGCGTTGTTATAAAACAGATGATCTCTGACAGATCTATCTGTTGTGTATAAACATAGAGCAGATGGATATTTTAAAAAGTAGTCCCTCACTTTATGAATACTATTTTCGCGGAATCCCCAGTGGGTCTGCGGAGTGAAAAGGTGTTATACACAACAGATCGAATCGCCGCAGAGGTTGGCTGTTGGACAACAACGCATACCAGACTGAACCGTCGTAGAGGTTGGCTGTTGGACAAGAACGCAATTCACCGATGTTGGAGACAGACACCCGTGCACTCTTCCTCTCGACACACCCAATCTCTCATTTCAATTGCAGCAGCCGATGCCTAATTCGGACCACTCCGGGACGGGGTGCCAATTATCCCGGTGAGAAGCAATATAAAAGTGAACCTGGGACCATTTTTTTTTTTTTGGGGGGGGGGGGGGATTTGAATTAGGTTGCGCAACGAACTAACAAGTGACCAATTTACGAGGCTCAACTGTATTTACTGTTTTGTCTGGGTCCTCATATTCAGCTATGATAAGTGCGATGACATAAAATGACTTAAAATCACGAGCCAAGAACTACAATAAAATGTGTGATAATCTGATAACGCAGGTGTGCGTTTCTTTTTTTCTTTTTTAATTGCAAGACAGCACGTTTCATTATAAATTAAGACATATAATAGGGGGAGGTGTTTTTAATGTTAACCATACAATGTTCAGTTAGTCTAAATACTACAAACCGTGCGTGGACTTCGATAAGCCCCCTACCCCCTTCTCCCCCTACCCCCCCCCCCCAGCGAAAAAAGTAAAATTAATGTTAAGGTTCCCACAAGCAAGCAAAAAGCTGTGTGCTGATAAAGCAGATCTCATTTCAATCGATAGACTATCGAGCAGTGTGAAATAATGTGATTTCGTCACTACACAAGAAGTACACATGCACTCACCGCTCGTTTTTATTTATCAACCCCTGACGGTCTAGACTTACACGGCGTTCTAGGCTTCTTTTGCCGCACTTGACAAACATATCAACACTGTCCCTCTGCCGCACAAATGTTTTGAATTTGCTTGGTTTTGTTTGCGAGTTTGTGTCATCGATTGTTTCTTTGCCAGAGATTTCTCGATATATTTCAAATATCGCTCTTTTTCCCCTCTTGGTATTGTCCGAATTACCTTTTTTTTAAATATTTTTTGTTACTGAAATATATCTCGTGCTTAACAACACGCTGAGACAAAGGCTTTGTCTATTACAGGTTTCTTATCTTATCTAATACAATAATATGCAACTGATGTAAAGCCGAATCCAGGAACAATCTTTATGTTATCCGCGTTAAATCCAGGGAAAAAAATCCAAGTAAATTTTTGTCTCCATGTAAAGCCGAAGACAAAATCTATCCGCCTGCCGTCAAAAGATGCGCTGTATGAGTAATACTTGCAACTATAGCTGTACCCCGCCGAAACGTTGCATTGCTATGTGAGTACATACTCCACGGGGGTCATCTCAGAACACATTATCATGCTGAACCCCACCACGCCCCGATGTACAGTGTCACTCTTAATTTTTGAAACCTTTCTACACGGGGGCCATCTCAGCACACATTACCATTCTGAACCCCACCACGCCCCGATGTCCAGTGTCACTCTTAACTTTTGAACTCCTTCGTTGAACCTCACAGATGTCCATGTGTTCATCAAGGACACTACCACACTCAGAAAACACCCTTCCCCAAGCCCCACATTTCATCGAAGCATCAATAAATTTTCGAGATGTTCCACAACTGACTAAGAGGAGCTCTCACACAAATAAAATAGTGCTTTCTGTGAAAATATTAGGGCTGACAATTGCACAGTAATGTGTGTCACTTCAGATTCACCAGTACAGTCACTTAGCCCCCCCCCCCCCCCCTTTTTTTTTTTTTTGGCTCATTCAGCTGATACTCAGGTTTGAGGGCAGCCCTTTCAACAGCCAAATACAACAAAGAAACGGCATGTGTACTGAACTTAATGCGCAGCAACTGGGAATACCAGCGGATTCAAGATTCTTACAAATGAAATAGGAATGGCGTTGAAAATGCGCTGCTGGGGCGAGTGGAGAAAAACGCTTGGGAGTTACAGCGCTTCCCACTGAGCGTCCGTACCATTCACGGTGAGGAAGGGCCCTACCAAACATTCACGCACGCTTGAGATTTTTGTCCGGGCGACTAGATTTTTTTCGCAGTAGCGACTTATCTTTTCTGAATATATTCAAGTAACTAATACGACTCGGGTGATCAACATTTACGTTTATATTATAGACATTCAGAAAGCTGACCCATTGTTTTACCGAGTATATACTTTTTCATAAGTACAAAAAAAAATGGTTTGGTTAACTTTCTGAATGTCTAATCAATAAAACTTCAATGTACGTCTACAAAACCCCTCTTAATCCCAAATATTTACAAAACCACACTGCCAGATCAACTTAGAGGATAAAAAGAAATAACTCGAAGAGTATAAACTGAAATTTGTCAGGGCATGAACAAAAAAATTGCTCGCGAAATGCTCACCTAGGCGCAGCACTTGTCAGCCGGACCGGTGGAGCCGGTGGTTTGTCCTGCTCTTCAAAATCAGACGACATTTTCTACAAGTTGCTCTGTTTTCTTCCACTCTTTATCTGAAATTAACAATTTACAACAAACACTGTATTATTTAAAATAAGATTTTATCAAGCAAATAAGAATTCAGATAATTTTTGTCATGGGTGAAATCGGCTAAATTGACTACGGTAGTGTATTTCGGAATAAACAACCGTCTATTCTGGAATAGACTACCGAAGTTAAAAGTTCTCTGGAATAGAACGTTTTAAATTTTTCATATATATATTACATTGTAGCATATATCACTTACAGGTTTTATAATATTTAAATTTAAAATTACACAAAAACGTTCCATTTAAAAGGATTTGAATATCGGTAGTCTATTCCAGAATAGACTACCGTAGTCGTAAAATGCGTTAGTTCACCCATGACAGAAAATATCTGATTTCTTATTTGCTTGATAAATTCTAATTTTAAATAATACACTGTTAACATCTCAATTCCTGAGTACTCCGTGAACACCTCTTCCCGCCTCCCCCCCCCCCAACACCCCCCCCCCCCTCCCTATCCCCACCCAACCTTCAGAAACACAATAAGACATCAAGAACGCGTCCAAAAATAATGGCCCACGTGAAGAAGAAAATGAACATAAGCACGCTGCTAATAATGGTGAAAACATCGCCCAAAATCGCATGATATCCCCAGTTTAAAAAAATCAGGAACTCGCATTGGAAAAAAATGCCGGAATTCTATCGCGATCCCGGTGAAGACCATCGGGATCCCGTTAAAGAATAAGACGAGACGGAATTTCACAGTGTCGGGCCACGACAAAGCAATCTTCGACCGAGATGCTCAGATTTCGCTCGGTTTATTTGCAATTAAAATGCAGAATTCTTTCGCATTTTTATCGGAGCATCCAAATTGTAATTTGACTTACACTTTAGTACAGTATGCAGGAGACTCAAAATGAGATTAAATAGGTGAAACTATATAGAAATATCTCTGATGAGTGTGAATATTGTGTATGGCGGTTTTATGTGAGCCAGAAGCCATGCGAATTCACAAAAATGTTCTCATTATACGCTGTAATAATTTTTTTTTTTTTTTGCAGCTGGCAGACTTATTTGCAGTGTAAGTACTTAAACTCGAATGTACTGTCCAATCTCGATGTTGCTTCCCTCGTAAGAACCAATTGGCAGAACCTGCCGGGTCGTAGCTCCAAGAAACGATTCCCTCCTGTTAGATCGAGTGTCCGCTCCGATAGAGATATATTCTTGGCCACATGTATGCTTGATTTTATCAAATTCAAAACCGGAAATGGGGGCAAAATTAACGATAACTGGAATATTGTTCACCATGACCGCATTAGGTTGGGTTTAATACATAACTGAATGACAGAAAAAAATCACAAATGGGCACAATAATGCATAAAAGTTTTTCTTAAAACCCAATGACGGCTCAGCATATTTTAATGTGGTCGCTTGAAACAAAACGTTTAATTTCTTTATAGTTAAGCTCAAGGAATTCCAGTCGAACCGATATTTAAATCGGAAAGACCTGAAAGTACGAATTTGCTTATTACAACTGGCTGTTTGCTGTTACGGTTCAAAATTATAATGTTTCCCAGAGAGAGAGAGAGAGAGAGAGAGAGAGAGAGAGAGAGAGAGAGAGGGGGAGAGAGGAGAGAGAAAGAGAGATGCAACTGAGTCAAAGTGTTATTGACAGGCTTTTGGTTATGGTCCTAAGATAAGAGAGAAATTGTTTGTAGCGTTGCAAGGGAAACGTGATAAAAATGCGCTTCTGCCCCAAACTGTTTCGTTGTTTGGGAGAATTTCATACAGCAGATTTGACGATCTACTCTTGTGACGTTGATGTGTTCCGATGTTTTCGATGTTATGATGCGTCTCGGTTACAAAACTGAAGATGAATTGATAAAAAGAAATCATAGGCCTTTATCAATAAAAGTTGAGAACGTAAAAGAACGTAGCCATTATTCACTTCGTCCAAAATCAGTCGTTACGTTATTCCACAAAAATTTTCACTGCAACAGAGAAAATTCATTTTGATTAAAATAAAATTATATTCAGCCTTCCGAATGTTCGTATAAAACGCGCAAGACTTCTGTGGCTGAATTGCAAACAAACCGGGTGAAAAACGAGATATGACAGAAGAAATATATGACAAATACCTTTTACTCAGAACATCAGGCAATTACAACTTAAAACTTTACATACAAACTACAACGAACGGGCTGTTTAAAAAGCATTCACATGGACTAAGCCAAATCACACTTTGGGCGTTCCGAATAAAATGTGCAAAGATTCTGGGTTTCCAATACAAACTAACCGGGTAAAAAATGAAAGAAATGATACAGATTTCGCCTAAATGTCAAATTTCTCTTGCACCAAAGAGCAATCATGTTTTATCAACCCGTATGCTATCTTAAAAATTATTTAAAATTTTAACAAATATTTTTTCCGTATTAATTTCTTTTTTGTTCCGAGTATGAGCTGTATTTGCTATAACTCTTTTCTATCTCTTTTATCATTTCTTTCATTTTTACCCGGTTCTTCTGCATTCGAAATTTAAAGTTCTTGCGCATTCTATTCGAAATAATCAAATGTGATTAGGCTTATCACTCTGTCAAATCTTTAATTTTTGGTACTGTGGTAAAAATTGTTAATAAATTATTAGAAGTCAGCTCTGCTAGATAGCTTCCTTTTTCTTTCCCTCCGTTATTGTGCAGAAGTGTCAAAAATAACTATAAGCGTAGATGACTGGGAGTGTCGCCAGTGACAACCTTCTGTGGATAGCTTCAGCTTGGAGATCGAAAACGAGTTTCAACTGACTAACGGCTGGATACCAACTGGAAGGAAGAAATGCTATATATCCTCTTGCAGGTGAGTTTTCTATGGTATGCATAGGATTTTTGTGGATTTCATTAGAAATACCCAAACCCAATAAGAAAGTAAGGGTAGCTTCTAGAAGAGGCCGTCTACTAAGATTCGGCGTACCATGCAAAAATAATAAAGAGCTCACTTGGAGCTAAAGTAAGGTGAGCTGACTTGGAGCTAGCCGCCCCGTATAGAACGGTAGTCTTGCGGCGCATGTGTGTAAATTAGACAAAGATTTCAGTAACAAAACATACAAAAAAACTCAAGCAACGAATATAACCAACAGACGCACAATCAAAACACAAGTAACTGTTTTCAGAAACACCATTTCCGCATTGAAACTGGTGTCCTATATTTCATATGTTACTTATCCATTAGGTTGACAGAGTTGAGCTTCGAACCCGCATTGTTTTATTTCGCATTCATGGAAAGAAAGTATGATAAAAAATGAGTTGTTAAAGTTTTTCAAGTTAAAAAATAGTTTTAAGTTGCAATTGCTGGTGTATTCTGAGAAAAGGCTAATTTTGATATATTTCTTCTGCTATATCTTTCATTTTTTGTTTGCAATAAAACTGTAGAATTCTTGTGCATTTTATATTCAACGATTATTAAAACGTCTAAAGAACTTATATATCCACTCCCATATAACAGCTTTCTCTCTTTGTCAAACACTGTAATTCTTTTCAAAATTCTGTAATATTATAAATACATGGCGTTTCCTTGCTATCCAATCACAATTTTTTTAGTTTTCCTAGTTTTGTTTATTTATTTATAATTTTGTTGCGGACTCTGTATCTGATACATTATTTCATATCAGAATTTTAAATAGTAAAATAAATAATGTGAAATAATGGCATTCATTTCTTGTATAAACAATACGTTATACAACCTACATTAATACAGCTACAATACAGCTAAATCAACATGATAATAGACATTTCAACCATACGGTGTAGTATACCATTTCTGCATCTAATTGAAATTTCTCATTATATCACTATATGTCACTATCAATTATAGTGCAAATATATGCTGTGTTTCAAAATGATTCGATCCTAACTCCACGAGAAGAAACAAGTTTAAACTTTACTTTTTGCTAAATCATTTAAAAATAACAAAAATAATAAAATATCAAAATGTTAGTACTCAGTCGTTTCTCAACGACTCAACCATAACTGCAGGAGAATATACATTTTTAACATGTTTGAAATATTCTCAATGTAGCATTTTAAAAATTAATAAAAATTTGTCAAATACCTAATATTTCGAAATTATCAATAAACAGCATAAAATTCATATTCTCCCGATGAATTTTTTTAAATAAAAAAAACTTTTTAGGGACAAACAACGATTCGCTCTCTGAGGCCCTATAAATTTTGCTACACACAAATCGAGTGATCTTAACGTACGTTCTGAGTGGTATGACTAAGAGTAGTAATGGAGCACTACCGGGGACTTCGTGGCCAAGTAACAATCATCCGTCAATAGATCGTACCCCCAGCCTGTCCCACATCTTCCTTAAAGTCTAATCTTCCCAACCAATACCCCAGTAACCCCTCTTCCCTAACCGGCCTAAATAACGAACCTTTAACTTTTTCACTTCTGGTATCTACCAAGCCACCCCCCCCCCCCCCCCCCATTTGTTATTAATGTGTAACGCACCGCTACACTGCATCCATTCCAATGACACATCTCTGTCACAACTTACCTTTTAATTCTTCATTAATGTTTGCACCGACACTGCGTAAACTACACAATAAATTAAAGTTTTTAGCATTGGTGTACGACTGTGAAACTTCACCAGGTCCAGCTGAAAAGTTACAAGACATAGCCACCAAACACCTGAGCTATGCTCAATAGGTTTAGAAGAATTCATAAATGTAGCAGCGTAGAGGCAATAAACAACAAAACTAACTTGTACTAAATTTTATTTAAAGTCATAAATAAAAACGAATAAAGTAAACATCAGGTGGAGCTTTCTATTAAATTACAACTTTCCTAAAGGTGGACTAGAAAAACATCATATACCAAATAAACACGTGTGAATGCATAAACTATGACTGTATCGTTCAGTAAAATGCAACATCAATGAACTACGCTAATTATGAATATCGTGGGCTTCTCGTAAGCGATACTTCAGTTATACCATTTTCGAAGACAGCACTCAATAAAACATTTAAAACGTTACCTTACAAAAAAAAAAAAAAAAAAAAAAAAAAAAAGAAAGAAAAAAGAAATGACACGCTCAAAGAATTTCACAGCTCTGATGCGGGCGTCACAATTTAAATTATTGAAAGCAAAAACACAAGAAATAAACAAACTATTTTCATATGAAACACACATGCTATGTTGCATCGTATATAACAGACAATTCACATACGCTTCTTGTGACGAATAAAAAGAACAAAAATTTTCAAAATTCTACGAAGAGGTTCACTTCCTTTGGTGAAAACATCCATGCTATGACCATTACCCCTGGTCCAGGTGTTCAATATACAGATTTTTATTTGTACTTGATAATAACGGTTTGACTTTCTTGCATCGTATACCGCAGCAAACAGTTAATTAATGCATCTTTATTCACTGACTTGGTATAAAACAGAACATTTGACGGATCCACTCAAAACACACAAAAGCCAGAGGATTTTCTGAAGTTTGATTTTCAATTCTCAAAGAACTGCACGAGGTTCAGAAGACCAGATGGCATTACCCTAAACACTACAATACATGGGAACAAGACAAGTCCAGCAAAAAAAAAAAAAAAAACACAACTGCCTCCTTTTTTTAAGGTAGGGTATAAAATTTAGATGTGAATCACAGAAAAAGAATTAGCCAAAATCCAGTAATTAAACATGAAACTTCACAAAACAGAGGTTTCAAAGATTCCGACTGAATAAACTCGCTTCTCAAAAAAATATTTGTCCGAAGCTAAACGCCTGGCTGACGGTACACAGATAAAAAATCCATGTTAAATGTCATACGTTTTTCCTTTTCAATCGTTAAAATCCCTGCTTTACGTGACACCCTTTGGTCTCATAGGAGCAACGACTTCAATATGTGACAATGGTGTTCATACTGCTATCATGACACTGACGTCAGAACAGCCCTAATGACCCTGGTGCTCATACTGTTATCATGACACTGACGTCAGAACAGCCCTAATGACCCTGGTGCTCATACTGTTATCATGACACTGACGTCAGAACAGCCCTAATGACCCTGGTGTTCATACTGTTATCATGACACTGACGTCAGAACAGCCCTAATGACCCTGGTGTTCATACTGTTATGATGACACTGACGTCAGAACAGCCCTAATGACCCTGGTGTTCATACTGTTATCATGACACTGACGTCAGAACAGCCCTAATGACCCTGGTGCTCATACTGTTATCATGACACTGACGTCAGAACAGCCCTAATGACCCTGGTGTTCATACTGTTATGATGACACTGACGTCAGAACAGCCCTAATGACCCTGGTGCTCATACTGTTGTCATGACACTGACGTCAGAACAGCCCTAATGACCCTGGTGTTCATACTGTTATCATGACACTGACGTCAGAACAGCCCTAATGACCCTGGTGTTCATACTGTTATCATGACACTGACGTCAGAACAGCCCTAATGACCCTGGTGTTCATACTGTTATCATGACACTGGCGTCAGAACAGCCCTAATGACCCTGGTGTTCATACTGTTATGATGACACTGACGTCAGAACAGCCCTAATGACCCTGGTGTTCATACTGTTATCATGACACTGACGTCAGAACAGCCCTAATGACCCTGGTGCTCATACTGTTATCATGACACTGACGTCAGAACAGCCCTAATGACCCTGGTGCTCATACTGTTATCATGACATTGACGTCAGAACAGCCCTAATGACCCTGGTGTTCATGCTGTTATCATGACACTGACGTCAAAATAGCCCTAATGACTCTAGTATTCACACCGTTATCATGACATTGACGTCAGAAAAGTCCTAATGACCCTAGTGTTGACACTGTCATGCGACTTGCGTCCAAACTGGTCATGACAATGACGGCAAAACAGCCCTAATGGCCTTGATCTTCACATTCCTATCAAATGAGAATGTCCTCAGAACAGCCCTAATGACCTTGATCTTCACATTCCTATCAAATGAGAATGTCCTCAGAACAGCCCTAATGACCTTGATCTTCACATTCCTATCAAATGAGAATGCCCTCAGAACAGCCCTAATGACCTTGATCTTCACACTCCTATATATATTTTTGAGATTGTCCTCAAAACGGTCCTAATGACCTTGATCTTCACATTCCCATCATATGACACTGTCCTCAGAACAGCCCTGATGACTTTGATCTTCACATTCCTATCACAAGAGATTGTACTCAGAACAGCCCTAATGACCTTGATCTTCACACTCCTATCGCTTGAGAATGACATTCGAACAGCCCTAATGACACTGGTAATCACAAAGAAACTCTTCCAATTCTAAATAACTGTAATAAATTAAGTCTACTTGGTTTCATAACGAGAACATTGAACGTCAATTAACAACGCCCACCTCCCCCATCCCGTTACACCACAAACGGATGAATCAATCAATCAATCAATCAATCAATCAATCAATCAAACATCAATAAACCACCATTAACACACTTAAATAACGCTTACATACGCCTACAATACTGAAAAGGGTGCTTATCATTGTAATTAACTGATCTATGACAACTGTACTGTTAAAAGTCACACTCAACTCCTATTAGTACCACTTCGAGGGTATTTCAGGAAAACGTCTGTACAGTCATAAACAAAGCATATCAATAGTAATCGTTTAACAGACAACACACCATGAATTCCAGGTTTTCTGATGAACAAAAAAAAGATGCAACCAAGATCCACATTCAAAACAAATACTGTTTACTCAACCAGTTTTTAATTTTTGGTGGATCGCTAAAACAAGTTCATAAAAAGCCTTAGTCTTGTAGGTACACACCCTGGGAAGAGGATCGACACGATCAGTTAGGTTCAGAATATGTTTAACTTACATGTGTATATATATATAAATATACGGTCGGTGCACAAGGTTTTCTTTGCCCTTTTTTCACCTCCCACCCCCTCCCCCCCCCCCCCACCACCTCCACCCTCTTTCGTAAATTAAACATAAAACTGACACTTAAATCTCCTTCATAAGATCAAAACACAATAATCACTTTTTTAAAAGTTTAAGAACAAATAACCATGTGGCATAAATAACAACAAAACAAATGCACTGTTTTTTTATATAAAATTGAGAAGTTACAAAACAGAGCAAACTGACTAGAGTTATCAAGAGAACATTTCTCTTTACAAAAAACACCTCATGTGAAATATGCCCTTCTTTCTCTCTCTCTCTCTCAAAAAAAAAAAAAAAAGGAAAAAGAAAAAATCATATGAAACCCATTCTTCTGGCAGAAAGCGCCTCACGTGAAATACATTCTTCTCGCAGAAAGCGCCTCAATTGAAACACATTCTCCTGGAAGAAAGCATCTCATATGAGATACATTCTTCTCCCAGAACACCTCATGTGAAAGCCATTTACAGGGCATCCCCTAGCAGAAAAAAGGTTCAATCTGTTATGACACAAAAAAATTAAATAAAGCCTGCCTTTTAAAAGTTAAGATTTTTTCTTTTAAAAAATACCTGAATAATCTGGCGCTTTCACAAGGCATTATAAATGTACCACATAAACTTGATTTGATAACATGAAAAGGAAGAAATATATACAAAAGACATGTGAATACTTTAACCACCCTGATGAAAACACAATACTCAGCATTACTCTAACAGGTTTAGGTATTACGTATTCATTTTATTCCCAGTACAACAAACAATACAAAAAATCTGAGTTCAGGAATGTGAAATTGTTGTTTTTTTGTTTTTTTTTTGCTTTTTTTTTTGTCGAAATAACAATTGCTTACGGTTACAAAATCTTGGTACAACGGACTAGAAAATTTATCAGCGCATCGATATCAGTTCAACAGCCCCGAAACATTCACAAAAAATACTAGTACAATAAAGAGCGATTTTTTTTCACAATCATTCCCTTTTGTCCCTTCGCCTTTTCTTTATTAATTTATTTATTTACTTATTGTGTTTGCTTTGTGCTTGCTTTGTAAACAATCAGACCTCAAGTACATTGCATGAGAATATTTTGATCGATAGTCAGTGGAAAAACTTGGCATAATTTATCAGACTTATTTGCAGTACATAAATAATGCTTGCGCGGGTTGCTTCACCTTTCATCGCTGCTTTCGTTAACCGGGGATAATATGCTGCCAGAGGTTATTGGCCATGGATCAAATCTTGCATGAAATAAGACAGATATCGTGACCTATCTTCCCCAAACAATACACTTGTTCCTTCCCGGAATCATTTTCTTTTTACTTTTGTTTCGAATGATCATGCTAATCATTGGCAATTGCAATGGTCTTTGTTTTATATCCTGTTGACACATAGCGTCGCGTATTTAATAAATACATAGTTTCACGAGGTGATACGATCGACATTGCGCCCGAGACGGCGGTCAACTTAACGAGTGTAAAACAAACATAAGACTAGACAAATGATTACACCTAACAGTCATACATCCTAAAAAAAAAAAACAAAAAAAAAAAAAACAAAAAAACAAACCGATTTAACTTCAAAGAACACGTAAGTGGGAGACATTTATGGCGCTGTGGTTATATCACTTAGGATGCGCCTTTTGCTACAAAATTCAGTTAAGAAGATATTTTGCTATTAAACATAGTTGACTAAATAATCCCCTTCACGCTTATCAGATTAATCTCACTTGATGACATGATCACCCCCAACATATGGCGCCATATTGGCAATTCTCTACACCTTCTGTTGTCAATCGAGTTTTTTTCACAACTCTTATTCTTTTTTATCTGACACAAGATGCAAAACGAGAACCGTTCTCATTTTGTATAATAGACAAGTTGCGCAAAAAAATTACTTCCCATTTTACGTGTCGATTTCTATGGTTTCAACAGGCCACGAAACGTTAACTTTTTGCAGTTCTATACAGTCACTGGCGGGCAATGGGAAATAAACTTTCTACGTAAGCTGTCTAATAGAGGTCAAAGTTCACTACCCTTCATGTGCTCAGTGTGCGAAATCAACCCTTGGCCCGAGGCCCTCTCAAATTGACTCCGGCCATCTCAACTTCAATTCAAATGGCCCGGTTGGCCATCTTGAAATTTAGAACTCTTAAATTTATCAGCTTACTTCAGCATACGGAACCGAAAATTTTTTCGCCGGCCTGGTTTTCCCCCCCGAGTGGTATGTATAGTGCATACCTTAGAAAATATAATGTAGGCTATTTTCCACATTTATAGTGTTATTTATTACGGTTTTTATGCGTCGGCCTCACTAGGTTAGGAGGGGCATACGGTTTTTGACTTGGCCTTGGCCTTATGTTGACACTCAAGGAATCCTCTGGATAAAACGATTCCACCAGAGCATGCGAACTGACTGTGGTGGAACTCGATGTGATTGTTCCATTGGATGGTCTCTCAGGCTGATTAAATTTTGGGTACCTCTCATGACCTCTGAAGGTCACGTTGAATTTTGAGTTTGTTGCTTTTCAAACACCTTCGTTTGTGTAGATATTATGTATCTTTTATGAGCCAAATCCAACAAAACACGTGAATTGGTTTTGATCGAACTAAACATTGGTGCATTTACATATGACCTTTGAACTGATGAGATTTTTTGTGACCTCTCATGACGTCACGTGTGCATCATGTGAACACAATTCAGGCAAAGTCTATTAATAGATTTTAATGAAACTCGATGAGTGTTGATGTGGCTGACTACTCGGTTTGGTGACATTTCCATCACTGCACCTTGAATTTTCAGTTCCACCTGCGCCGTGCTCACACGATTAAGGCAATGCCAGAAAACAGATTTGAAAAACAAAAAAAAAAAAAAAAAAGAACGGTTGCAGGTGGATGGTTGACTCTTAGGCGGACTAGAATTTGATGTCCTTGAGAGGTCATCACAGGTCTTCAGAATTCTTACTTTTAACAATGAGTAAAACTTTGTATGAGTACTTAATATTAACAGTACCTCGGAGTACTTAATATTAACAGTACCTCGGAGTACTTAATATTAACAGTACCTCGAAGTACTTAATATTAACAGCACCTCGGAGTACCTAATACTAACAGTACCTCGGAGTACTTAATATTAACAGCACCTCGGAGTACTTAATACTAACAGTACCTCGGAGTACTTAATATTAACAGTACCTCGGAGTATTTAATATTAACAGTATCTCGGAGTACTTATGATGATACTGACAGGTTATGGAAGTACACCACTAGACTTTGAACTTCCAATTCGAACACTCCGGTTTGCCGTTCATGCTGTTTCAATGATCACATCTGCCAGGGTTGTAGGGCTCATTCAATTTTTCCATAATAAAATTCCCTGACATTCAATTAAATTATCCGATTGTCGGGGCACTGTAATTTCTTTCTAGTGAAAGCATAAACACATGAGAGAGCAGGCGGAGGTAAAATTTATATTAAATTAAATTTAAATTAAAAAAAACTGAATTTAAATGTTTTAGAAGTACTTCTCGACGTGTATTGATTATTTAAGTCTATTAATTAATCGTATATTTTTTTTCGGGCCATTTCGAACTAGCTCGGACCATCTCAACTTTGATTGAGATGGCCGGGCGGGGGCCATCTCCGCACTGAGGTTCATTTCGCACACTGTGTGCTTATATACAAATTTAGTGCAAAACGTTCAAGCTATCGTACTAGTTTCACGCAAACCCCATCCCGCTGGTACATTCCTTTGTTTTGCTACAAGGCAAACACGCATCCAGTATCCATCCCCTTAGCAATAACAATGAACTGTTAAAACGCTTTCTTTTCCGCTTTTGCTCTGCGATAAATTGACTTGTTATCACAACACATATCAATCACTTCACTTTAAGAAATCTGAGATCGCTCCCAAGTTTTTTTATACATGTATTTTGTACCGTTTTTGCATTGAAACTTGCCTCTATACTAGACTGGCTTGGTAACAGAAACCAGCCTCCGAACTGCGAGTGAGCGTCCATTGCCTGCTCCAGTTCCAACACCCGTACACTACTTAATTAACAAAACCTGATTTATATCGTTTTTTTTTAACATTTATTTATGTTTATCATTGGAAATTAAATGATGAAGCCATTGAATAAGGTGAAGCCTTAGAAAGAAGTCCGCACGACCTCAACGGGGTAACACAACGAACGCTGCTAATAAGAAAGTAACACCCAAATATCTATGAAAAAAAATCTTTTTTTTTAATGCGATGCAGATCGCTTAACTATTCTTCTCCAACGTCCCCCCTTCCCTCCCCCCGACCCGAAACGCAAAAACACCAAAAAAAAAAAAACAAAAAAAAAAAAACAAAAACAAAAAAACGGCTAAAAAACCCCCTCCACCACTCAAGTTCTAATGAACTTTCGCGTGGCCATTTTCCTGCAGGGTAGCAGCGGCGTCATTGTCCTGCGGATAGCCCCTCCGCGGTAGAAAGAAAGTGGCTATCCACGTATAGAGTTTGCCATGCAACAGGACCACGATATGTTGATGTAGGACCGCCGCTGTGCGGTACGAGCGACCGTAGAATGGATCCGACGGTGCTGGGCATTGCATGTTGTTCAGATTAATGTGAATAAGCTGCAACAAAAAGATTTAACACGCATTGTTTGGTTTTTATTTATTCTTTTTCTTCATTCCGAGGACTATTGCCCCGGTATGACTATTCCCCACGCGGACTATTGCCCCGGTATGACTATTCCCCACGCGGACTATTGCCCCGGTACGACTATTCCCCAAGCGGACTATTGCCCCGGTACGACTATTCCCCACGCGGACTACTGCCCCGGTACGACTATTCCCCACGCAGACTATTGTTGACCCGGTACGACTATTCCCCACGCAGACTATTGTTGACCCGGTACGACTATTCCCCACGCGGACTACTGCCCCGGTACGACTATTCCCCACACAGACTATTGTTGACCCGGTACGACTATTCCCCACGCAGACTATTGTTGACCCGGTACGACTATTCCCCACGCGGACTACTGCCCCGGTACGACTATTCCCCACGCGGACTATTGCCCCGGTATGACTATTCCCCACGCGGACTATTGCCCCGGTATGACTATTCTCCACGCGGACTATTGCCCCGGTACGACTATTCCCCACGCGGACTATTGCCCCGGTATGACTATTCCCCACGCGGACTATTGCCCCGGTATGACTATTCTCCACGCGGACTATTGCCCCGGTATGACTATTCCCCACGCGGACTATTGCCCCGATATGACTATTCCCCACGCAGACTATTGTTGACCCGGTACGACTATTCCCCACGCGGACTACTGCCCCGGTACGACTATTCCCCACGCGGACTATTGCCCCGGTATGACTATTCCCCACGCGGACTATTGCCCCGGTACGACTATTCCCCACGCGGACTATTGCCGCGGAGTTTTTACAACGTTTTGCAGTGTAAATTAAACTCCACCTATAATTTACCTCTAAATTGGTATCATTGTCACTTTGCTAAAATTATTCATGAACTTAAACAAAGCAAGCAATTCTACATAGTGGTTATTTCTTTTTTTGTAGAATAACTGTGTTCTAGGGGTTTTTATTGAATTTAAGTGTAGATGCAGCGACGTTTTTAATCGACGCACTATCAGTTGTGATCAATCTCATCAAGAACGCAATGCATTGTTGCTGCTGCAGTTTTCCAGCATTTACATTGCAATTTACGATATGTCCCTCTTGTCAATGCGAAAGGACACGAAACTTTCCAAAGACTGGTTGGGGCGAACAGTTTCTTTCTTTTTTTTTTCTTTTTTTTTTGGGGGGGGGGGGGTAACTGTCATGCCTCCCCTCCCCCCCCCCCCCCCGTGAGAAATTTCGGTATGAAAAATTCTGTACGCAAAATTCAGAAAACAAACATCAGCTATGGTATCTACTTACTGTTTGACTATATTTATTTATTTATTTATTATTTTTAATCTACGAGCAGCACTTACCATCCCAAGGGGTTGTAATATAACAAAATGGTAGAGGAATAGAATGCCGCAGGCGAGAACATCCCAGGACCAGTCGTTCAAAGGTTCTGGTGTGTAGACTCCTGAAACATGATGTGTCATTGCAAACAGTTAAAAAAAAAAGGAACCCTTATGCAAACTTTTTCAGCTTACATCTGAAGGGGTCCATGCATAAACCTGATAACTGCAGTTATCAGCAGTGGAGAAAAACGCTTTTAAAGTTTGAAATTTTAGTAACAAACATATTGGTTTTTCCGACAGCATTTTCCTTAAAAAAATGCCCACTTCTAATCGGTTTTGAGGTGTAAGACTTACATATGTGATAGAACAGAGGCCAGGAAATACCGTGGTGGTAATAGTGCATTTTCCTGATAAGTGGAGTTATCAAGTTTATGCATGGACCTCTTCATTTGTATAGCGGCCAATCGGTGATTGAACAAAGCGGGCTTTCTGTTTTACTGCCGCTTAGGATAAATTTTACATTGTAAAAATTTCTCGCGCAGAGCGGTAGAGACTCAAAGCCAAACCTTGCGAGTTCTCGCAAACTCTCGCCAAACCACATATCCTAATAGGAAGCCTACAAAAAGAAACATTCGCCTCGGAAAACAAACACTGTTAGAAACAACGGCATCAAAATTGTCAATAATTCACAATCACCTCCGCTGATACTGCACTGCAAACTCCACGGCTGGCAAACAATTAAATTAGCAATTGTAGCAAAACTGCTGTTAATAATCGAATAACCAGCGGGTAAATTACATCAGTAGCGGCACCCAATTCCCTGTGCATTAAAACCTTAAAACCATACGGAAAGCAACATTAGATTGGGTTACTATTCACCTGCCAATAAATACGTTTATTTTATAAAGCGTCCGTTCATTCAGATTTCTACTCGATTAAGTTTGTTATATATATGTTTTTCGCATATGCAACACGGCTACCAACACACTTGGCTAAAAAGAAGTTGGAACATAAGCATAACGACACTATGAATCTATTTACAGCATATTTATAGATCTGAGTATATTGCACAAACATTTATCTTGCCGAGTTCATCTCGACCGGGAATAAAAGCTACTCGTACATACTCATCTTTTTGTACTAACTTTATCGCACAGAAATAGGCCAAAGTACAAATTATCAAGAGTGGTTCATCATTTACCAACTTCCTTGTTTCACTCAGTATTTTCTTTAGCCTGACTCAGCTGCTTACAATATGAAAACAACTAAAAAAAGTAAAACATCGCAAAAAGCTTTTTCACCAAATTCAATAGGCTCTCTGTCTGATTTATGACCTTTTAAGCACATAAAAAAGTAAAAAAAAATCCAATCAAGCTTACCCCCAAGCCGTAAGAGGTAAAATGGAATGACGAGCATTAACGCATGTTGCAGGAAGTACGTCTCGGTTTCAAAAACAAACTACAACAGAGCAGGAAACGAATTTCTAATTCGACTTTTTCTTTTTTTTTTCTGTCTTTTTTTTTTCTTGGTCCAGGTTTACTTCTCGATCTTATACTGATCCAAACTGCGCAGCGTATGAATGTACATGGTTTATTATTTTTTTTATTATTCTTGTCTGAATCTTCAGATCAGAATTAACATCTTCGCTATAAAACTGAAATGAAAAAAAAAACAGCGAGGAAGAAACGTTAATTATCGTTCTTAGCATTCCACAGTCTTCCGGGTGACAGCCGGGGGGTAATCACCGCCAGAGGGTAGGGACCGGGGAGGGGGATAAAGACCGGAAGGGGGGGGACAATCACCGCCGTGGGGGGGGGGGGTCATGGCTGTTTTCCCCGTAACCCCACCGCCAACCCCTACCCCCAACCATGTTTACATTACCGTCCGAGTATGCACGACTGGAAATAATATAGCGATGGTTGCTCCACTTAGGCAGTGCATAGAAACCCGAAAAACCGCTGTGGTGTATCGCTTCGGCGGGGCAACCAGTAGGAAAATCTGCAACAATAAAGACACACAATTTGGCAGGGATAGAAGTAAGTGTAAACGGCACTGTTTTCAGTTAGGCTGATGTGTGTTTAAAAAAAAAACAAGGCAGTAGTTCTGATTGCCAAAAAATCTTTTACCAGGCTAGCATGTTTAGCGATCAGTCAGAGATTTTTTTCCTGCCTACATGATGCGGGCGCCAGGGATGAAAATTAAACTAGAGCAGTGTGCATAGCCCACATATTCCCCACAGGCCCCCATCAGTTAAACACGGCCATCAATAGTCAAGGGCTGAAATTTTCTACCCCACAGGCCCCCATCAGTTAAACACGGCCATCAATAGTCAAGGGCTGAAATTTTCTAAGTCCAGCTGGTCCATTTTCCTTGGACGAACCTCGCATATATTCCCCCCGTGGGGAATAAATAAATGACTGTCATAGACAAAATTCGTGCAGTTAAAACACCGAAATTACATAACGGTACAGTGAATTTGGTTATCGAAAAATCAGCATGAACTCTTTCGTTGGATAAAGCCTGTCATCAAGATTACGGTGTGACGGTTAGTTCTGCTGGTTAAAACTTTGGTCTGTTAATCCCAAGGTTCCCAGGTTCGAATCCGACTCGGGGGTTGTAAGCAGGGGATGGACTTTCGCTCCAGTTGCCTTAGCTAAGCAAATGCAGTGGGTTAGATCGCGAAATTCAAAATTATTCAAGTTATTTTTTGCATCCATAATAAAAATTACTTTAAGAGAGTAAATCCAATCAAAGTTCTCACCTGAACCAGAGTGATCACGTGACACGGATTTAAAATCCATATCATTTGTTTTGTAGCAAATTTGAATCCGATTTCTATGCCAAATGTGAGACTCATAATCATGAGCATGACTTTGCGACCAGTTCTGTCCCCCTTCAGCTCCGTATCCGGGATCTTTTTCGGTAACTTCAGTCTCGGATAAGCGAAACAAATCTCGCATATGGCGACGCACGTGAAGACGACAGTCTCGCATAATTTCTGCCACATCGGCAAATACTGGGCGCATTCCGTACCGCCATTACCACTTAATGTGAGATCCACGCCTTCGTAAGTCCATCGTAAGTCTAATATATTGTCTATGTATCCGGTTGACATGCTGACTAGCTTTTCATACGATGTTCGCAGCATTGTGCTATAAGGCTAGGCCTATGCCGTTGACTGTCCCGCCCACCGGCTTCTCTATGCTATGTTTACCTATGATTACTGTAAAGTTTCTGCTATGTAGAAGCTCACATGTTTGTGTCAAGTTAACACGATGAGTTCGCATCACAAAGAATTCAATACTGCATTGCACTCAATGGCTATTGTATAACCAACCCATATTGAGCCCTTTACATTATACTCAAAGTTCATTCTGTCCGTGCCGGAGTCATGTTTGCACGAATCTGCAATGGACGAAAGGATGAGGAACATTGCGGCAGGAATTAATATGAATCATTTTATTTGACAGTGCTTTCGTGCCCTCGAATCAGAAAAATAAAAACATTAGAACAACGTAAGAACTAGAATGTCTTGTGCACCTTGGCATCAGCGTATCATAACACACCCAGCAATTGTATTTGAAGTTATTCTGCTTTTAGTAACGTCGATTTCCCCCAAACCAACGTGAATTGTTACCGAATACGTTTCAATTCTACCAATGAACAATTCACTTGCCACGGTTCTTCTGCCTGGCTTGTTCCCTTCAAATAATTATAATAACCATTTAGAATCACTCGCACCTGGCTTATTTATACGTGTTTTGAAGTGATCTATAAGAAAAAAAACATGTTCCAAGGCTGAGAAATTCTGCATTGGTCAAGTATTGCAAAATAAGGAATATTTGAGTCGAAAGGGTTGTCAAATTTGCATCAAGCTTCTTTGGTGGAATCGCAATGCAACAGTTTGTTGTCAATAATTATGAGCCGCTATAATTAACTTAATCCCCTCTCCCTCGCACATATGCAAGATATTTTGCCAGTCAGCCAGTTGACCTCACCGGATTCGGAGTGTAATTTCGCATTCCTCGCATTCTTCATTCAAAGCGTCTTCTTTTTTTCTAGTAAATATTTTAAATCGCGCAATATACGAAAGTTTTGATGGCAATACCTCAAAGAAGTGGTTTGCTACCAGTGGATTCAGAAATAAGGAGTGCGACATACCTCTGTTGGGTCTAGGATCCCCCCCCCCCCCTCTCCCGAGATGGATCCCCTTCCTCGACCCATTATAATTCTAATGCAATACAGTTTTAACCACCTATTGCTATCGCAAGAGCTGCAACTGCAATTTTTTTCATTGGGTCTATTCTTTATAAGTGATACTTCAGAATTGTTACCCCCCCCCCCCCCAAAAAAAAAAAAAAACACAAAAAAGAAAACAATGAGGTGGGGAGGGGCATCATCAGAACAGCCGGGTGATCGGAGGGCAGTATCAGGGAGAGTCCACCTCCGGGATGTTGGGCTCCTGTTCCCCCTTTACTCGTACGATTACAAACAAGTAAGTATTTGTGAAACACAAGCAGGCCCCAACCGCCCCCCAAATACTAGGGGTATAAAGCGATGACGGACAGGCGGATGGACAGACAGACGGACACCCCAAACCTATAGGTCCCAATCCGAAGGGTTGGGGCCTAATAAAAGGCAGCCACTGAGAGAAAATCATGACTTTTTAATGGTTTCTGGGAAATATGCCTTGAATTGCTCGGAACAAGTGTATACCACTGGCAGCGGTTAAGCTAAACATTGCTAATATAAAACACAACCAATTACGGGTATATATAACCAATAAAGAACAATAAAAGTATAAATAATAAGCGGATTCGTATTTAGACTTTGCCGATTTTTTATTTTTTTATTTATTTTTATTATTATTATTATTTTTTTTTTTTTTTTGCAATTCAACTGAATTCAGTTGGGATGCGGAAAAAATTATAGAAAAAAAACTGACAAAAATCAAAATTCCATTTTGCCAGAAACATATTCACATATGTTGGCATTTAAAGGTCCTGAATAATAGTTTTTAACAGATCACATGATGGCTTTTTAAATTTGAAAGTGTGCATGCTGAAGGAAAACTAGAGCCTCAGTAAGACAGGATCCCCCCGTGAAGCAGTAAAAGTAAAATAAGGTCAAGTCACGCTGCAAGGTTTCAGGTTCCTACGACAATCCCTTCTATGAGACGTCGGCCGGACAATACACCGTCTCACGGCTAAGTTCAAGCCCGAAATTCACCATTATTGACAATTTCCTACGACGTCAATTTTTGGCCGATTTTGTCACGTTGTACGTCTTCAATATATATATTTTCACCATGCAAGGTTTCAGGTTCCTATGACATACCCTTCTATGAGAAGTCGGTCGGACGTCTCACGGCTGAGTTCAAGCAAAAAAATTCACCATTATTGACAATTTCCCACGACGCCAATTTTTGGCCGATTTTGCCACGCTGCACATCTTCAACATATATATTTTCAACATGCAAGGTTTCAGGTTCCCATGACATATTCTTCAATGAGAAGTCGGCCAGACAAAACTTAGTACTTTTTTCGTACGGACAGACGGACCAGCTCATAACTATATCCCTCCGTTTCATGGGGGATAATTAGAATTTTGATATTTTCCCTTATCACTTCTTCATAATTTATCCCAAAAACGTTTGCAGTCGAAACACCATCATCGGAAAGATCCGAAGGTACGAATTGGTTTACACACAAGTTTGGCAACTAAAATGGCGATTTGCACGTAAACAAATCAACAACAGAGATTCAAGCAATGACTCAGAAACCAAAATGGCCACGTATGTGAAAAAAAAAACAGCTGATTAATCTGGAGAGTTTTGTTAACTTTTTTCTTGAACAACAAATGAGTGTTTCAAATTCATGTTACAATATTACGACATAGCTCCCCTAACAATATGATGCAAAGGACATACAACAGAAAAATGAGCACAGTAGGTTTCGGTCTATCTGCGTCAAATTTTCCATTTTACCATGCTTATCAATTTACAGTCCGGTACGAGTACTCGTCGCCCAAATTTTGCCGTAAGTTGAAATAGACGACTGCAATCAACAGCAGGATGCACAATACGAGTTTCTAACGTTATACATAAAATCTATAACAGGTAACAAGGTACTTGCGACTGTGGCTACCGCAACAATTACGTACTTGCAAGAAAACTCGTTCGATCACTTCGATCCGTTTTGACATCTGTCAAACTGACATTTCACTGCATCAGCTGCTTCCGCCAAACAAACACACAAACCAATTCAAAGAGTGTGTGAAATTGACAGAGCTGTGGCTACATTATGCAGCGATTGCTTAAAATGTTTCTTCGCTATGGTCTACCAACAAACAAGAAATATATCGCATTTTTGCAGCACCAAAAGTAGTCCAAATTCTGGGGCATAGGAAATGACTAATGACCATGCACTGGTGTTCTAGTAAAAAAAGAAAGTGAAAACACATATTGGAAAAACCAACATATATATGTAGCCAGCAATTTTGAAATGATATCAATTAAGCATCAATATCCTCCTAGAATCAACAAAGTTAAACAACACAATCCTCAAAAATCACTGCAACGAATTTTGCATACGAATTAAAAACTCCGACAACTATTCACAATCATAAAAATAGAAAAAGTGCAACTATTAAGTAACTTTACTTCAATTTTTTGAGCGAGCTTAAAAGTGTGCAAAATTTGATGTTAAAAGTGATTTTTGATAAAGTGTAAATTAGACAATTTTAATAACTCAATAACAAAACATTTCTACATCATGGAGGTTGCAAATAAAATTTAGAGGCTGTCAATTTCGGAGAAATAGAAATTCTTAAATGAAAAGCTTACAACTTGTTATATGGTCCATCATATGGTCCGTTTTTTTCAGTGAACAATTCTCGCTCTCATAGTGTGGTTTGAAAGATTAGTTTTTTTTCTAGCAAGAGTATATATAGCACAAAATTTTGAGATATGCCTACAAAATAAACATTCGCACTAAATTTAAAGGTAATCTGATCCAAACTGTGGGAGTACAAAGATTTGGAAAATTGTTAAACCAAGAATTATATATGTCCTCCATTTAGCCAGTTTTGTGTTGATCAACAAAAAGTAAATTTTCAATAGAGAACCACATGGGGAATAATCGTATAAAATTAGAAAGATAGCCGATCAAAATTGTGAGAGTAAAACTATTTTCAAAATTGTCTAATAAAAACTAAAAAATGGCCTTCATTTGATCAACTTCTGATGGCTCATCAAAAATAGTAGTTCTTCAATAGACGACAGGATAGAGAACAATAATGCAAAATTTGAAGGCAATCCGATCGAAATGGTGAAGGAAAAAGCCTCTGAAAAGGTCCATTTCGCCAATTCTGTGTATCGCGAAAAAATTTCAAGACAGGCCTGCAATCATTCGTACTAAATTTAAAAGGAATCCGATCCAAATTGACGAAGTAGAAGCATTTTGGAAATTAGCTACTAAACATTTCAAAATGATCTCCGTTCAAGCCAATTTTCTTCTAGATCGCTAAAAAAATCTTTCAAGACATGACATAATAGTGGATATTTATGCAAAAATTTGATGACAATCCGATCAAAATTGTAGCAGCAGACGAATAAGTGTTTTAAAAATTGCCTACCAAAAATGTCCAAATTCCCCTCCCTCCTCCTCTTAACCAATTTTTGTTGATCGTCAAAAAAAATCAAATTTCAAGAGAACCATCTAATGAACAATCGTGCATAACTTGAAAGAAATTGTGGGAAAAGAAGCATTTGGAAAATTGGCTACCAATAAATTAAAAAATGCCCAAAATTTAGTCAATTTTTGGTGAACCGCCAAAGAAGCATGTTTGGACGAGAATATTTATGCAAAATCTGAAGAAAATCCGATCAGAATTGTGGGAGAAGCCTTTAGAAAATGAGTAATCAAAAATTTTAAATGCACCCCATTCGGCTAATTTTCGGTGAGTCACTGAAACAAATTTTTCGAGAATCATCAGAACCATCATGCAAAATCGGAAAGGAATCTAATCAAATAGTTTCAAAATTGGCAAACAAAATATTTTAAATGCCTCCATTTGACCAATTTTTGGCGGATCACAAAAAGTAAGTTTTCAAGAGGGGCCTAACTACAGAACATTCGTGCAAAATTTGAAAGGAATCCGATCAAAAGTGTAGGACTTAAATTTTGCATATGTACATACGTACACACATACACACAACAGATACCCCTAGCAGTCATGTGATAAAACCAGCCCGACGAAGATGGCTGGTCTAAAAAGGACCTTGTCAAAAGCTCAGCCCTATTGAACATTTACACAGTTCGAAGGCAGTCCGATCAAAAGATCCTTCGGAAAATTGGCTACCAAAAAAATTAAAATGTCCCTCATTAGGCCAATTTTTGGCGGTTTGCAAATTTCAAGAGAGGACTGGTTATTCAAAGGTAGTACAATTTTTTAAAGGAATCCGTCCAAACCGTGGAAGTTGAAGCATTTGAAAATTGGCCACCCAAAATTTTAAAATACCACTCATTTACTCAATTTTTGGCGGATTGTGAAAAATCTCAGATTTCACAGAAAATTGTGGGAGTAAAACCATTCCTAAAATTGTTTTCCGAAAATAAAAACGCCCAAAGTTGGTCAATTTATAGTGGAAAAAGTAACTTAAAAACAAGAATGTCCAGGGACATTGAAACCAACCGAGCCCAACGCAAGGAGAGTAAACCACTTCACCATCTCATTGTTGCTTGCAAAATCATACATTCAGTTGTTGTATTAATAAAATATGACTGCATCAAAGATATTTTTCGGTAAGATGGACCCCTGTCTGAATATATTACCCTACCTCACATTCCCCAACAATAAAATCGGTCAAAAACTAGTTAATTTAATCACTAGCCTGGAATAGTACTTTTTTCAAATGGAGATAACTGTGTTAATGGTCACTTGTCGTTCTATTTTATTGCAAAGACAAAATGACAGGAATTCACCAACTGTCATATTTTTATAGATCAAATTTACTTAACAATAAAGGGAGACATAGCTTTCTCTCTTTTTATGGCTTTAAATTGTGACCCGCCACTCAAACACAACTGAATCCAAGGATCAGGCTGGATCAAACTTTACGTGAAGGGGAGGTATGATGTTTCAACCTCTGACACTTTGAGTTAAAAAATTTCAGAAAAATCAAAGCTTAACAGTTATTTTTTTTTTCGAATTTAGGGGGGGGGGAGGAGGGGGTCGCGACCGCTGAGCCTCTCCCCCTGGATCCACCACTGAGAAAGAATTTTTCTTTGCAGCGTCTCTTGTGTAATCGGCCCTTTTTGCAACACACATAACTATTGATCGACTCGAAAGGTTTAGCATACACAGGAACTACAATGCTAAAAATAGGTCATGGGAAAACGACAGGCTTTTGTTAACACTGCATTAAGACACGCATACACAACGCGGCTTTTTCTACAAATTCAATTTGGTCAAAGGTAACTCAGTTCGTGTGTTACGGGATGGTTGTGGTGGCGGGGGCGGGGAGCAGGAGCGGGGGAAAAGGGATGGGGGAAGGAGGGACAACAAAGAGACGTTAGATTCAAATACTGCCCCACAGATATTGTAGATATATGTAAAAATATATACAAAAATATACAAATTTCTGACAATTTTCAAGGTCCCGTCATTATGGCTCTTTTCGGCCGATCGCAAAAAAGGTAATTTTCCAGTAGAGAACCACCTAGAGTTTGTACATGTGTAATACCAAGATCTAACCAAAACTGTAGGAACAGATGCATTTTGAAAAAAAAGTTTTTAAGTCCCGTCATTTCGGCTTTTTCGGCCGATCGCAAAAAAGGAATTTTATAGTAGAATTTGTACATGTTTAATATTAAGAAGATCCAACCAGAACTGTAGGAACAGATGCATTTTGAAAAAAAGTTCTGCAAAATTTTCAAAGTCCCGTCAATTCGGCTATTTTCGGCCGATCGCGAAAAAAAGTAATTTTCCCGTAGAGGACCACCTAGGGATTGAACGTGTGTAATTTCAAGTAATTTCAAGAAGATCCGATCAAAACGGTAGGAGGAGATGCATTTTGAAAAAAAAGGTTAACACACACACACACACACACACACTTTTTTCAAAAGTGATTGCATAAGACCAGAGTCGGATGGTCTAAAAAAGACCGTATAGTGAACATTTGCGCAAAATGTAAGACAATCCGATCAAAATTGTGAAAAGGAATGCCTTTTGGTGGATCGTCAACAAATTCCAAGAGAAGTCTACTAAGCAAACATTCGCACAAAATTTGAAAGGGATGCGATCAAAACTGTGGAAGAAGAAGCATTCTGAAAACTGTCTAAAAATAATTAAAAAATACCCCAAATTGGCCAATTTCTGGTGGACCCCCCCCCCCCCCCTCCCCAAAAAAAAAAGTAATTTTTCAAGAGAGGTATCCTCAGTGAACAATTTGACGAAAATCTGATAAAAACTGTTCGAGACGAAGCATTTTGAAAATTTGAAACCAAAAAATATTAAATGCCTTCGATTTGGCCAACTTTGGGCGGACAGTCAAAAAACAGTAATTGTCCAAGAGAGGCTCACCTAGATAACATTCATACGAAATTGGAAAGGAATCCAATCAAATCTGAAGGAGAAGAAGCATCAAGTAAAAGGTGTTACATACATGTACACGTACATGTAGATGACGGATGCTGCTCTACTGATGTAACAACACCAGCCAGATGAATTTTTAGACTTCGTTTTTAAATCTTTTTAAACCAGCCGACTTCGTCGGGCTGGTCTAAAAAGATTAAATTTGAAGTCTAAAAATTCGACTGCTCTAAAAACAACCTGTCCTGTTTTAAAAGAAGCACTTTAACTGCATTTATTTTATTCATTTATTTATTGCAAAATTAAACAGCACCAGTTCTAACATGATTATTTCACACCAAAACGAAGAGGTTTTATGAAATTCAACGTATTCCAAAATAAACTACTACCCAAAGAAACATATATAGCCATCCCATACCATCACAAAATACAATCACAGGATATTGGTCTTCTCATAGAAAGCAACACAAAGGAATGTCCTTGACACTTTTACAGGCTGTGTCCAGCCATAGGTAACACGCCGCTTTGTATCTTGTAGTTACGAAATGAAATGAGAAAATGAAATAATAAATGTAAACAACCTATTTTGCTTTCGAGATCCTACAAAAACAAAGGAACATTACTGTCATTAACACTAAACATGAACGTAATTAATTTTTTTTCTTTTTTTTTTTTGTACGGACGTAAAGTGAACAATTGTCGCGTTAACATTATAAATACGCGAATGAGATGCGACAAACAACCCACAGTTTGCCTTTGCCTATTTATCCCTTGACTGTCACATCACTTTATTCAATGACAACTAATACATTTTACCCCTTTTCTGGTCCAGTTTTCAAAATTGATTGGTTGTTCCGCAGTGATGGTGCGATCACACACACTGGCACAACACAATGGTGCTTTTTCCCCTGGCTATTTCCCTGTCTTTGCGAACACGAAAATCCGTGAATTATTATTCACATCTCAATAAATATGGTCAGGTATTTGTGAGTATAAACCAATTCGCAAAGCCAGCACATGGATTTGAATATTTTTCATGATTACATATGCAGATGACTCCACCTGTGGATACACATGTCACTGCTGCCATACGGCAAAGGTGCAACGCGTTCTTTGACCAAAACGTCACAACGTCAACATAGTCTAAGAGACACAGTGCAAATTTGGAATGACCTGAAGTATTACAACCAGTAACGACTGACACCACTTCTACAGCAATCTGTTCAGATTTGAACAGCACGCAAGTGTTCACTCATTTGCAATCATTAATAACATTCGAATGTAAAATTAACATACCCACTTAAAATATAAAAGGATAAATCTGACTAGATAAACTGTCGAAACGCTTTTCAAATCTAAATAACGGTGTCTCTACTCTCTTTCATCCAGAGCTATCCAGTGTGGCAGGAAGTAGTCCCTCTTCGTCACCATATATTCGAGCATGGATACAGGTCGCGGCCAGTTGTCGTAGTACACCGTTGTGCCATTGGCAAACCAGGCCGCCCACCAGCCGAATGATCCCACTGACATGATCACGTGATCACACAATGACAAAATGGCCAGATCTACTGCGGCACTTCCGGAATTTGAATACACCACATTATCGCCCATAATGTTGTCACGTGACCAAACCATGTCGTCGCTGCAGACGATAAATAAAACAGCCCGATATTTATCTTGAAACAGTTGCATAGCCCTGACGTAATACCCTTTATCAGGCGTAGTGTACCCGTACCAAGAATAATGGCCTTCCAAAATATCACCTCGCCGTACATGTATTCCTACGCGCACGACACTACTCACGTGATCTATATTTTTAACACTACCACCTTCATAACGGCTGTTTAAAGCTGTGTGAAATCGTTTCGCTGCCTCCAAAATATCACTTCTGAATCGGAACTCATTGCGAACTTTTTGATATGCATTTTCAAAATATTTCCACGACTGAAAATAACCGTGAAGTTTGGTGCTCATCACAGGAAGAGGAAAGTGCTCAGTTTGAACGTCATACGCGCATGCTCTTTTACCATATTCTTCATATTGACGATACATTCCCATTGTATTTTCGAGGTTCATGCTTCGAACGGCACTGAGTTCAAACATGTCAAAAAGAGAAAAGTCGTTTTCAAGCACAGGAGTCATGTTATATCTCTGCGCAATGCCAATTAACGAGGCGTAATTAAACATCAGGTTTCCCAGGCGACGGCCATCACCGCAAACAGAAGTGAGGTACACCTTGCGCGCAGTAAAATCAGGTGGGCGTTGGAGAGGGGGTAGGAAAAAGAGTTGAACGCTCATCACCATAATGATAACCGTCCCAACGAGGAACAGGAAATGACGTTGTGCACGTTTCCATCGCATCTCCGTCATTGGCAACGATCATACTCCCTGGTGCTTGGAGAAAAGCGCTGTGACGTCAGCAAGTCGTCTGGGGAAACTGCGAATGAAATGACTAAAAGACGTCATAATACAATCAACTAATGAGTTGTATCACACACAAAAATAAACCCGTTACAGCGTCACGGTTATAACTAAACTACAATACGAGTTTTTTTCCAATCCTGTTGTTCAAATTTCTTGCATTCCGATATGTAATTATGTCTTTTATGTCGATAAATCTAAGCAGCCAAAGCTAAATCATGGAAGCCAGAAAAACTGGCTCCGAGAATACACACTTCTGAGACAAAGACTGATTTCTCTATGTGGCTGGATGCTTTGGTGGAATTTCCACTGGTAGGTTTGCAATCAAAACGCATTTTATACCAAAACACCCAGAGTGCGATTGGGGCTTATAGTCTAAAATACTGAAAGCAAAATTACACTTCGATGTCTCGAACAAAATCCGTAAGAATTCGTGGCATTGAATGCAAACCAAACAGTAAAAACATTAAAATTGCAAGGAGTCATGGCAGAAACTTGGACGAGGGGCAACGACAGCACATACCCAGCATTACGGAAATCAAACGCTGTGGTTAACCTTCATTTTGACCATAAAACCTTCAAAGACAATTAGTATATCTCAATGAAGGAAGTTTGAAAATATTTCAGCTTTTGTCAGAGTTAATAATATCATTATTTTCGACCTCTATGAAGCCTTCCAACTGAACACAGTAAATGTCTGTCCATAAATATATATTTGACAGCCTAACCCTAACAGAAAACAAATTTTTCTCAATATAAAATGATTATTTGACTATGGTATGAAAATTATTGCCATAATTTATAATGGAGTAATTTTTGTGCTAGGAAAACAGCAATAGTAATCTAAAATATATAATCTAAAAAATAGTCCTGTGCATCTCGATTCTCTCGTCTTGTCAACCAACCACAAAGGGTATTTAAGTCCGTCAGGTCACGAACTCTCCAAGAAAATTAGGTCAAATGGTTAATTTTCGGAATATTTTATACATTAAAATAAAATAAAGCCATAAATAAAAAATTGATAATAAAGGCTCTCGGACAGCATTTCTGCAAAGTTCTGACAAGTCTGCTAATAGCTGTACACTCGCAAGATACCTAGCTGATTACCCAGTTGACCTCATCGGATTCTGAGTGTAGTTTTGTCTAGCTAGCTTCAAGAAGCGGTACGCTACAAGGTTTCCACGCACCGCTTCAAATCCTTGCTATATAACGATAAGCAAGTCAAGTGTGCTCTCTTTGAGGCACCCCTGTGGCTACTTTGTGCGAGATTCAACGACCAATAAGTCTTTATTGGTATTTACTGAAGGCCCTCAAAGCACAACGGTAATGACATATAATTTCTGTGTTACGCTTTCTTTAAAAGAAAATAAAACGGAAATAACCATAAATCTCCCACAATAATTGACATTTGTTTGTATGCAGGGAGTATAGTTTATTACGTGAAAAAGTAACAATAATTTTTTGCAATTATCCACGGAAAAACCTTTGAATTGATATTTCAAATAGAATGCAAGAAATAAAGTTAAATATTGTCGATGTACAAAATAAATTTATACGTAATTCTACATCTATAACTATTTTGTTATACCTTTCACAAATTAACTATGACTGTCATTGTCTTTGGTCACGTGTCATTTAAAGGCCGCAAAGTCTACAAACATTTCATAGGTGAGTACAGACTACAGAAGCTAACTTTTCTGCACTTTAATAAAAAAAATATATATACAGCTCGCTAAAAATTGTGCCTGTTTTACAAAAAGGGTATATTGGGCATGGATTTTCTGTAAATGTTTGAATAATAGGGACTGGTATGCAGGAATCGTACCTCAGAACATATAAAGTTGACCCCTATTAGCGGAGCAATGGAGGCTTCGTAGCTCGGACAGAGAGATATACAATGTTATACAAGTCAGAGATAACTCGGAGCTAGAGTGGGGCCAATTGCTTCAGTTTAGAAAGGGTGCATCACATAAATGGCCCAATTATAAATTATGGCGCACAATTTATGGTCAAATAACAATTTTGTCCTGAGAAAAGTATGTTTTTCTTGATACCAGGATATAGTATCCCTCATTATCGCCCACTACACTGACTCTACAACTACAAAACTAAGTTTAGGAGTTTCGCCGAGGTCGATAATATGCGCCAGGGTAATTCTCGGTCTGCTATTTAGGAAAAAGCCTGCTAGTCCGAACTTCGGTGTCCTAGAACGTGCGCCGAATGATCCCGAGTCCCAAAAGTTGAATGGCCACCTCTATTACTTCCACTGACCCTTTCTGACCTAGGGAGATAGATAGCTCCGAGAAGCGATTCACTTCTGATAAAGAAATGTACAAGTATAAATAACGAAGAGCCGAATTGGGACTGGACTGGGTACTGTAGCAGATGGAAAGGGTCCGCTGGGACAACTCATATGTATTCGTAATCTTATCAGATGGCAGCGTGCGTATTTTACTTAAAATGAACAAATTATATCTCTAAAATTAAATTCAATTTGAACGAGTCACTTCAATAAGCCAAATCACACATTGACTTTTCCCGAAAAGTTTTTGCGTTTCGACTGAATTCAGTTGGGATCAGGATATAAGAAAATGAAAGAAAAAACTGACAAAATCAACAAAACTGTGCAGTCGAAACACCACCTCCACCGGAAAAACCCGAAAGTGCGAAATGACTTAGTTTTGTAAGAGTATGTGTGTTTGTGTATAGCTGGGTGAGCGATAATAAAGGTTCGTAATTTTTTCAACACAGTAAAACGTCATCCTTTGATGGCTTAGTATAAAGCTGCTCTCAATTAATATTTTAAACTTTAGCTCCTCAGTATCGACCATTTACAATAAAAAATACGCTTATAAACCTCTAAAAACCGACAAGGCTATACGATCATCGGATGTGCGCACAAGCTATTTTGTTATTTTGACTTATCGCTTGACGTTGTTATAAAATAACTGACCTCTGAAGAGCTCTATCTGTTATATAAAAGGATAGAGTGGATAATATCTTAAACAGCAATCCCTCTTGTCATGAGAATATTGGTCCTCACAGCCATTCTCTAAAGTAGCTTTGGTATCGGCTAATTTTTCAACATGGCTAAAGGGTGACCGATCTCAATGAAGTGAGGAAAAGATTCGCAGGCAATGGAATAAAACACAGCAAAAGAGGCAGAAAATGTAAAGAGATAAAATGCATCTGTTTTATCTCCCATTATTAAATTTAAAAAACATGGACATGTTGGGAATACTTTAATGTTACAAAAATACTGTATTGTAGCCTAAAAACTACGATTTCGGCTTCTTGAAATGGGAGCTAATAGACTTTTTTCAATACTGCTAGCTCTTGCAGTGGGTTCTTTGTTTAATTGAATTGTAATCTACTATTTCGCTGAGTCTCAACGCACTGAAAATTTAGCCCAATATAAGCTTTTAATGAGCGTGAACCTGGCTCCGAGTTAGCTCCTTTCTACGTTAACAAGGTATAAGCTTAACCTTGAATGTTTCCAATAAAACGCGCAAAATTTTTCGATCTCGACTGCAAGGTAACCGGGTAAAGAGTGAAAGAAATGATAGAAGAAATATGTCAAAAACAGCTCATACTCTGAACATAAAAGAAATTGAACTATTTATTTAAAACCTTAATAAATCTTTAAAATAGCATAAGTGTTAATAAAAAACACGATCGCTTTCTGGTGCAGAGAAATTTGAAATTTAAGCCAAATCTCTCCATAATTTCTTTCAATTTCTACCCAGTTAGTTTGTATTCAAAACAGACTATTTTTGCATATTTTATTCCTAACACGCAAAGTGTGATTTGGCTTATATCTCTCCGTTAGAGCCTTGATGCCTTCTATTATTTAGTTGATAGGGGTCAACGTTATATGTTCTGAGACTTGACTTCATCAAGCTGGTTTTATATATGGGGACACCGTTGTCTGTATGTATGCAAATTTTTACGAGGCAAAGAATATTCAGACTGAATAGCCCACCGTAATAGGTTAAATTGTAAAGTAGTCTTTTGGCTACAGAAGATTTTGACTTATAATGAGAATCTCATGGTGAATTGCTTTTCTTGTAGCTTGTAAACAGGGCTGGAATAGTCTATTTTTACATTGAAAGAATATATTTTCAGTTTTACCATTGATGATGTGCTGTTTAGTCTTTTATGTTTCTCTTCGTGTAAAATGTTTCTTTACCTGCACTCGTTAGTGACTACTTTTCATCACTATTTGGCTATCCGACGTCCGTCATATGTGTATTCAAACCATTTTTTAAAATGTTATTCCTCCTACATTACATTAAATTGACTATGCTCTTGTATGTCAAATGGAATATACATTCTAGTTAATGACCATGAAGGCGGTAAAGCTACAAGCTGTGGGAATAAAACTGGTTTAGACCAGGCAACTTCCTCGGGCTGGTCTTATCACATCGGGGTAGGGGGGGGGGGGCTGGGGGCAGGTGGCTTCATCCTTCGTCTGTATGTTTGTATATGTGCATTTAAACTTTTACTTAAAATATTTCTGGTTCCGCCGTTTCGATCAGATTCTTTTCCATTTTGCAACCAGACGACTTCTTCATGCTTGTCATATCAAATCCGAAGAGGGGGAAGAGTCGTCTCTTGGTAAGTGTGTACGCATATGCAAATGTGCAAATATGCACATATGCATACTTTTACTTAAAATGCTTCTTCTCCCTCAGATTTGATCAGATTCTTTTCAAATTATGAACCACTATTCTCTCGGTAGGCCTCTCTTGAAAAGTTACTTTTTTGGCAATCTGCAAGAAATTGGCCAAATGAGGACCATTTCAAATTTAACCTGTTCTCTCTTGAATATTTAGCCTGTTCTCTCTTGAATATTTCTTCTTTTTTTGGCGATGCGCCAAAAATTGGCTAAATGGGAGACAAATTAAAAAATTTAGTGGCGAATTTTCCAAATGTTTTTGCACAAATTTGATCCGATTTCTTTCTAATTTTCCAACGATTGTCCCTTAGATAATTATCTCTTTAAAATTTACTAGTTTGTCGATCTATCCGGAAATGGCTAAATGAGAGATAATTAATTTTTTTCATACCCCACTTTTCAAAGTATTTTTCCAAAATTTAAATAGGATTGCCTTCAAATATTGCATTAATATTCACTGGCGTGTAATCTCTTTAAAAGCATGTGAAATTGGCCATATGGGGGCAGAGTGGGGGAGGGGCTTTGGGGCCATTTCTCGGTAGCCAGTTTTCAAAGCGTTTCTTATTTCACGATTCGAAAGGGATAGGCTTGAAATTTTTTTAATGTTCATTAGGTGGTTCTATTTTGAAAAATTATTTTTTGGCGATCAGCATGAAATTGGTTTAATGAGGGCATTTAAAAATATTTGACAGCCAATTTTCAAAATGCTTCTTTTTCCAAAATTTTGACCGGATTCTTTTATAATTTCGTGTGAATTTTCAACAACAGGACTTAACAATATGACCACCACTTTCTTGCGACCCTACAAGTCTATTGATACGTAATTTTTTCTGCTGGTCACAATGTCCTTGAACATTATTGTTTTATGAATATTAACTATGTAGTCAACTCTTAAACAGTTGTTTTTTGGGGGAGGGGAGTGAGGTGAGTTGAAAGTAAGGATCAAGTTTTTCAAAATAGTTCTTCTGCAAGCATTTTTAGTCACATCGCTTTTAATTTTTAGGTGTGTGCTTTTGGGATCCGTCACAGGTTAGCTTAATGCTGGCCTTTAAACAATTTTCACTAACTAGTTTTCAAAATGCTGCTCTCACTTTTAAGCGATTCTTCAGGTCTTTTGTACTTGATTCATTAGATACGAGCTTGTCACAATGTCTCTGTACCATCATATTTTAAGATATAGAAAATTCAACCATTTCGCATGATTCGACCTTATCTATAGATGGCGTTCCATTCTTATAGTCTAATACCTATCTTGCTGTGCTACCACCGGAAGCTGCCGATTTATAACTTAAAATATCACTAGGCAAGCATTCAGAGGGAGTCCAACCAACAGTGGTAAAACGCACATTTATGACCATTTTTAATTTCTTTATCATTTTTCATGTCACAACAATTGTTTTTTAAATGTCGCTAAAAAGGGAAATTTTTCAAGAAAAGACCATCTTAAGAGCATTCTTCTAAAATTTAGGAGAAATCCAAGCAATTCTAGGGGTGGCACCGCATTTTGAATATGTGAATAGATTTTGTTTGCAAACATATAACCAAGAGAATTTCCTTAGAATTATTATGATTGGATCAGGTTCGAAAAATAAACTCGCACTTTTGCGCCTCTTGGACGTCTACTAATATTTTGAAATGATACCATTGCTTTCTGCGATACTTTTCCAATATTTTACAGTTGTATAAAGAAATAAATAGCCCAAATAACTCACTTAATCCTGGCCAAAACGCGTAAGATTTAGTGTGGTCACTGGCTATAACATGCCCTCACCGTTCTAGTTGCTGTCTACCGTGACTTAGACATATGACTACACTTGCCTCTCTCGTTTTTTATCATACAATCTCACAACGAAGGCTAAGTCCGCATTTGGTTTGTGCTAGCATTTTGTAGGCCAAGTCGGCACCCTGATACCATATACGCAGTATATGCTATACCCATTCTTAATAGAATACTCTACACATTCTGTTTGGCACACGTGAATATTTTAAATCAATACAAAGTTATTCTCAATCTGTGTGCCATGTTATAGGTGTACTGTCTCTGATGTGTTGCAACCAGAGGACAGGTGCAGAATTTTCTTACACCTCCTTTGACAGTTACAGAGAGGATGAATTCGGACTCTTCTTAAGAATGTCAAAGCAATCACGGACTCTCTTCGCAGAAAAAATTGAAAGAGTGGTCATTGAAAATGACTTCTTACCTTTCGCTGCATTTTCAGGAAGGAAGAAAAGAAGTTTGTTTTTTCCTCACATAAATTCTTTTAACTTTTTGGACATCGCTAGCGTAAACTAATAATGCTATAATGTGCTTGTATTGCCTGGTGACGTGGTTTGAAAATGCTGACATCAGTACTTACATTTTTGCCGTTTTTTGAGTTCGACTTAATTCGCTTAAGATAAAGGTGTGAAGAAATTCTACAAAAAAATGGCAGAAATCAACAAAATTCATTGTTTCCAGAAACTTATTAACCATTTGGTCATGAAAGATGGCTATGAAAGGAGACAAAATAGTTTTAAAAGATCATATGATTGCTTTTAAAATTGTAAAGTGAGCCTGCTGAAAGAAATTATAATGAGAATTCGAATTTTTGCGCTATCATTTTCTCATGATTTATTGGAAGAAATGGCCAGTCGAAACGACGCCTCCATCGGAAAGGTCTAAAATATGATTTGCATAACGACAATGCAAAATTTGAAGGGACTGTCAAGAAATCTTTACATGTATGTCATTATGAAGCATGTAGCAAAGAAGTGATTTTTTTCAGTTACCTCTTGGAGCTAAGGCACTTATGATGCTGTGGTATAGGGCGTCTTCGCGTAAATGCCGCAAGTTGGCAACAATGTTTGTTGTGACTGAAAGTAAAGCTATTCATTGTATGAAAGCGATAATTACCGTTACCGTGGATTATGTACTCCGGAGTTATATTTGCTGGCCAACTGATTTAGAGGCTATTCAGATCAGTAACATGTTCGAAAAAGTATATGCGTTTCCTGGAGTGAGCGACTTCGTTGACGGGACACATATACCTAAGCCGTCTGAGAGATTCAAGACTACGACAATCGGAAAGACTTCAATTCCATTCAGTTACAAATTACGTTTTCTTTCCAAGAAATGCGTTTTTTTGTAGTTTCTCTAAATGTTATCAATATAAAGAAGACCAATTTGAAAGAAAACTTCCTACAAGACAGACAGACAAAGACACGCACCAGCCATCCTGCTCCCCAATTTATATGTATATGGATTATTATTATTTTAAAGGTGTGGTGCTATAGAATATGCGGTTTATGGACGTTTACAAAGGTTAGCCAGGAAAAGTACATATATGATGCACGTGTTTTTGCCGTATCTCCGCTTGCCGAAAATAAAGCAAGAATGTGGACGCCTCATATTAGCGGATACAGCATACCCCTGCCAACCGAGAATTAACAGAGCGTTATCAGAAGCCGAACAACATTACAACAGAGTATTTTCCTCCATGTGAGTGACAGTAGAGCGTGCTTTTGATGTTCAACCTTTAGCTATTATACAGACGCATACGATCAGGGGGGAGCGGATGGAAATGTAGTCAGTGTCATACTTGTTGATAAAGAGGAGAGCGAGGGGAAATATTAAACGCTTGACCATTGTCAGAAGGCTTTATATTGGACAGAAAAACTAGGAATACACAAGTAAATGTTAACTTTAGATTGTCTCTTATTTATTTCAAATTCATCACATGTCACGTTATAAAGAGAAGCATGAGAATACTTTTAAAATAACTTTTGTAGCATTTCTAAGTTTAGTAAAGCATAGAGTGTCATGGATGCCTAATAAGGGTTTCAACCCTTCCGACTACAACCTATTTCTCTCAGGAGTCGAAACAAAATACAACCAGTATCCAAAACACCACCATTTCAGGAAACAGCGCGCGTCATAGATGAAACTTAACTATACAAACACAATTTAACCAGTACTTTGCTGCAGAGCTCCAGGAGGGCCTGTTTTCTCTCATCTTGTTCGCGGACTGCTCTTTGCTCTGCCAAGAACTTTTCGTCACTGATCTTCAGATAAATCATATTCTCGTCAAGTTTGCTGATAATTTCTTTCTTGTAGGCAACGGCACTGTTTTCTATGGTTTCTGCTCTTCCTGTTACGTAAAGGGTCAAACATGTAGACGTTTCACACCAAAACCTGCGCTACACTTTGGTGTGATGTCACTGCATTCTTTGCATTTGAACGAAGCCCCACTTCTTTCCTTACAATCCAAATCGGTTGTGTACTGTCTAAGTAAATTGTACTTTTCCATGCTGGTTGTCTGCTGACTGTTGGCTGTTAAGACATTGTGCTTTTTTTACCTTTTGAACTGTCACTGTAGGCAGATGGCTCAGTGAGATGTCTTCTCTGTCATCTGGGTTATGTAGTTCACTTTGATGATTTCAACGATTTGCATCCTGCCCTTCCTGAAAAGTCAGTGCGCATTCCAGCAAGTACCGCTTTTTTCTTTAAAAAGGTGTACATATTATTGAGAATCAAAATTTCTTCATTTACGACATCGCTCAATCAACTGTCTTACTTCTTAACAGTCATGTGGATTTTATTGCTTATATGGAAGATCTCGCTTTTGGACCCATATCTAGAACTGAAATAATAAAAAGTGAGTGGCAAACAACCCAAACAAAAGCTGTAAGATAGCATAGTTCTTAAATGGTGGCTGTTCCCCACACCCTTGAGTTGTTAGTACGGTTAGATATATAGTGCAGTGGGCCAAGATGGTATTAAAGGGCTTGCCAGGGACTCTGTTGCCTAATATAGCTTAAACAACATTAGTTAAATACTTAGTTTAGTCCCTATATTAACAAAAATACAGTGAACTAATTGCGTTTTGTGTGTCTGTTACGACCCGTAGCTGTAGCAGGTCGACCGTGTGACGAGTCTTCCCTGTCACGGGTCTTACTTACAGTGAACGTGACTGCCACGGCCCGTGACTCTGACTGGTCGACAGTGTGACGGATCGTTTATGTCACAAATGGTGCAGGCAGCGGGTTCTCACAGTCACGACCCGTGGCCGTCAGTTCGTACACGCGGCGTGTCGGTCACATGTCATCCACTGTTGTGACGGATATCAACAGAGTGTCGAGATGTGCATGGGACAGGTCGCTTCGGAACGTACCGATTACATGTTAACGATGTTGCAACAAATTTATATAACTATTCTCATCGCTTTTATGTAATTTAAGTGAGTAGGTCGTGTCTTTGTCTTGTGTTGATCAGTTTGCACGGTAACTACTGTTGTTACTACATACTTATGTAGTTGCTTTCTGTTCATGAATTTCTGTGCTCACATCGCGAGAGCCAGTGATCCACACACAATACGCACTATCTGTCTACGTTGCTAGGACATAGAGTCTTGTACTTGGAACACTCGCTGCGATCAGTGTGTACACATGGAGAGCCAATCGAAGTAAGCACTCAAAGAGTGGTAAATCATCAACGTTGCAACAACTTTCGCCACGTACTGACACGATTGCGGTTGAGAAAACGGACACTGATTCATCTACAAAATCAGGAAAGCGTAAACTCAAGGCTAAACTGGTGACTCTTGCAACGCTGTCGTTGTCAACGCCAGGGGTCTACCTCTTTAATAACCTTCAGGCTGATATCACATCAGCGATGGGGACTTGTGTTGTGAGATCGACCCCCACCCTGCACCCAATGATTCAGTCTGTGTCGTTTCAGTGACTTAACGATTTAGACTAACGCGATTGTGCAGAAAGTGATTACATCATATGTACCTAGTACTCCGAACACGGAGTCGCAAATAGCAACAAACATTTACTGAGCCTCGCCCTATGCAGGACTTACCTCCGTTTTAAGTTTGAATCTGCATATGGGGCACACTGAGTCACTCGTCCGATGAATAGCTTAAGGTACTTCGTGGTCTTGCATTCAAATCGGGATCCATAGCTTAAGTCAATTACGTCTTAACGCCATCCATAGAGCTACTGTTGCTGGTTCCTATACAGCCGTTAACGACTAAAAACAGCAATCCTCTCTCCTCGTCTTCATCCGCCGAGCATTAGTCCTCTGAGTAACCAAACAGTCATTTCGCATGAAATACAAACTTCCCTACCTTTGCAGCCTGGTGCCGTAGCTGCCAAATCCCAATCCGGAGTTAAGTGTGCCGCTATCAGAAAGGGATTGCAGGTTTCTAGAAGAGATCAAACGGAAGAGCCTACGCAACACCCTTTTCAATATGTCACGTCCCATACTTTGCGCTAGTTATTGAGCCAGAAACATATTCGCTTTTTGATCGTGTTTTGAACTTCGTCCCTTGTGCGCCATCATATTTAAAGATTAGTTTCTTTCGTCCGACAAGGTTTCGTCGGGATCAGAAATAGCCACACCACACTCAGATATCTGTACGGAAGACGCCCGTAAACTGCACTTTACACCAAAAGACACCCAACTTTTCTATTGGAATTAAAAAAAGCACTCGACGCGGCTCGAGTGAAATCTCAGAATGCACTTATGCGTAGAGCAACACAACCGGTCAAAGCAGCGACAAGTATCCATGCCGCCAACGGAGCCGTCAAGAAGCGACTTGTACCTTCCACAGTTTCAACACCGTAAGTCAAGTAATTCCAGTTGGAAATTAAAAAGTCGACTGCTCCTTCGAAACAAAAGTAGCAGCTAATCAAAGTATCCGTCCGATATTGCCCGTTGATTTTGTCCAGACACTTTTAATTCCTATGAAGAGTTGGTTTCTTTCCATTGAGCAAATTAAAATCAAATATGCTCTTAGAAGGAAGAATAAAATATTACCGACAAGCTTTCAAACACTCGGATCCCACAAATGGGTATTTCGTTGGTTTTGATGGCATACCCATTACCGTTTGCGAGGGACCGTTCGGGTCAACAGATTCTTTCCTATGTGGCCAAGTTACGCGAGCATTCTCTAGTCACATTGTATGGGTATCTGTCAGACAAGTCACTGTCGTTAAATACGATGATTAAAGAGCTGTTAGGCGAAAATGAAATAGAAAAGATGTGTGCGGGCACTCACTGGTTTTACAGTCTCGTCTTTCTTGTGCAAAAAAGTCAGGTGGCGTCTAGTCATAGACTTATCTCAACTCAGTCGGTTCTTACATCTGGAGTCGTTCAAAATGAATATTCCACGTCTCATCAAATCCACACTGGATCGGGCGATACCGGCCATCTCGGTGGGTATTTCAGGTGCTTACCTTCACATGCACATGCACAAATCCGCTAGTCGTTATCTTAGCTTCAAGGTAGGGTGTATGTTATTGGTTTCTCACCCTACCATTCGGGCTACCGACTTCATCTTTTGTGTTAACTCAGATTATTAAGGTAATTGAACGCAGACAGATCGAGTTACTCATTGTATATTTCGACGATTGACTCCTGGACAATAGGGACAAGATCCTATCTCAGTTGGTCAAGTTGGCCAAACAGTGCTTTGCTCTCTGGTACCGGTTTAACTGATAATTTTTTTCAGCAACCTTATGTACGCTGTAAAGGGCAGGGCTTTCCCACTGGATTCAAAAGTTAGGTACTTTGATTGTTCGCGTCGCGCCTGCTCCTATGCCTTAGACGTCTTCTGTGGAGTCCATGATGGGTTTGTGGGCTGGCATTGTTACGTGGTACGCTGCCAGCTCTCCTGTTAGAGATAGAGCCATGTTGCTTTTTCCAAGTTCACACTCACAGGTCTGGTCAATATCAAAAGCTTGTTTCATATCAACGTGATGGAGATGAAGGCTGTTTTAATTGTATGCCAGTTTCTCACCGCGTTTCTTAAGGGTAATGTGGTTTAGTTTCTGGTGGTCAATGATACTGTTGTCTGTTATTTCTCCAAGCAGGTTGGCATACGCTCACCGATGTTGTGTCGTCTTACCAAGCAGGATCTCCTATGCGCTCTCGACAATGGTTATTGTTATTCATGCACATTGCAGAGAGGCTGAATTTTCTTACAGACCTGGCCTCCAGAGTGGGAGCAAATCGTCCATAAAGTGTTGGCTTTAGTGGTTTTCACGTTTGTTTGGATTGTTTGTCAACGCCTAAGGTCAAAGTCGTTGCGAACCGTCTCAATCTCCGCGTTCCGGGTACAATTCTCCGTGTCCAGATTTAGGTGCGTTGTTGATCGATGCATTATTTTTCCGTTGACCTCTAGTGGTGCCCGGATTTCCGCCGCCGTCGATAATTCTGAGGGTTCTCACGGCAATTTGGCAAGAGAGACAGAAACATCTGTTGCTTGTGGCTCTGGATCTACCAGTATTTTTTTGGTTTCTATTATTAATGCTCTGCGCCAGGAGTCTCCAAATTCTCCTGGAGTATGGCGCTCTGCCGCAACCTCATTGGGAATTTTGCCACCAAAATCCTTTGTTCTTTCAAATCTTTGGTGCATAAGTTTCCAATCATGTAGAACAAGGATTTTCCAAGAGGGTACACCAGCGGATGATGACGCTTCACAATCGGGTCTATTTGTTGCATTTGCGACTTTTCCAGACATTTCGCAAGACATGATATATCAATGGCAATCGCTAACTTCTTTGTTTACTTCTTCGAGGTCAGGAAGATCATGACATATTGGTCAGCACTTACGTTTATCCTCCAGCGCCCTTCTGGTTATGAATTGTCTGCATATGATGTGTTGTTGGATTTGTTCAAGTCTCTCTAGCTGAAACCTACCCCATACGACAGAACAGTGGTTTATTTGGATTTATATATATCTCACTTCTCCACTCTTCCACCACTCCATTATCATCTGCAAACTATTTACACTGAAGTGTGTTTTTCTCGCAGCACTAGCGTCCGGCAAATGACGCTTTGCAAGATTCAATCGAATAAGTTTCGATCACCGCCTCATGGGAGACAGTGATCACGAAACCGGTACCGTTATTTCTAGGCAAGAAATTGCGATCAAGGGCTTAGTAACATTCAAGCAAATTATGATATCAGCCTTACCGGGTGTGAAATCGTCTGGCAGTGTCGACATCGCTTCGCAGCGTCTCATTACTGCATGCATATGAACAACTGAAAAGCTCTTATCACAGCATGTTGCAGCGGCATCTACTTATTTACATCAGTCATGCGTCGTTTTGCAGTAGATCTTTCTAAAGCATCTATATCTAGCTAAATAAAGATGGTCATTTTGTTAGTGTTTGGCATTTGTTGCTAGTTAGTTGTTGGGCTTATCTAAACACTGTATTAATCACTAACTGCATTAATGTAGAACCGGTCCCTCTGTTCCTGCTGAACTAGTTATTCATGATAATCCTTCTTGCAGGACTTCCCAAGAATCGATGGTGTTCTGACAGTGCCGCTTTGCACAAGATACAACACATCAATGCCGACCCATATTGTTAAGCCGTGTGTGTGCAAAAGCACAAAGGTCGCCTGCGAGAATAAAACCTATCCTCCGAGTACTCAGCCATAAGCATCCATTCCCTGTGTGCTCATTTCCTTCTTCTACATTCAACCCACTCCTTTTCTAAACCGAATCCTTCCGATCCCGCCTACTGCTGTTTTTACCCAAAAGTCTATTATCTCCGTCTTCATTTTTTGAACTGTTCACTATCCCTTTCCTTCAGTACTCAGATCAAAGTATCCCCTCCTTTTACTATCGCTTTCTTCTTCTATTTCCAACCCATCCCTTTCCAACTCGTCTCTTTTATTTTCAATCGTACTCCCCTTCGACTGATCTAAAACCTGCTGTTGCCTTGACTCTTTCCAGTTTATGAGTGCATACTTTCAGAAACTTGAGAATAATCCTGTCTGTCAACTAATATGTAAATTTCCCATTTTAACATCATACATTCAGGAGGGTGACAAATAAGTTTGCCTCTACGTAAAGGGATCTACTCTTGCGATTACGCAGCTCACCGAAGATAATATATCTATAAAAGACTGTACCCGCACAACAGGTGTGGTGTACATTTTAGTGCCAAACATTTAGAGACTAATGTGACGTCTACCTTAAATCGGACGTATTGTAATAGTTAATGTCTTTGAAAATTTTTGAAATGAGTGTATGGCTAATTATGAACCAGATTCTGCACACTATTATATAGTTAACGGATATCCTGATTCTCAACAGAGCATATAGGTGTCATCCAGTGTACCGTGAGTACGGATGTCACATTTTCACTAAAACAACTCCGTAATCGTGTTGGATGTATATCAGATCCACATCTGACTTGATAGACCGGTGCTATATTGTTTAACTTCTTGCAGGCATTGCTAGGTAATGTAATGAAGGGAGATCAGCTGTATGGAATTGTCTAAAAGCACGTATTAGGAAAAATGTGATTAATCAACCGATTTTTGCTATAAAAATCGAAAAAGAGCCAACGTATGAAAAGCTAAATGCGGCAGATGTCATGGTGAGCTGGATCAGTTGAAGATAAAATCTATGGAAGAAACAGGGAATGATAACAGACGTAGAATTTTATCATAGTCTTTTAAAATGTAAAAGACTTTTTAAAATATAATATTAAGCGATTTACATTTTGAGTGATTGACGGGATAGTGACATATCATCAAAATATGCCAAATGGGAAAGAAGGCAAATTACCGAGTGTGAAGAATACAATGAAGTTGGTTCGCTTTGTTTTGCCTTTACCCCAAATCAAAATGTTTTATCTATAACTGAAGCTTTATAGAAACTCCTTTCCAGTGACTGCACTTTTTGGAGATTTTGAATAAACATCTTAGAGTTCTCAAACCACATGGCAAGCACAAAATGTGGAATTAAATGGAATAAATACCTCTATATTTAGTTTTTCTTTTATGCATATTTAGCTTTGGTAACAAGTTTTGAAATTTGTTTCAGAACAGAGAACGTTGACGTTTACCAGTCTAATTCTCGATCAGCTAACCACAGATTGATAGATAGATAGATAGATAGATAGAGAGAGAGAGAGAGAGAGAGAGAGAGAGAGAGAGAGAGAGAAAGAAGGAGATAGAGGAAGAAAGAGAGAGGGAGGAGAGAGAGGAGGGAGACAGAGAGAGTGAGGAAGAGAGAGATAGACGGAGGCAGAAATACTAATTCCTCGAAATAAAACTCTTTATAGCTATTAACATTTGTTGTGTGGCTTTACAATAAATTAATAACAGGTTAATAGCAGGGAGTTTTTGAAACTCAGAACATTGTATTTAGGTGTTGATGTTGTATTTTCTTATTCAAAACAAGATAAATTTGTCTTTTCTTTTTACTCAGTAATTTGTAAAAAATCTAAGATAAGGAATTATCTTTTTTAAAGCAGAGACTGTATTGAAGAAAAGTCATCATTAACTTTGTTGTGTCTCTTCAAATGCAACAGTTTCTTAATGTTCCTGCAATTATGGTTTCAACTTTAAAAAATGAAATTGTGAGGGAGAAATATTTTGACTTCTGTTCTTCTTGTTGCAAAAAGAAAAAAAAACAATTCGTCAAACGCCTATCCATATTTGAATTTTCAAAAACCGAATTGTTCGCAGACTGAACACCTGTATTGTGAGGACACCTGAGAATTCTGTACAGAGTCTTACAGTCTAGAAACTGTCAAACAACATCAAAACAAATAACAACCAAGTAAGTGCATTGTTCTTTTTTGTCAGACATACTCCGTAAAACGTGAACAAAACAGCCAGATATTTATTACTTCATACTATATATATATATTTTAGCGGTACGTTTGTTTGAAAACGATAAACTTAGTTTGTGTGAAAAGGAGGAAATTTGTGGTTCTCCGATGTACTTGCACAAGAGAGCTGTCAAGTCAGCTTTTCCTTACACTTATTCGATGTATTTCTGTGTCATAGCTATAAAGCCTTCTATTATTAAGCTTATGGAGGTCATCTCAATGTTCTCTGAGGTTCGAGTCGTGGATACCAGTCCCAATTATACCACAAGCATTTCTGATAAGTTCATAACAAAATACCCTCTTTGCAAAGCAGGTGCGATAAGTCAAATCACACTTTGGGTGTTACCAATTAAAATGCGGGAAAATTCTAAGTTTGAATAAAAATAACCAGGTAAAAATGATAGAGAAATATCGTTTAAATGTCAAATTTTTCTTGCAGCAAGGCAGTCGGGTTTTTAGCAACCCTAGCTCCAAGTCAACTCTTCGTTATTTATACTTGGTATATTTCTTCAGTAGCGGATTGCTTCTTCGAGCTGTTACAACCCGTATGCTATTTAAAAAAACTATTTGAAGTTTTAGCAAATAGTTTTAGTTTCTTTTATATTCCGAGTATGAGCTGTTTTTGTGATATAAGCCAATTCGCACTTTCGGATTTTTCCGGTGGCGGTGTTGTTTCGACTGAAAATGTTGGGGGATTAATTATAAAGAAATGATAAGGGAAAAACATCAAACTTCTAATTTTCTTTCAACATGCACACTTTCGAATTTATAAAGGCATCACATGATCTTTTAAAAACTATTTTACATATTATTCAGTGCCTTTAATAACCAACATGTGACTATATTTCTGGCAAAATGGAATTTTGTTGATTTTTGCCGTTTTTTTTTCTTATCATTTCTTTATATCCTTATCCCACCTGAATTCAGCCGAAATGCAAAAACTTTTCGGCAAAAGTCAAAAGTGCGAATTGGCTTAGTACCTCTATATTTTTCTGTTGTTTCTTTCGTTTTTTACCGGATTCCCTCACAGCCGAAATTCAAAATTCTTGCGCATTTTATTTTTAGCGCCCAAAGTGTGATTTGGCTTATTTTTAATTGATTGCATGATTGCCTGGCTCTGATTTCTTCGTTAAAGTTAAAAAAAAAATTATTAAGGGGTTATGTGTTATCTGTAAAATATATACTCAAACAGTTGGTAGATGCAGAATTATTATATACACCCGTAATATTTAACATAACCCGTATATATATATGAGTAGATAATGTTAAATTTAACAATAATCCAGTTACCATTCAGAAGGCATGGGCAAATAACTAACGACCTTTTATGTAAAATAAGAATTCTGAAGCAAATAAGAAACTATATATCTTCTGGTTGGCTATTCCGGAACAAAGTACCGATAAATCGAATGTCACAGAAATAGATTTTTTTTTCATTATTTCATCACTTTATGTTGCACACTCAATAAACAATTTATTTTCTTGCTTATACATAAAAAATTTATAATACAAGTAAATATTTTGAAAAATTTAGATTTCAATAGGTTCTTCAATACCGAACTAAAGACATTTTAATAAAAAGTCTAATATAAATTCAATTGTTCAATATTTTTGGGAACGTAAAGAAAAAGAACTTACATTGTGTAATCTAGTTTTACCCTTTGGCATTAGCAAAATGAAGCATTATTGATTTCTGTAATATTTTAAACATCGGTAGTCTATTCCGAACAGCGTACCAAAAACATCTGGTACCTTATTTGCTCCAGAATTCATATTTTAAGTAACACAGTGTTATATACTCTTCGTTGCGCCCCCGGATTTAGCTGATTGAGAATTTTATTGAATATTAAACATAATGGTATCCCATACAGCCTGTATGGGCCTTTAGCGTCAGATACAGCGGTTTGATATGATGAAGAAAAACAGTGAAATTTTTACTTTTCCAGTTAATGGATATGAATGGATTTCATTTCCAGGTGTGAAGAGAAAGCATCAGTATGAATCAGCAACCGCAGCCAGGTGTGGCTTTCATCCTTATATTAAGAGAAAAAATATGTTCTTTTACTGAATACTGGTCTTTTCTAGTTTTTTTCTCTAACAGCATACTCATTTCTAGTCGTTTTCATTAAAATGCTTTAATCCTTAATATGAAGGAAATTTTAAATATCCCATTATTTAGGCAACGTTTCTGAAGGCATGTTCTTCGAGTTAGAATTATGCATTCCATGATGATGTGCAACATGTAAGGGTTATCCGATAACCTATTGTATGAGCTTTAACAGTTTCAACAGCCCCTTGTAGCTATGTGTATATTTTTGTTCGATAAATCGAATATTTCGGAATTTTGTCTTAACCTAGAGGTCAGCGCAACCCATCAATATCAGCTATGTATGCAAAGCAGTGTATATTCGAAACCCCAAACTGGTTTTTGAAGAATTTTAGCAGCTAAGTGACGTATAATTCTATGTTATTCTCGATCGATATCTCAGAAAGTCTGCTTTTCATCCAGAGAAATTCGAATCACAAAATACTTATTGTACTTGTGTCAAGTATAGCCGATTTCAAATCTTTTGCCCTGTAGGTGGTGGTCCGCCCAAAGCTCAATGGATGCAAGCTCCGCAGGCGCCCACGGGCTGCCCGCCGGGCCTGGAGTATCTCACTCAAGTGGATCAGCTGCTAGTTCATCAACAGATAGAGCTTTTCGAAGGTCTGTGTTAAAACCCCGTCTCTAAAACCTGCTACTCGATATTTTCTGGTTACTTTCTCACATGGTCTTTCTTTTGTTTATTTCTTGATTATCAGTGCATAGGAAACTTTCGAAGGTTACATCCATATTCCCTGCCCTCCCAATAGCGAAAACGTCACGCTACGCAGTACTGAAATGTTTATGTGATATCGCTACTGAAATGTGTATGTGATATCGCTATAACAACGCAACTATGCCGCAGAAAGCAGTGCAGAGGAGTACAAGTAATATTTAATTTATAAGACAGTTTATTTATACCAGAAAATCTTGAAATGAACTGCGTGTGTTGGGGGGGGGGGCGCGATGGAGGAGAGGAAGGGAGGTAGTCATATTTCAGCTATAGGTATAAGAGTCTTTTTTTATTTAGGGTAGAACGAGCTGATAAACGAGCATAAAACTTCACGATTGTGCACAAACCCACTTCAGAAGTAACAGGAAGTTTTTCAGTAGTTTTAAACACTGCTTTAAAAAAAAAAAAAAACATATATAAATAAATAAAAGCGCATAATCAGCCATGCGGCTATGACGAGAGGTTCAATGTGTGTGTTTTAATTTTGATATATTTGTGTTGTATAAACTGCGCTTTCGACGCTGTCAGTCACGCGTTTGCAGAACCGTTACATTTTATGGCTCAGTATTTATTGATTTCACCGTTAAATGAATATCATGTGTATCGCCCCTCTCACTCTTCTCTCTCTCTCTCTCTCTCTCTCTTTCTCTCTCTCTCTCTCTCTCTCTCTGACTCTCTTTTCTATCTATCTATTTACATCTCTCTCTCTCTCTCTCTCTCTCTCTCTGTCGTAAGATTGCTCACTAAAATAACACATATCTTGTTCAGTTTATTCCCTGATCGTTAATTCTAATGGCCTGGAAAACCTCATACCAAAGAAAATAGTTTATGTAAACATTTATCTGCATGTCTGAATAATTCAAGTGAAAGAGTGGGTTATACTTGATTGTAGCGTTGTACTTTTTATTCGAGTGAATGCCAGACAGCAGGCAGAACACTGCATCAGTCAACTCCCTCATTCCAATTTGTTGAAATATTGATTAAGTTTTGTATTTATGAAATATTTTCGGAATATAGTTTGTTTCTGTTTGGTAAAAAGAAGTTGTTGCCTTTTTGTTGGCCTCATTTTTTGTTAAGAATGTGCTCACGTAAATAAGTCCGCGATCAAAATAATGGATTCAAACAGCTTAACCAATGAAGGCTGACCAGCTATTGTGTTTTCAATGACTTTGGTGATGTAAAATTGCGTGGCGAATCAAGAAATGAAAAAAAAGTAATCACGAAAGATAATATAAAGAAAAAAGGTGCCAAGAGGGAGTAATGATCAGTAGCAGTGTGTTACAACGAGGACAGCCATTTATCACCACAAAAGAAACGGCCGCTATATTCCTTGTACCTGTGACTATATCGAACTTTTATTTCGTCGTGATTTTTCTTTCCTTTTTATCGGGGGTTAGGTTAAAAAGCTAGGTTTGCTTGTGTTCTGGCGAATACAAGTTTTAAGGAGGGAAAGGTCCCAGTCTTGCGGCTTGGTGGTGGGTGTGGTGGGGGGGGGGGGGGTGGGGGAAGTTGGTGTGTACAAGTTGAGAGGAAGGGAAGGAGTTGAAAGAGTTTTGACGTCACCATTTTTTTTTCACTGGCTCATCAAATGTTACTCTTGCCTCATGGTGTTGTTCTGTATTGTAGGGCGCAAGGGTAGTTTACTTGCCAGTGGTAAAATCCATTAATTACACGGGCATATATTGCTCGCATTGTCATTGTGGTATGGTGTAGGCTAAACATACATATGAGAGAGAGAGAGAGATATTGACGTTTTAGCCAGCTAGCATGGTATGTTCACCCAGTGTTTTCTGGAATAAAAACACACATACTGTATAACCTATTGGTGGATTTTGCGATATTACCACTGGCTGAAAGGGTCATAAAGGCTGACCACCCTCCCGGGGCTATAGGACAGAATGACAGACATATAACCTATTGGTGGAGTTTTGCCATATTACCACTGGCTGAAAGGGTCATTAATGCTGACCGACCTCCCGGGGCTGTAGGACAGAGTGACAGACATATAACCTATTGGTGGAGTTTTGCCATCGCACCACTGGCTGAAAGGGTCATTAATGCTGACCACCCTCCCGGGGCTGTAGGACAGAATGACAGACATATAACCTATTGGTGGAGTTTTGCCATCGCACCACTGGCTGAAAGGGTCATTAATGCTGACCACCCTCCCGGGGCTGTAGGACAGAATGACAGACATATAACCTATTGGTGGAGTTTTGCCATCGCACCACTGGCTGAAAGGGTCATTAATGCTGACCACCCTCCCGGGGCAGTAGTGCAGGTTGACAGACATATAACCTATTGGTGGAGTTTTGCCATATTACCACTGGCTGAAAGGGTCATTAATGCTGACCACCCTCCCGGGGCTGTAGGACAGAGTGACAGACATATAACCTATTGGTGGGGTTTTGCCATAGTACCACTGGCTGAAAGGGTCATTAATGCTGACGTACTTCCCGGGGCTGTAGTACAGAGTGACAGACATATAACCTATTGGTGGGGTTTTGCCATAGTACCACTGGCTGAAAGGGTCATTAATGCTGACCACCCTCCCGGGGCTGTAGGACAGAGTGACAGACATATAACCTATTGGTGGAATTTTGCCATCGCACCACTGGCTGAAAGGGTCATTAATGCTGACCACCCTCCCGGGGCAGTAGTGCAGGTTGACAGACATATAACCTATTGGTGGAGTTTTGCCATATTACCACTGGCTGAAAGGGTCATTAATGCTGACCACCCTCCCGGGGCTGTAGGACAGAGTGACAGACATATAACCTATTGGTGGGGTTTTGCCATAGTACCACTGGCTGAAAGGGTCATTAATGCTGACGTACTTCCCGGGGCTGTAGTACAGAGTGACAGACATATAACCTATTGGTGGGGTTTTGCCATAGTACCACTGGCTGAAAGGGTCATTAATGCTGACCACCCTCCCGGGGCTGTAGTACAGAGTGACAACGTCATCTCTCACGCTAGAAGAGTGAGTTTTATGGCTGTGATCATACTGTAAATAAAATGTGTTCATTGCAAAATCCTTCGAGGCAAAGAATGACAACTTAGATATTGAATAACAATGCGCATTTTCCCAAGTCTTCAGAAGAATTTAGAGGTCTACATGATTATTTTCCAAAGGTCATGCTGACGGTAATAAACCTAAGAGGTTAAGTGTATTTACCCTATGTTTCTTTGTTCAAAGAAATGCGGAGGTTTGTCGCTACCATGAAGTAGCAAGGCGCAGGTGAATAAACTAGATTAGACACCCGCTTAGTAAAACAGTTTTACCGTATTGAATATCGGGGTTCCGCGGTTTTTCGAGATGTCGATGGGCTTACAGCGTACAAAAACAAAGACACTCACTTGTGAGTAATATCCCAAATGTAACTGGAAATAAAAAATACAGAGCCAGGAGCATTTGGGTGAAGGTCATTGTGTGTTAACTATGTTCCCAGGGTGTTGTCTGACTTTGTTTTGACGTCATGTGTGTAAACAGAGCTGATCGAAATCATTACGGTTTTCATTATCCTGAATGACTCTGTATGTCAAACAGGACAGGCTTATCAGTGACTGTGCATATAATATAGTTTTTCTGGGACAGTTCTCCTTAGACATTTGTATATATATATATACCTATTTTATGGGTTATTGTGGTGTTTAGTCAGACTGTAGTTCTTTAAGTGAGCCATCCGCAGGTTTGGGCGTATTTGTTTTCTTAGCGGCACGACCTTGGACTTTGGTAGCATGTGTATATGTGTTTAACGTGCTCCCTGCTCAGAAGGGTGTATCTTCGGCAAGCTGTGTTTCCCCGAGGGTGTTATCAAAAGGTTATGTACATATGAAGGTGTATTTTCAGCAGACTACTTGTGTAATGCCTTCTCAGGAGGCTGTATGTGCATGGAATGTGTTTTCCCGACGTTGTATGCATATTGGGATGGGTTTTCAGGAGGCTATATGTTCATCGGTATTGTTTTTAGGAGGCTGTATGTACATCGGGATGTGTTTTCAGGAAGCTGTGTGTGTCTGACGAAATTGTGCACCTAGCAAATAATGCTTACCCCGTAGAGGGGAAACATTTTGTTTTTGTGTGTTCTGTTTGTGTGTATATTGTGAACCTGATTTTGTTAACAGGATAACTCTCGAACTGTCAGTTTTTATTAGCCGGCAGTGGCGGGCTGATAAAAATTGGGGAACACTGATGTTTTTGTGCACTGGCCGTTCTATTTTTATTTTATGTTGGGTGAAAACTACTTGAATTGTTGCTTTGGTATTGCCTTTTTTGCAGTGAGGCGTGTATGTATTGTTGCCGGGGAATAGCGGTTGACAGAATAGCGGTTATTTTGTAGACACCTCAGTTGCATACCATTCTAAATTCTCTTTTGGGTCTTTCATGTTTTGAAATGTGCTGGATTATTGCCCATGCCCGTTTAACGCGCAACACTTCTTGGAGACCTAGGTTTTGTATTTGTATATGGGCATGTATTTTTTTTCCAGGGCCTTTATTCAACACAGGTCTAATGTTATGACGCTTGTGTTTTCTATCTATTTTTAGCATTCACCGGCTTTGAAACAAACAACAAATACGAAATAAAAAATTCCATGGGGCAGAGAGTTTATTTCGCCGCTGAAGGTAAGCAAAAAAAAAAAAAAAAAGATTAAAAAAAGAAACAGAATCGATATGTAAAATAAAAAAGAGAGAGTTTATAAAACGTTATTGTCTGATACATCAGTTAGAAGAATTCGGAAGCGATGAAGCAGAATCGTAATGGGGCGTAAAAATAGGGGTTGGTACAGATTTGCTAAGGGGCTGCATTTCGAAACGTTGCATGGTAATGACGTCATATACAGTTAGTCTCATGTAGAACGGCGTCGGATATAACGACATTCCGCTTATAACGACAGTTTTAAAAAATCCGCAGCATTTTTTACGGCTGTAAATCTTATTACTGAACCATTTTAAATCACAAAGGTACGTAAGGAAGAAAACAAGGTGCATGTTTTCTTTCTGTGCAGATCTGGCGTTTGGGGCAAAGTTTCATTTAATTGTTTATGCATTTGATTTTAACTACAGTGTGGATGCTTATTCATTCATGTGATTGTATCCCAGCCGTACTTTGCCAGCCAAAACAACATTTCCATGAATGGTGGTCAATATTTCTTGTTTTGCACTCAATTGAATTTTACACATAAAAATTTTAGATACATGCTGCTGTACGCGTTTATGTTGCGGCAAGGAGCGACCATTTGAAATCAAGATAATCGATACATTGGGAAAAGAAGTGATCCACCTCGAGTCTCCATGCCGATGTGATACCTGCTGGTGCCCTTGTTGTCTCAAGGTCAGACTTGAAGGTCAAGGCCGAACGCTGCTGTTTTGCTCGGCCTGACACCATATGGACCCATATCAAACCCAATGAATTCTTTTCCGCATTGAATAGATATTTGTTACTGATCTTACATGGCTTTCCATTAACATGCATAGATTAGTGTACTACATTGTTCCGCTTTTTATTTATCTGTGATTTCTTTGACATTTAACAGGGCTTTTCTCACGTTTTAATTATTTTCATACATGTATAATTGTCCCGCATACCCAATTTCTTTCATACTGTTGGCAACATCCTCAATCAGGGTCAAAATCTGTCTACGTTTCACGAAGGAAGCCGCTTAAATTCTGTTTGATATCTGATTGAAAATGTTGCCCTTTCAGAATCACTACTTCCTTGATCCTATTCTCCTACTTTGTGATCCTACTTTCCAGCTTTCTAATCCTACTCTTTTCTTATAGATTGAGACCTCAGTGAATAATGAAGGTCCTAAACAACCTGAGTAAATGAGCAGCTTCTAACGACGGAAATTGCTCTGTGAATGTTCTACTTGCAGTGCGGAGGTCATGTCTGGTGAATGATCTATACTCCGTCATAATAATGAATAGTTCCCCGAAAGTCTTCGCTAAAAAGAGGCTTTCCTTCGATTCAACAAGTCGTAGAGTTTACATATCTGGTGTATAAACACTCTGTCATGAACAGCGTAAAGTACTCTGGACTAAAAAATGTATACAATTTTCTGAATTTCAAACAAACTGAAATTACAGAGAACAGACTTTTGGGCTGTCAAGGCCCTTCATATTATCCCAATTCTTAAATTAACAGTTCCTGAATTGTATTGGCAACATAGAAATTGTTGTTTGAACGTGTAAAAAAAAAGCATTGGCAGCTACGCACAGACCCGAAGTTGTAAACGGGATCCCTAGTTCGTCTGTAGTGTAGGATCATGTCAACATTATTGTGCCATTAATTCGTTTTATGACAGTCACATAAGCACCGTTGACTCTTAAAAAAAAATGAAATGATGTATAAAAAAAAGAACATATTTATGTCAATATTAATGCTTGTAGCACACAAGGAACTGTTTGAATAAAGAGAATCCGGGTTTAGACATTAAGATATATAAATCATTCAACGACTTGAACTGTTTTTGCTACCCCCTGCCTAACCCCAGAGAAAAGTTCCTTTATTAAGTTCGGGATGATTCACCACTTTTAATAACCTTTTGTCTTAGCGATAATGGCTATGTCCTTTGAATATATGGTGTACTTTGTGAATGTGTAGGGATGGTTTGTATGAATGTAGCTTTTACCTGCATGTTCCGCCGAAAAAAAATTCCAATTAATAGTTGCTTTGCACCATTTTCATATACATTACTGTCTTTCCCGAAAAGACAAACCTAGCTTACACAGATTAAACGCCAGCATTGGATTCAACTAATTTTGCTGTAGATATATACTCATACGGTACTTATCTTGTAGTTTTTATTCCTGTTAATATTGTACTTCTTTGCAGTCGTTTTAAAAATAGAATTTTCTTCACTTATATGTCTAACAAAATGTATTTCATTGATTTTAGCGCTGCTGTCTTTTAAGTACCACTTTGCTGTACTTACAGATGTATTACTGTCAAATACTTGGAACCTCATTAACAAAATTTCAAACTTAATATGATCACTGTTGTAAATTGCTTCTATTGTGCTGTTCTAACCAAAACTCTTTCCGCTTTCTAAAAATAGAAACATGTTGTTGCACAAGGATTTGCTGTGGCAAAGAACGGCCGTTTGAAATGAAGATTGTTGACAATTTGGGCAAAGAGGTCATGCATTTCTCGGCACCTCTTAGATGTGACTCCTGCTGGTGTTTCTGCTGCCTGAAGGTAGATGGCAGCACTTGATTACTGTGACTCTACTTCCGGTTGGCTGAATAATGTGTATCCGGTGGGGGAAGCGTGTCAGTTCTTTGCTAGTGTACCTGTCCGTGTTTGAAAGCTTCTTTGCTAGTGTAGCTGTCTGTGTGAGTTTCTTTGCTAGTGTAGCTGTCTGTGTGTGACAGTTTCTTTGCTAGTTTACTTATAAGCGTTCCTGTATGTTTTCTTCCGGTTTTGTTGGGACTTCGTACCTGCAAAAGTTGTCACAGTTTCTTCAGATGTAGTAGTATGTGGTTTCTGCTGTATAGGACAGTGTCTGTACTTTCGTGAACGGTTTTCTCAATTAATCTCTGTATGTGGTTTCTCTTTACTTTTTTTAATATCAAATTTGAAAAAAAAAAAAAGAATTTCATAGTTAAATAATAAATAAATGATAAAAAAAAACCTTTGGCGCCACAAGAAACTTATTTCAAAGGGGTTATTCATTTATTCATTTATTATTATTATTATTATTATTATTATTATTATTATTATTGTTGTTGTTGTTTTGTGGTGTTGACTGATTTGTATTCTTTTGTTCAATTGGTGACGTCAGAAAGTAGAGGTGCAGGCGCCGCCGGGCAATGTGATTGGCTACGTGAAGCAGGCGTGGAGCATCTGCAAGCCGTCCTTCAAGATCTGCGACGCCAACGGCGACACCGTGCTGCGTATCGAGGGCCCGTGCTGCACGTGCAGCATCTGTGGCGATGTCGAATTCCAGGTGAGTGGCTGGTCACACACACACACACACACGTGCTGTGATGTTTTTTTGTGGAGGTGAACGTGGTATGAGAGGCTGGACACACGTGCTGTTGTGTTCGGTGGAGATACACGTGTTGTGAGAGGTTGGAAACGTGTTATGAGAGATTGGACACACGTGCTGTGACGTTCTCTGCAGACACGTGTGTTGTGAGGGGTTTTGCATACACGTTACGTACTGTTATACAGTTACATGTGTCGTTCTGAGACGATACGAGTGCAGTTGAGCAGTTACACGAGTTGTGAAATAATCGAGATATACGAGCTATTTATATCCCAGCGCTATTGTTTTTACTTTCTTTCCATAGCGTTCCTTACAATAAATCAGTTAACTCTTTAGGTGTATTCTGCCGATGGGGAGACACCTTGCGGTCAAATCAGGAAGCAGTGGTCCGGCATTGTGAAAGAAATGTTCACGGATGCCGACAACTTCGGCGTGACATTCCCAATGGACATGGATGTGAATGTCAAGGCCACTCTGTTAGGGGCCGTGTTTCTCATCGTGAGTGTTCAATGCAATAAAAAAATTAGAAAATAAACAACCAATGAGCATGGAGAAGAGAGGGTGGAGGGGGGAGGGAGGGGGGATTGGTCATGTGTTAGTTTTGCTGCCTTACTTGGTGATAGTTCCTAAATATTAAATTTGAAAAAAAACAACAGAAAATCAACATTATTTTATGTTTTATGCAGAAATGTATTATGTTGAAAAAAGGCGTTTAACAAGTCTGTTAAGTCTTGGGAGAAATTATTACCAGTCCTAGAATCCGAAACAAAAAAAAAACACATTTAAAAAACTTTTAGTTTAAATATTTCACTAGTGATCCCTTCACATGATTCTGACTCTTTTTTAGGACTTCATGTTCTTTGAGAAGGAACAAAACAAAGAGGACGTGCAAGTGGGTATGATGTAAACACCCCTCATATGTTTACCTACATGAATCACGTGATGAACAACCAATCAAAAGACGACGATCGAAAACTGAGGCGACAGTGTCTGTTACAGAAAGTTAACACACCACAGAGGGAAAACAAAAACAATAATGCCTAAAACCAATCTAGAAATCTTTGTATTGAGATGTTTGTGAGCAATAATGAAACCGAATTTGAAAGTTTTGTGCAGTGTTTCAAGCCACGTGGTGGGTTGGTATCTGCTTCATCATCCACAGCTGAAAGAGTCATGTGACACGGTCACGTGACGCAGGCACATATATATATATATGTATTGAAAACACGGTTGTTAGTTTCGCAATGTAAACCAAATATGTTTGGTGAAATATGATTGTAGGTCAACTAAAAATTCCTTAAACTTGATCCAGCTTTGTCACGAATAATAATAGTCTGTGTGTGTGTGTGTGTGTGTTTTTTTTTTCTTTTTTTTTTCTTGGCAGTATAGTACAGTATTTATACGCCTGCAAATTGGAAAGACGTTTTGTGGTGAATGTGTGTCAATTCGAATATTACTCGTACCATATTAGGAATAGTATGTACACAGTGAGACTGTCACGGTCTCAAGTGGTTCTTTTGACCCGATTTCAGATTTTTTTATGTCATATATAAATACTGTCTGACTCAACAGCTGCTTATTTCTCTAATGATGGACTGATTTTATCCAAACCTACAAAATAATCATTTACATTTCTGTAAAATAATTTTTATAAAAATAATTTATTACTATTAGTTTATATTTTATTGTCTTTTACACTATTGTTATGTTGTTATTTTTGTTATTGTAGACCACAGTAATGTTTATATTTCTTATGTTTGTGTGAAGCAATGTTTTATTGTGGCATATTCGCGGTCACAGTAGTGAATTCAGAAAGGTTCTTCTGTAGCCAGGGAATGTGGGCAAAGTTTTAAAAGCACCTTGTATTGCATAATAGGTAGCTTTCAAACTTTATTTAATATATCGTTTGAGATCATGATACCCCCATCCCCTCTTTCACTCTGTGAATCCGTCGTTAGGGGTACATCACCTATCTATGAGCGTGAATAACCAATCAGAAACGTTCCAGTGCCCATTTTATGTAAGGCTATGGCTTGAAGTGGGGAACAATTCTACAAAGAGAAAAAAAGGTTTTTTTCAGGTTCCAATGTTCACCTTCTGCCTGCGTACGTCAGGTGGGGGGGGGGGGGGGGGGAGCGGGAGGGGGGGGGGGGGTCTGTACTGTATTCAATGCTTAGGGTTCCTTATGTTTCTCTTCTCCCCGCGCACATGTCTGGTGATGGGGCAGGGGGGGGGGGGGCGGGGGCGCTGTACTGTTTCTGACAGGCTGAGGAGTTGTTTCTGGACATCGACTAAGTTATACCCACCAAATTGTCTCCGTCCATCCCAACGTCCATCAGGCTAACCAAACGCCGACCATGACCTTGACTATGAACTCCTGCTGACCTTGACTATGAACTCTTGCTGAAGCAGTGTCCCGTGATATCATTATAGTTGCAGCGGATCTGATAAAAAGATCTGAATTTATATATTTTTTTTACCTTCGTTTCTTTTTCTTCTTTTTTGCATAAAAATACATTCCAAACATGTGTTGTGCCAAGTAAGTATGCATTTCTGAAACAAAATATATTGTCATTTTGTTAATTTTCTTTGGTTTTTTAGCAACGAGCCTCCAAGATTAGTTTATAATACCGAAATATGAATTAATGGTTCTTATCTTATTACTTAACGGAAGTGTAAGTCTAGGGGCGATATATTGAAGTGCGTGTTGTCAACATGCGTGTTGCTTGTTCTCATATCTGGATATTGCCTCCTTGGAAGAGTGTCTCTGTAGACCAGGAGCGTGCCTCAAGCCTAAGAGTGCCTTCTGGTAAGAGGAAGGTGCCTTGTGGTAAGAGGAAGGTGCCTTGTGGTAAGAGGAAGGTGCCTTGTGGTAAGAGCAAGGTGCCTTGTGGTAAGAGCAAGGTGCCTTCTGGTAAGAGCAAGGTGCCTTCTGGTAAGAGCAAGGTGCCTTCTGGCAAGAGGAAGGTGCCTTGTGGTAAGAGGAAGGTGCCTTGTGGTAAGAGGAAGGTGCCTTCTGGTAAGAGCAAGGTGCCTTGTGGTAAGAGTAAGGTGCCTTGTGGTAAGAGGAAGGTGCCTTCTGGTAAGAGCAAGGTGCCTTGTGGTAAGAGCAAGGTGCCTTGTGGGAAAGGCTTCCGGTTTGTACAATACCTTCTGCCTTGGAGATTGTGTATGTTTACTTTTTTTAATTTGCTGCCTTTATTTTTAGGTAACCTTATTTATATAAGTTGCATAATGATTAAAACATTGTGATATGTATTAAACGCTTCTGTTTGGTGAAAAGTGTCATCGATTGGCCTCTTGGAATTTTTTCCACCTCCCAACTCCCCCCCCCCCTTCAATCCTCTGCTGCGGAAGTGCCAACAATTTTAACAATGTCATAGGCTTTTTTTTTTTTTGAAGAAGGGGAAGGGGGTGTGACACTGCACCTTACACGGTCATTTCTCAAACATGAAACCAATTTCTGAATCAAAAATATGTGGAAAAACACATCAGATGAACGATTATTAGTTTGACAAGTTGTTTGATTTTGTAAATTGTTTTAAAAATTATTATACAAGTTTTTGGTTAAATTGCGTTTTACACATTTTAATATTGTACCTCTGAATAATCAACCGTATATATTGTTAATTAGTTCTAAAGCTCCTTCTGTCTAAAAAATAAACTTTGTGAATAAAATTTCAGAGTGAGATATTTTTATTTGTTTTATTTCTTCTTTCTTTGCGCTTTCTTCATGTATTTTCATCCAAAGTCTGGCTGACAATGATTGGATAATGTGTGGACACAACAAACAATGTAGTCTACCCACTGAATAAGACCCTTATTAAGGTTCTCTGGAAAATCGGTATATAAAAACTAACTATTATTATTCTTAACACTGGGCAAAGCAAAGACTTGCAAAGAGTATATTAAAATTGTCCATCATTTTGTTCTTGCTTCTCCTGTGACATAACAGCCCTAGGACCACTAAATTCTGCACATATGTAGTACTTGATGCAAAATTGTGCAACTGGTCTTTCATTTTCGCCTTTGTTTTCATTTCGATAATAAAAACGCGAAGTTAAAAAAAAAAAACTGATTTGTTTTGCTACCAAGTCTCTCTCGCATATGCCAACAGCCACATTGGTACACATGTGGCTTTATTTGCAAATGCCAAATATGCTGAGTGCCGTGAAATGCAGGTGTTGTTTTATTACGAACGGAGCATGCACGCAAAATCTGACCTAGTTGTTTTAAATAAACTTGTATCCTTCTTTTATTTTTTCCCCCAAGTACTTAATACATTGCTTTTGCTAAATTGGTTCCCGTTACAATTACACAGTCTTTTAATCCAAAATTTTCACAACGAATATCTCAATAATGTGCAGATATTTTTACGAATATACAGCATTTCTATCATCTGTGCATATAAAATAGGCCTAGAATAGAACAGTACGAAAGATCCGAAACACAGTAAGGGAAATATTCAGAGTATAACACTTCAGTAAAATATATTAGAATATTAACCATTTTATTACAGTCCTTGCATTTCTTAGATAACTTCTAAGACTAGATATTACACCTAGAAATTGCACATTTACGCTCACATTTTCGCACAGTCTGTTCAATTATTATTCTGAAAATCGAACACTCTACTGCCATGCTTCGGTTGTTACTAGACCAATGTGGCACAAACATGATAAAATCAATGACTGAAAAAATGCACACAATACAGACAAAACCCTGCCTCGTGGCATATTTGCGTCAATGTTTTAATTAAGATTCTCAGAAGTTTAAAATATGCATGAAGCTTCAGTTTTTAATTTATCGATGTGATGGAAAACGTAAGTTTCCACAGCAACAAGTCGGTAAATGTCCGCGTTATTTTCCGGTCCTTTGAATATGCCACTCTTGCTGGCACAGCGGGCACCTGTTGTTCTGCTTCACCCACAGTGACATGCAGCAGTTATGGAACGTGTGATTGCACTCTCCCCACACAACTGCAACAACATGTTAATAATCTATATAATGCATATCATTATTCTGAAATATTGCAGCTCAGAATTAAGTTCTTTGCTTTATTTTATTTATTTATTTACTTTTTTTTTAACATTTTTAGTTCAGTTTTACCAACCAATACTTTAAAAAGAATTCAGGCGAAGCCTATTGAAAGTGTAGAGTTACCACGATAAATAAATTTGTCACAAATATTCACTCCACAATCATTTCTGAAATGTTAATATGCCGCCTTTATCAATTCATTTCTAGGCTCAATGTCTTTCCTAGTTTCATTAAAAAAACTTAATTTATACAATACCGTGCTTGAACTTACCCACACAGTCCTCTTGTTTGTTTTCAGATTGACATCTCAGGCAGGCATCTTTAAATAAACAAAACGTGTAGCATAAAAATTAATGTAACCACCGAGATACGTAAAACCTAAATGAATAAAATGCGATACTGTTGTTCCCCTGTCCACTTTCTAGCAGTACTCTCTTTCATACCCTACCATTGACAACTAACATTCACTTATATATAACTCTGTAAAGTATACTGTTACCGACCAATAACGATTCACCCCAGTGCCTTGCTCATGATTTTAACTTAAAAGTTTTTAAGATACTGTCTGAAATGAAGATATCTTTTATCTAAGACCACCTTACTCTCTGATTATAAGGTACAAACAACTTTCTCATACAATCAATCCCCCCCCCCCCCCACCCAACCCAACTACCCAACTGAATACAATAAGCGGGGGGGTAAGCGGTTCCCTCAATTTTCTTTGGCTTATATTATTTCCAAACGGAAAAATTTTGTGTTGAACCATTTTTACAGACACATATAGTGATAACGAATCCCTACTCCCCTCCCCCCTCCCCCGTCCCCTGTCGTATCGCTTACCCATGACGTGCACGCGACAGATGGCGCACGTGTCACACTCTACGTCCCAGCTCCACATGGCCACTGCATTCCACTTTTTCAAAGCAAACATCTTCTCGCTTTTATTCACTGAGCCTTTGTCAACATCCATGTTTTCGGCCATTCCTTTGGGCAAATTTCACTAGAAAATAGCAGGCTGAGCGTAGGTATCTTAGAAATTTAACACCAGTCATTCAATGACTAATCAGGATGACGCGCACAGCAATCTAAACCCCTCCTGTTCAAAGATATTTTATATCCTTAACCTTCCCTTTTAAGTCAAAAGTCCAAACATGACTCTGAAAATGCCAATTGGCTTTTTGATATTTCTTGATTTTCTGGGGGGGGGGGGGGCGGGCGGTGTTGGGGGCAGAATTAATGGCTACAGTGGATATACATTGGTGAAGTGAAAAGGAACATGATTTTCCGTGACTAAAAACAATAAGCGGACTTGTACTTAAGATGTCTGTAGAAAAGTTCTTGCAGAATGACAGAAAAAACTGGCAAAAATCAACAAAATTCCATTTTGCCAGAAACATATTCACATACTGGCCATTTGAGGTGCCGAATAATATAGAAAATAGTTTTTAAAAACCATATGTTGGCGTTTTAAATTCGAAAGTGTACATGTTGAAAGTAAATTAGAATTTAGATGTTTTCCCTTGTCATTTCTTTGTAAGTTATCCCAAAAAATTCCAATCGAAACAACACCTCAATCCGAGAACGCGAATTTGCTCATTTTCAAAACAAGCCAATTCGTACTTCCGGGCCTTTCTGAAAGAGGTGCCGTTTCAACTGTAATACTTTTGGGATAAATTATAAAGAAAAGGCATGAGTAAAACATTCAAAATTGTCATTTTCTCTCAACATGCGCATTTTAGAAGCCAATATATGATCGTTTAAAAACTATTTTACATATTATTAAGCTTTTATGCCAACTTGTGAATATGCTTCCACTCGTACTCGTAGCAAAATAACATTGTGTTGGATTTTGCCTGTTTTTCTATCACTTGTTTATGCCTTTGTCCCAACCTGATTCAGTCGAAACGAGAAAACATTTTCGCAAAATTCTACTTGTAAGTACGATTCCGCTTGTAAGGAACATTTGGGGCTCTGCGTAATAAATAGGCGATAATGCAAGATCATGTTCAGACGGTAGAATTTTGTGAAATTCTGAAGAAGAACAAAAAAAAACTGTGTATAATATGAGGTAGCATATGTTCAGTTATGTTCCGAAAGGCACCTTTGTATCGCCATGGCAAACAGTGCAAAAACTTACGATAGCAAAACTGGAAACAAAAGGGCAGAAGACCAACCAGTTCTTTAAATTGTTCCCCCGATAATAGTGCGATATTTTTTCTACGATTTGCAACTGGAATCGGCGATCCGAATGAAATAAAAGAATCCAACCCTGTTTGTCGTGATGCTGACAAGGAAACCGTCTGATAAGTGCTAAAATGTGACTCGACATAATTGTTCGATGAATAGGTTTATTTCAATCCAATAATATAAACTGATTAGTTGTTGGTTATTATTTTTATACATCTGATACTGTTTCAATATATTTTTGAACGTTTTTTGGGGGAATATGGAAGACTGATTATCATTGTGTTGGCCACACGCACTCAAGATTGTTTTTCGGAGTCTCGATCACAGAAGAAAATTAGGTTCTCTGATTAAATGTTTCTGCACTTTGCAACCCAAAGAACCATATGTAAGGTTTTGTTTTGCATGATTAATTGTGGTTGGCAACATTTTGCAAAACACATTTCACCAGTGTGATATTATTATTATTATTATTATCATAATTACCTTTTTTATTCTTCTTCTTCTTCTTCTTCTTCTTCTTCTTATTATTATTATTATTATTATTATTATTATTATTATTATTATTATTATTATTATTATTATTATTATTATTATACACTGAATGCATCTTGCGTTGGTAAACGAACTGCCTAATTACTAGTCTCTACGATCTCCCGCTAAATGTTCAAAACGATGACAGAAAACTCCGATGCTCAGAATGACACTGGTAGTTATCATTTTGTTTAATCATAATTTTTTATCATGCATGACATTGGTATAGGTTTTCATCGATATGTATAAGGTGCCATTACACCCTGGAAATACTTAAAATCTGTACTTATCCTAGCGATAATAAAGTTGGTGGGACCAAGGAAAAATGTACTCGTACGAGGGAGAGAAGATAGAATTGGTTGGGGCACATCATACTTGGTGACAAGAAATTCTTAAATTCTAACAAAACTTAATAAGGCAGACGTTATTTTGCCAACTGTTTCGACTAAAATGTTCGTTAATTTGCGATGACAAAAACAAGCCAATCCATACTTTCGGGGCCTTTCCGACAGACGTACCGTTTCGACTGCATTTTTATATTTCTAGCAAAACGGAATTTTGTTGACTTGTGCCTCTTTTTTCTATCTTTTCTTTATGGCTTCATCCCAACCTAACTTGGTAGAAACGCCAAATCTTCTCGGTAAAACTCTAAGTACGAATCCCGCTTATTGTTTTCAGCCATGGAAGAGGTTTGTTTTAATTTCTCCAATTTGGATCCACTGAAACCTTTATTTGTTATCGTCCTTCGTAGCGTGCCGTATTGGTACGAGTATTTGCAAGTCTCTCAAGTGTCTAAAGGTTGAACAGATCTGTGAGAGTGTGTACGCTTTGTTTTGGTTCTTCGATGCGTCAGTAATAACTACATCAATTTATTCTGCATTGACCCGTAGATTTTACGAGTTGCTGTTTTATAACAACTGGCGGACGATGCTTTGAGATGCTTTCTCATATTTTTGAAATTTGATTAGGGTCTAGGCGTTCCAGT